>VWPU01013063.1:0-56014 GCA_013398955.1 Callaeas wilsoni | reverse complement strand
CATGTCCCCCAGGCGCGAGGGCGGACGCGGCAGCCCCCGCGCCGGGAGCGGATCGGTGCGGGGGCTCCGCGCCGCGGATGCGAAGGTGCGGCTAGAACCGAGGTGAGGAAGCGAAACCGGCAGGAGTGGGAAAAGTGGGCGTCGCGTTCTTGCTCGCGGCCGGCACTCTGGACGGAGTGAAAGAGAGCTTTACCTCTCTCCGTGTCTCTCAGGGGGTTGATGAAATTCTTGTGGGCTTTGTGGCTAAGACTTGTGTGCTGAGCAAAGTACTGAGTTAAGCGCCCGTTCCACATCTGTCCATGGTTATAGCACGCTTTCGAAGCTGACTTTGGGGTCAGGGCTCTATGCCATGGTACTAGTCTTCTCTTAATGAGCTTTCTCTCCTCTGCATTTGATTCTAGCTGGGAGTCTAGAATGGGAAGTGTGTGCAAAATATTATTTCTGATAGGTTAACTATGTTAGGAAGAGTACTCGTGTATCTATCTGTTTTTTGAAACAATTGTACTAGCTCGGAGAATAAATGGCATTTATTTTTTACTTTTTAAACTGCAGATTTATGATTCTTTGCTGAGAATTATCAACTATAGGAACTGAAGTTACCATTTAGTGGCTACTAAACCAGCACCTTTTAAGCGGAATCACTTTTTTTCAAAAAAGAAAGTTAGTGGCGCCTGACGCGATGGGGTTTTTTATGTTTATGGTATAAAATTTGTCTTGGGCTTTAGCTGTATTTTTCCTTGTACTGTCATAAATAGCTGATGGCATTGCTTCAGAGAAGTACTTTCAGAACACAAGAAAATGGAAAACACAAATACGATTTCTGTTTCAGTAGTTGAAATGAAAGTAAGCTGAACTACTGCCCATCATGCTAGTTTTTTTCTCAGCTTATGTTTGGAGTGGTGTTTGTGCTAGCAATTTCCTTTCTAGGGAGTGACCCAGGCAACAATATGCATCGCCCAGATATGTGGACATGGTTAAATAGCTGTTGGATCAGAGTTGGAATAATGTATATGAGAGAAAAGTCTTTGGTCAGTGTTTGTTTTTAAAAACCCTAACCTGATTTGGTCTCTGATGGTGTTTTTTTTTTTTTTAAATTTTATTTTAATGGTAACTGTGATAAAACAGGAAAAAAAATTCAAATCCTGTTAAGTTTTACTCTTTAATTATGGCTGAGTATTGCATGCAGAATTTTGTATCTCTTGACCCATTTTCTAAATAAATCAAATAAATAGTTCACTAAATCTGAATGCACAATCAGTATTGCATTCAGATAATAAAATTATGTTGTCAACTGCTCATTATTAGAATATTCCCAAGGTAATATTAGCAAACATAGTACTTATTAAAAATACAGTTTTATACTTAACTGTATTACAAAATATTGGTTTGAGTAGATTATAGCTTAAAGACTTTCTGAATTCAAGCAGCTCTTGGTTAGTCTGATTCTTAGTTCTGCAAGTGATTCACTTTGATATTGAATTTTTTTTCTTAGCTTTCTTTTGGTGAGATATGTTTCATCAACAGTATGCTGAACAGAATGTGAATGGGGTTGTGGTGCTGTTAAAGGTGGTATTTTCATCCTACTGCCTCCAATGTAAATTAAAAAAGCCCCACCCTAATACCTTTTGAGACGTGAATTTAGTATACGTGGAGCTTCAAAGAGAATGTGTATTACTATAACTCTGTCAATATAAGGTATTTGCAAGATCTGTGAATGATCACAGGAATGGTTCAAAAAGTGATGTTCCGAAATGTTAAGATTTTAGTACGTCTCTAGTGAAAAATCTCCATAGTCACTTGGTAGCTTGCTAATTCATATCTCAAAATTGGCAAGTGATGTGGTGAGCTCTTCTCTTGATTTTTGTTTAAAATCACAGAAGACCCATAGGATATTTTGAAGATAAGTAATATTTTATACTTGGAGGATAGCAATTGTTGTGCAACCAAATCACGTAATGAAGGTGTTAATAAGAATCTGCTGGTCCAGAGTTCCAATATGTGTTATAAATAAACTCTTATTGTAGTTTTGTTATATGAAGACTAACAGTTTACTTCAGGTTTCATATATGGCATTTTATGTCATAAATAATTCTGCTGTAGGCTTGCCCTTTCCTCCAACTTCATTTCACCTGTTTAAAATTGTGGAACTGCACATAGCAGTTGAGTTGTTGGCTTTGTGTGTGTGAGTAGTTGTACTACTAAGTTATGCAAGTACTCATTTTTATCCTTAATTCTGTTTATATCCAACATTTGTGGGACAGGATATTTGGGATGATATACTTGGGACACTATACTTCAGACAGTATACACTGAGGACAATCTATATAATCATTACAATCTGTATAAACAAAGATTAGAAAACGTGACAGGATTTTAAATTTAAGGTATTAAAGTTGCAAGAGTTAAAGTTTAAAACACATCTCTAGTGAAAACTGAATACTGAAAAAATCCCAGTGTCTAGTCAATTTCTGATTCTCAGAAAAGGTGGGGATAATTCATTGACTGATGCAGATATTATAGGGAACTTTCACAAACAAAATACACTCCAGTTCCTTTGTGACATTTCTGCTGGTAAAATGCAGAGTCACTCGATCAGATTGTTGGGATTTAGCTCATTACACCTGTGATATCCTGCCTGATATAGTCTAATAAAATCAAAAGACTAGTTATTGGCAGGTAGCTTGTCTCTAAGAAGACCTAGATAAATACTTAGATTCATGGTAGATGTTGTATGACAGACATTATGGTGCTGAGTCAGGTTTTGTTTCACTTTCACAGTTTATTTCTTTGATTTAAAAAGTATATAAATTGCCAAAATGGTAAATGAGCCTATGACTTTGGAGCTGGATAAATTGTCTATAATCAGAAACTGTTTTGAAAATGAGTAATTTCTATTTAAAATTAAATTGGGTAAAAGTGTAGAAGTCTGTAAACTAAGCTACAAATAAAGATATAGAAACAGAAAAGTGGGAGAAAGTCTAAGTTTTAGAAATCAAACTCTTCATGTTTGGGTTTGACTTGATGGAAGTATTTGAAGTATTTGATTTGAATAAAATATGATAAATTTAATTAATAATTTCAAAACGGAGATAAAATATTTAAAATTTGGAAAAGTGATTAATTGATAATAGAGGAAAAACGTTTTCGTAACTGATTTGTTGCCTTCAAAGTTGTAGTGTGGCTTATACTTACATTAGTTGGTGAAACTTCTAAACTCAGTGTTCTTCTGTTGCCCCTGTGGAAATCTCCTTTGGGTTTATTCTGATACAGTTCTGTGCAGAATGTCTTGAGTTGGAAGGGACACACAAGGATCCTTGAGTTTATCTCCTGGGTCTGCACAGGACCACCCCAAGAATCACACCATGTGCCTGAGAGCATTGTCCAAATGCTTCTTGAACTATGCCAGGGACTGTGACNGCCCATTCCAGTGCCCAACCACCCTCTGGGTGAAGAACCTTTTCTGATATCCAACCTAAACTACCTCTGACACAATTTCAGGCCATTTCCTCTGGGCCTGTCACTGTCACCATAGAGAAGAGGTCAGTGCCTGCCCCTCCTCTTCCCCTCACGAGGAAGCTGTAACTGCAGTGAGCTCTCCCCTCAGTCTTCTCCAGGCTGAACCGGCCAAGTGCCCTCAGCTGCTCCTCATGTGGCTTCCCCTCACAGGGAGCCCCTCAACCCCTTTAGAGCTGAACTTGCTCCTTTTGTCTGATATAATGTGGGTTAGAGCCACGTTGTTCCCAGATACCATTCTGTGAGTTCATTAGGTGGTCTGCCACTCCTGTGAAATGGTAAGTCATTTCAGGGGCTTGAGATCAGTTTGGAGTGAGGACCTTTTGGTGGTGCAAGCCGACCATATTTTGTGGTTTGCTTTAGTGTGCATGCTTTCAGTCATAACAACAGAAAGGCAGTACCTATGGCCTGGCCACTAGGTATTGGGTCTGTGGTAAATTAGACCAAAATGTGGGGGCAGGGGCATTGCATAAAGTGTTTGAATTACAAAATCCTTTATTCGAGTGGAAGTGCTCACACTGAAGGTGAGCTTTCTTACTGGTGCAGAAATGCAGTTTCAGGTGTTCCATAAATAAGAAGCTTTAAGAGAGACAAGTACATCTTTCTGTTTCTCAGATTATAGAGACTCATTTTTGTGTTTGGTGTTTTTTGTTTGTTCTTTTTCTTCCCCTTTCATGCTGTCCTTGTTCAGCTTCTAATAAAGGATTTGCCATGTAGTGGTTCCTTGGGAAAATTATTATCACAGTTACTGTAGCATATCCCTGAAAAGAATATGTATGTTTTGATGTTAAGCACTTGTGAAATCCAAGCTATAAGGGTATCTTCTGGGAGGGACCTGTAAAAGCAGTTAATTAAATGCTGTATAGGCAGAAATGACAGGCCTGGTAAAACTGTTTAAAAGTGCTTAAGCAGGAAGTTCACATCTACCACCTATGATTTCTATGCCTACAATATTGTAGGCTACATTAGCAATGAATATTTTTCTAAAATTTTAGGTACTTGTAAATTAGCTTTTTGAAAACTAAGAGCTAGGCCAAACCACTGTATGGACTCTGTGAAGACTACACCCAAGTTTGAAAGTGTTACGCCCTTGTGTGAGTTGATGGTTTACTTGCATCTTAAATGGTGCTTTCAGCTTGGATATTCTTTTCCCTTTTCTAAAAGTAATTTACTGGAACTGGTAGAGATCCAGAAGTAGGATGATCAGAAATATGGGATGGATTTTCTGTGGTGCGACTAGAAGTTTTCAGCTTAGAAGAGAGATAAACTGCGTGAGACCTTGGTAGAGATCTGTAAGTCTTGTACAGTCTGAACGTAAATAAGAGCAGTTAGAGAATTGTTCTCAGTGTGCACATGGGCTTTCAGATGAAACTAGAATGTAAAATAATCAACATACACAGAGGAAGATCTATCACTTAATATATTGTTGATTGTAGAGTGTTTCATCATGAAATGTTTTGGATATTAAAAGCCTAGAAAGGTTCAAAATCATGGGGAAAAAATCATCAAACTCTGTGAAATGCAGTAATATCCTCTGTGTTTAAGGATTCCTTGGTATGTACATTGCTGAAGAATGAGACGGTATTCTGAAAATATATATTATAAGCTACTCCGACGCTTATTACATCTGCCGTTAGCATTTGTGGAGACTGGTTAGGTTCTTATTATCTTGCTTTTGCCATTGCTGGAGGCTGTTCCATGCTGCTTCCAGTTAGGATTATGGACTTCATACCTGTGTTTTCATTAAAAAGAAGTAAAAACTCTTGAATCATGGGTTGCAGATAAAAATGAGAAAAATACTGTTTATATCTGTTTTTTTTTTTTGTCTTGCCCTTTGTCCCAGATCACTTATTTCAAGATGTTTTTCATGCTGTGAGCCTGGTGTGGGAGAAGAATGTCTATGGAATGAATTCAGGTCATTTTTCAGTTCAAAATTTATGGGCTCAAATTAAGCTAATTTATAGTTTTGAAACATTGTTGTTGTAGGGTAGTACCAGACATAGAAATGTAAACTGAAACGGAGCTTGCAAACTACTCAGAGCTTTATAGTGAAATGGAGGAGCTTTCAAGATCTTCAGAGTATGGTTATCTGCCCAGATTCCTGGTTTCTTCAGTTTGTATAATCGATTAAAATCTTCAATAATCCTAACATTTTTAAACTTAAGTCTTTCTGATGATGGTGGATAT
Source organism: Callaeas wilsoni (assembly GCA_013398955.1). Classification (NCBI taxonomy): domain Eukaryota; kingdom Metazoa; phylum Chordata; class Aves; order Passeriformes; family Callaeidae; genus Callaeas; species Callaeas wilsoni. The sequence goes on along the minus strand of VWPU01013063.1, from coordinate 50,314 downwards.
CTGAGGAATACATACCTAACCATGAGAGTTGGCCTCATATCACAAATACAAAGCATTATGTTCCATATATTTATTTTCATAGTTATTACAATCAAATAACCTAAGAGATTTGGAATTCCTGATAGATAGGATCTCTTTTGAAGCTCTTCTGGGTACATGAAGTAGGCAGACATAATTGCCTGCACATTTACTGTTATTAAAGGAACAATTCAAACATAAGTATGCAAAGCCAAATTACACTGAAAATTAACTATTTGCATGCTCAGTAACAGTTGAACATGCAGACTGTGCTTTTATGTTTCCAGTTACCTGAAAGTGCACTATTGCAGTATTTTGTGTCTTTGAATTTGCTCTGCTGAACAGTACAGGGAGTTGGATGGTACCTGTCGCTGACCGCTTGACCGCCCGGTGGCCGAGCAGGCGACTAGCTTCAAGTGTCCCGGTGGCGAGACAGTGAGAAGCTTTATGTCTGGTGGAAGCTCCTGCTGGAGCTGTCTGCGTCTGGGCTCACAGTGGAGCTAGCAGCAGTCGATGGTAACTGTAGCGATAGGCAGAGGCGAAGGAGGAAAGAGAGACTCAATGTTGCAGCACCCAAGGCTTTATTTCCTAACCCCGAGGTCAGGAGGCCAGGACGAGGAGCAACAAAAGAGCCCAGAAGGACAGTTCCACGGTCTTTTAAGGTAGGGGAGGAGAAGGGAGGAGCAAAGGGATAAACCAAGAGGGAGAAGACAAGAGGTGTCAGGTATGCCATAAAAGGGAGAATAGGGAGGGTTTGATTACAATGGGCCAATGGGGATTACAGGAGAACAGAACTTTCCAGAACTTAATTGACGAAGCAACAAGGATATACATAACCATGAAAGGTAGAACCAATGGGTGACTAAAGAAAAAAGATGTTTCTGGAACGAGGGAAGAACAACCAGGTGGAATGATATCCAGGAGGCTGGAACTCAAACTCCGGTGCCACCCACTGCACCATCCTCAGGTCCGTCCTCTGACCCTGTGTCCCGGGCGGGAAAATCCACCCACTGGATGCCTTTGTCCATTCTCAGCCGAAAGGTGGGCTGGACCACCACAACAGTACCTACTTACAGAATATACTAACAACTTTTTAAAAATGACGAATCTACCCACGGAGTTTTTACTTAAAAGTAAAATTGCTGCTGAAACTATTATAGATGAAGGTATGGTTTTCTACTACTTGTTTCCTTTCCAGCTTGTGCAGAGCTGGTGGTGCAAACGTGGTTATTTTGCAAAACAGCCACAAAAAATAAATGCTGGGGCTTCCTGTGCATGCATTTCTCTGGACAAGTTTATTTTCTTGTTGCTATCTACTTAAAAAAAGTTCCCAGGATGAATTCTTTGTCAAACGTTTGTTGTCCCATAGTTAGTGTGAGTGAAAATTTGCAAGAAAAGGAAAAAATGTGTGTTTTAGTTAATTTATCTATGAGAAGCGGTGACCTTCGGAGATTTGATTTTTTCCCCATCTTCCTTCTTAACATTTTTTTCTTTTGCTGGAGCTTGCTTTATGAAATTTGTTTAATTCGGATAGTGGAGTAAAGCTTGTGATCATTGCAATTTTATGTATTAGAACACACAGAATAAAATAATTGTATCTTTCAAGATAGGAACACATTTATTTTATGATGCAGTGGCCTATAGTTATTTTTTGCTGTTCTGTGTTAGCTAATAATTTTGTGTATAGCAGAGTAGATGTAGCAGTCTGTGCTTTTTCTTTTTGTTCAACAGTGCTTTCAGTAGAGGGGACTGCCCAAAGTGGCCAGTCAAGAGATGCTTCCCGCTAAGCATCTTTGGAAGAAATATTTTGTCAAGTCTTGTGTAGTTTAAAGCCAGAAAGTTTGGGTTCTCCTCTAATGATGGGTGGATTTCAAAGTACTGGTTAGTTTATTTTAGACTAGAAGCAAAAAGAAGTGGATAGCCTTCAGAGCACATCTGCCATCTTAGTATTAAGGCAGAGAGAGAATATTGTAATACTGAAAGTTGGTTTCATGTAGTGAAGGCTACAGGTTTTTGTGCCTTTTAACTGCAAATTAACACATGCTGTTTTTCTAGTGGGTTTCTTTCTGGTTTAATATTTTCAAGTTGGTATTGTGAGTTGGTATCTTGCTTGTAATTTAATTTAACACAATTGCTAGTTTACATTTCTGTATTAGGTATCAAATAAATGGAACCTGGAAGATGGTTTGCAGTTCTGGAAATAATATATTCTGTGTTCTTCTGATGACATGGAGGATTCTTCATGGAGGAACAGTGTTTAACTGATAACACTTCCACCAATAAATTTTATTGAGTATTCTGACAGCTGTAACAGTATGGCAAGTTGTGGGCATTACAAAGAAAACAGTTCAATGTTTTGGCAGTGGAGGCTGGAAATTGTAGCTGCCTGGTACTAATTTGTATAGGCAAGCTTTAGTTGACTGTGGTGGGGTATAGAAGTCCTTCCCTTTTCTTAGGATATAGAAGAAACAATTACACAGATTTTGCAATTACCAAAAAACATGCAGAATAAAATGTATTATCAATCATGTAACACTTCTGTTCTTTAGTATGAGATTTGTTATGTCTATACAAGCTATGCACTTCAGATTTTGCAGGATTTGTTTAAAAAAGCACTTTCCTTGTCATCATAACTAGTGAAATGCATTTGCATCTTGGATTATGTAAGTAATTGTAGCATTAATGAGATTTCATCTTGCTGTGAGTATGTGAGCTTTTCTAGTGTTGAACTCTGGTGTTTTTAGTTCATCAGATTTGTTGGGATACATACTGACATAGATGTGGATGATTGATCTTTGCTGACCTCATGTTTTCACTTCTGCAGTATTAAGACTCATGTAGTATTAATATTCTCCTGGCTGATGATTTGAGGGTTTTAACAAGGCCATACAATGGCTATAAACTTTTCAAAAGAAGGATCAAGTTCTTTAACCTAGTTATTAGCTAGATAACTTAGCTCTTTAGCTGGCAACTTTGGACAAACTACATGCTTTTATTTTATTTAAATTCTAAGTTGTTTAATCAGACACTTTTATGACTTAGGCAAACTACATGGTCACCAAGAAATTGAAGCTTTATGCCCAGGCTGTGGAGTTCATTGGATCAGGTTCATAGCTTGGGCTGGTTTGGCTGAAGCTTTCCCATGATTAGCGAAAAAGCTTCTTTCAGTGTTATGTAAAGTACTAATGCATAATAATTTGAGTCAGGTTTGTCTTCTCATTTATTCAAACTACCGTTTGTTTTTCTAGGTAATCATGGGCATCTTTTTCAGTGTGCAGTACTGTCTTACAAAGGGACAGAAAATGGGCTGATTACAATGCTGATAAGAGTGATTTAAAATAACTGAAATTTCCCTGTGTACGTTACTTGTCTTTCTGTTTCATAAAATGCAGCCTGGGCATGTTTGCCTTCTTTTTATAACTTTGTATTTACTAACATTTTGCACATTTTCATTATGTAGTAGTAAATGAGAACTCTGGAAGTTTTATTTCTTAGGTTGTACAGCTTTGTAATATCACAAAATAGGTAGTTATGTGTACACCTAAGTGCAATAATTAAGACAGCAATAATATGATTGCAGTGCGGATTTTGCATTAGAATGGTCTCCTAGTAGTTGTGATTTTGTCTGCAAAAGAACCTCGGAAGGCCTCTTAACTCTTACACTGCAGTATATATTATGCTCTCTTGTCATAATGATTTGGCTAGGGTATAACAGTTTATGCGCTTGAGAAAAAAACCAAAAGTAGGCATTGTTTGGAGAAAGAATGTGGGACACTGGAGTTCCACAAAGTCCTTGAAAGAATTACATATTGTGTTAGAAGTTAATAATATTGAATTGGAAGGCCAGCATTTTCTGATTAGTTTGTAGCATAACTTTATTTTTTGCATTAAATTTAGACCCTGTAACTCAGTGTTGTACTTGTGCTTACTGTTTCAGTTTGGTGTTTGTAATGAAGAAATGCAGTAATGAAATTGTAAAACAGATTTAAGAAGTTACAACTGATAGATCATAGTTGTAAAAAAGATGTTGAATTACTAAGAAATAATAAAATTAATAGAAACATCTAATGGACTTCCAGCATAGCAAATTCTGCATAGCCTTTATGATCTTTCTGCCACTTAATCTAAAGATGTTCTATAGTAAAATGTGCTTAAGAAGTTCTTGCAAACATTGTGCTTATTAAAGAGCAGCTTTACCCAGTAAGTTAATGAAAAGGTGTTTTTATCTAAGGAAGAAGGGTTACACAGGAGCATGAATTGAACAGTTTATTTCTACCAAAAATAACACAGCTGGCTGCTCATTTCTTAGGGGGATGGACCTTAAGATAGATGGAAGCTGGTAGGAAAAAGATCTGTGAAAGGCAGGATTTGTATTTTTTACACTGCAGTGAAGCTGGGCAAAAATTCAGCCTTCTCAATGCTTGACATGTCTTCATAATTAGTTGAAAGTTATTCATTCTGCTTGTGATACAGATTGAGGTTCATCACCGTATGATGCGTTACATGCTTGACCCTTGTCTTAGTTCCAGAGAAGTAAGGGAATAATGTTGTTAGTATCTTCACAAACAGGATTTTAAGCGTCTAGTAGCCAGGCAAGAATGCTGATGTGTGATTATGAAAGTTAGCATGAGTTAGTAATAGTTTATTAGTTCGATTAACAATTCTTAAATTAACTGAATTTCTTCATTGTGTCAGAGTGACAGGGTATATTCCATTGGTTTCGTACATGGCTGTTTTTAAAGCAGCTCATCTTTTAAAACATATGTATTTTGGTGAGATGTTTTGGTTAAGAGGAATTTTTATCATGTTAATTTATGCAATAATAACTTTGTTGTGTCTGGTGCTTGAAATCAGACATTGGCCAAAATAATCCTGCAGTTTTTCCCATAGCTGAACCACTTGGATATGGCTTTTTCTTGTCTGCTTACCCTTTTGCATAAGGAATATAGGAAATCAGATATATTTCAAACTTTCCCCCCCTTCACATTAAAAGAAACTAATTCCAAAGAAGAGAGCCTCAGGTTTGTAGGAATGCATACAAACACTGTGGTTTCTTATGCTCTTCACTCATAGACAAAATGAGGATTAAAAGGTTTCCTGATAACAGGTTTCCTTTTGACACTGACTTTCTAGATGCATGATTTAATTTCATTTGTTTATGAAAGTTAATTGGTAAATCAGTTTATGCTTTTGGAATGGGCTTCATCTGTGATGCAGTGAAAGGTTATGCAGGTGACATCTGACACTGTGTGCTTGTATGAGTTGGCAGAATTGATACTAATTCGTGTGTTTAGCTGGTTCAGGGCTGTGTTTTGGATTCAGTATGAGAATAATGCTGATAACACACTGATGTTTTGGTTGTTGCCAAGCAGTGCTTAATCTAAATCAGGGAGTTTTCAGTGTTTTGTGCTCTTCCAGTAAGGAGATGCACAAAAACCTGGGAGGGAGCTGACCAGGAGAAATGACCTGAACTGGCCAAAGGACTGTTCAGTACCACAGAATGCCATGCCCAGTATATAACATGGATGAGTTACCCAGAAGGGTGGCTGATCACAGTTTGTATTGTGCATCACCTGGGCTTTTTTGGGTTTTCTCTCTCTCTGTGATAATAATAAATAAAAATAAATTTTACTGTTTCAATTATTAAGCTGTTCTTAACTCAGGAATTTTTATTTTTTTCCTGATTCTCCTCCTAGTCTCACTATGGATGGGGAAAGTGAGTGATCAGCTGTGTGGTACTTAATTGCCAGTTTGGCACCCAGTGTTTGGCATGAAGAGCTGAGGTGACCACAGGTCTGATCAGAGCATGTTGAAAGAAATTTGTTACAAGCAGTTTTTTTGTGAGGTTAGTGAAGAAGTTTGTGAATAACAGATGGCACATGGTGATTTATACTTGGAAATTGCAACACCTTTTGATCTGAAGATAATGTGTATGTGTCACTTGCCTGGAGATCAGTCCTTTCATGAGTACTGTATCCTGGGTATGAAATAGAAATGAGTTTTTATTTTAGTCATCCTCAGTGTAGAAATGGAAATCAGAGGAAATGCTGATTTTATGTGTATAGCTTGCTTGCTTTTTTTGTGTTGAAGTTTTCAGAGAACGAGCAATAATATAGTCCTGTTGTTAATTAAACTGCTGATGGTGAGAACTAGAAAATCCAAGTGCTCTTCCTCTGTATTTGCAGTGTGAGTGGGAAGTGAGTAATTGGTCTTCTCTATTTACTAAATGGGAATAGTAATATTTTATCAAACATATAGCTTTGTTACTCTGGGTTATGCCTGTATAATGTAACTCTCTAGACAGAGAATGTGCAGATGGATCTACACGGGAAGGTGCTAGGTTAACTTGAGAAAACATGCTGTAAAAGCAGAGGTATGGACTGGACTGTGTACATGTAATTTACAATCGTGTTTGTGCTGAGTAAAGGCTGAGCATTCTCTAAAGATGCTCAAAAGTAAACATTTGTTTTGTGCCTTTTATACTAGCATGGGCAGATAATTGTAGATACTTTTTTCCTGTTTGAAACCATGTATGTTGAATGCCAGAATTGGTTTTACAGATTATTCTCGACAGTGTATTTTTTTTTTTTCAGCTGGATTGAAATTGAACCAGAATGGCTGCTGTTATCTCAGATAGTCCTCCAAACCCAAGCTGCAAAATCATGACTTTTAGGCCTTCGATGGATGAATTCAGGGAATTCAACAAATACTTAGCACACATGGAATCACAAGGTGCTCATAGGGCTGGAGTTGCAAAGGTAAACATCTATAACATAGAAGAAAAATGCTCCTAATACCTGTTTTCTCATTATTTGTATTTTGCTGATTACAAACCTGACCTTTTTAGTATCTAATTTTTTTTCCCAATTGATTTTCAAGGAGTCAGTAATGATTTGTTACTGTTTTAAGAAAGAGCCTTTCGGTGTCTCAAATATTTCGTGCAGACTATTGAAGATGTTGTATAATTTTTTCTCTCTAATTGTAAGTTGTTTACAAGTTTACAATAGCAAAATAGACTCTCTAAGTAGATTTAAACTATTTTTTGTCAAATTGGAACAAAGCAGGAGGTTGATAGTATAAATTAAAGTAGTCCTGATATACCAGGTGTTGAACTTTGTGTTTTAGGGTTGTGTAAAGCTTTTCTGAAGCAAATAATCCCACTACATTATGCTGAACATAAAGATGTAAGGCAGTGTTTGAATGGAAATAATTTTCTTTTTAATGGTGATCTTGTTATGTTCTTGTTAATGAGAACTGCAAGCACTAACTGCGACTGTATTGCTCTTTGAACAATGGCACTTACAGCAGGAGTTCCTCCCCTAGCAGAGAGAGATAGTCAGAGGTTCAGTCTGACGTAATTGAGTGATAGCTCATGTAAGTGTGTATACTGTAGCTATTTTGCCACTTTTCAAACCAGCAGAAACTGTGCAGGTCTAGAAATACCAGCTTAGTTATTGTAAGTACTTTGTGGGAATAGCTATCTCCATCACTGGGTTTTGGAGCTAATGTTGTGTGGTCAAGACATTTAGAATCTGAGTGAGGAGGAGCAAAACTTGAAATTCTTGGCTTTCCCCCGCCCATTCCCACCTCCTGCTTTCTGTGAAACAAAGCGAAACTGAACTCCTCACTCTTTGAAAACCTTGTAGGTTGTTTTTTTTATTTCAACTGATAGAGTACATAGATTATATTTTCAAACCTTTCTCTGCAAACAGAAGTAGAAATGTGATAAATAGGCAACAGTGGAAAACCTGAGCTGAATTTTCCTATGTTCAGCTGTATTCTGGAACCTGTTCATTTCTATGGGGATGATGTGTTGCAATCCTTTAATCTTGAACAGTAAACTTTATTGTAGTAGTGATATCTTCTTGCTTGGTTGAACAGCAATTAAAGCATCTCTTGCTGTTTTCAGTCTGTTGCATTACTAGGTTGTCTTGAGAATTTTATATTATATTTTTCACTGTATTTTGATAATATCTCAAAAATTTATAAATAAAAATAAACCAACTAAGTATTTTTTAAAACAAATCTTATGAAGTGAATAATTCATACTGCAGAAGTTTAAAGGATGTTTTCTGAGTTTTGAATATTGGGTTTAAAGTAACAGGAAAAAATATTTTTTCAGTTTCGATAGTAATAGAAAATTAACTTACAGGAAACCTAATCTTTTTTTTTAAGTCTGGGATGTACAGTCTCAAGTGTGAATGCGAGACGAATAGCAACTACCGGAAGAACTATATGCATATGCAGAAACAGTAATTTAAGCTCTAAACAGAGAACACAATCAGAGTAGGCATAGCCAACACTTTGGGTTAAATGTGAACATGTAAGGGGAGAAGACCTGTTACCTGTGTAGAAGAATATCTGTGTGTAAATGGGGATGAGATGACTATAAGGCTTGCACGTATTGAAGGAAGGAAGGAATATGGGAAATAAAATGTTAAAAAAACTGCAACCACCACTGAAGTGCCTAGTACTATGTCTGAAACAAGTAATTAAGGTATTAGACAAACAATATCAAACCATTTCCAAAGCAGATAACATACCGTAGCATCCCTTGAGCAAATTGGCAAAAAAATTGTCATTAGGCTTTTAAAAGTCTGAAATGAGCTTTAGGCATAGAAAATCTATTTTAGTCTTACTGTTACAGAGGATTCTATACTTAAAAAGGAAGACAAAGATGGAAAACAATAGAACAAATGACAAACAAGGGATACTGATAGATTAGTTGTCTTTACTGGAGAATGAAGTGTTTTGAAAACTCAAACTGCATTAATACAGAGCAAAGTAGTTAAATTAAATTGCAGTCACACTGGCAAGTAGAAAAGTAATTTCAGAACACTATGCTGCAAATAGATACTGGCAAGTGCAAGAAAAATAATTTTCAGATGAGTTGGGGAGAAATAGTTACATAGAAGTGGTAGCCAGTGCCATTCAGAATCAGATCTATTGGAGATTACCGGTATATGAAAGGATTCAACAGAAATGTGTGTGCTGATAGCACTCTGCGTTAACCTCAGTAGAACTAACGTCTTCATGCAGTCTTCATGCAGGAGACTGACTGGTATAATTACGACATCCCTGTCTAAAACTGTATGTTTCTCTCACTAAATGATACTAGACTGTATTAATATGCTCAGGACCTTAATAAATAAATACGTAAATGAGAAGGCCTTGCCTTAGGTTTTTCCTTTTTCACATTTGAGCATTCAACAACGTGATTGATAAATTTATTCTATGTTTCGCCCATTGAATAAATCTAACTTGCTTGACTTGGAAGAGGCTATTTTTACGAAAGGAAATATGAGGAGGCTTCAGTGGGACAGGTCAGTGGTAAAAACACAGAGACCTAGTCATTATTTCCAGCTGTTATACTGGCTAGCTGCGTGTTGCTTTGAAGATGATATATTAACATCTTCAGTCCTTGTCCTCATTTTCATTAGAAAATGCAAGTTCTTTGGGGCAGGAATTTTATTTTTATCTTCTTTTAAAACAATTTTTTGCATATCAGACCCCACGGAATTCACTTCTCTAACTGGCACTCTAATTACAACAGTAATAAACATACTCCAGTTAGCTGGAAGGGGATATTTTGAACCCATATTCACAAAAATATTTTTATTGCTTAAAGCACACTGACCTTGAACTAAATAAGATAATGCAAATTTTGCTTTTCAGTATTCATATATTTGAGCCAAACCTCCAACTTCTTGCTTAATAATCATGAAAATGGAAATCTCTGTGCACATATTTGATTTCTATGCATATATTCTGAATGCATGACTTCTCTGCTTCCAAACTAACATTTTGTGTTTTGTTAATGTGCATATAATTTAAGATTTGTGTGAAAGAAATAAGTAGGAATCACAAGATGATTGGATTATTTTTTTTTTCTCTAAAAGCAAACAACACTGAAACTTGCTAAGTAGTTCTTGTACAGCAGAAGTCCTTTGGAAGCTGAAAAGAAAATAGGAAAAGAGGGAGTTGCATCTGTGTAAAAACTAGATAAAAACACCTGTTTATGTGTAAAATAAAAACATTAGCTATGGAAGTATGTAGCTATCAGATAAATTTTCTTTCGCTTGATGTTTGTCTTTTGCTGTGTGCTTTTAGCACTAGTGGTCTTGATTGGACTGTTTGAGTACATGAACATTACAAAAATATGCCTATTTTCGATTGTTTTCCAAAGGTAGCAAATAATCTTAGGAGCTATCTGTTTTAGAATTTTATAACTTTCATGGAGAGATGAAATAGTGACAATTCTAATGGACACTTGTATATATGGAATCCTGAAGTGCTTGTAAGAAAACAGCCTAGCTGTGTAGTTTAAGTACTGTCTTCTTGTGATCCTGTTATTAAAAGTATTAGAGAGATACCTCTGCCTCAGTTAAGGTGCACATGAGAGCATGTGCTGAAGTCAAAAGTACGGATTTAGTTTAACAGAAAATGAGAGAGAGAGAGAAACAGAAAAGGAGGGGGGAAAAGAGGGAGAGAAAGACAGTGGCAGAGAGACAGGTTAAGTAGAAATATTGCCACTCTGTGGTTTCCAATGACATCTTCACCTTCTTTTGGTCTTCTTGGTGGTGAGGGGCCCCCAAAACCCAGAGAGTTCAGTAATCAATATACATTCAGGCCAGGTGGGAATGGCCAGGTAGCTGTCCTCGGGGAGGGGTGCTGGGGCAAGTTTGACACTGTCTATTGCAACAGACTCTGTATCTGTTGCATACCTTTGCCTCAGGAATGAGTCTAGGGGTGCTTCAGGGTCTTTGATGGCTTATGACACCTCCTAGCTGCCTCTCATGCGAATGCTGTGTGGATGTGGCCATCCAGGGGTGGAGGGATTTGCAACTGAGCCAGTTTGTGTAAGGGAGGATGGGTGTTCACTCCTGACCAGAGGTTATGCCACACCCCCAAAACTTCTCCTCCTCCCCAGTGGGGGAGTGTGTGCAGACCTGGTCTCAGCAGATGGGCGTGTGGGCTATGGCCTCTCCCACCCTGAAGCCAGCCAGAGCTGATTTTCAGGACAGCCGCTGGGTTTGGCTTTCTTGTGGATGCATTCTTCTCATTCAGCATTGCTTACTTCACCCTAGACCTGAGATAATTGAACAATCGTGTGAATTGAACGATGGTATCTTAAGTTTCCTTATGTGGTTTAACTCACAGTCCAAAGATCGAGGCATATTCAAGGTGAGGTGGGCTTAGGTGGGCACAGCTTCTTTTTACAGTTTTACCATAGTGGGGAAGAAGTCCTTTATAACAATATTTAAGCCTTTAACTATAAAATTTCAGTCTCTCATGCTACCTCTAAGTTATGAATTGATTGTTCAAATAATATAATTCACTTGTTGCATGTTTATAAGAGCTGTCCTAATTTGTTGTAAAATACTTTATCCAAGCCATTGTTCGTGGAAGTTTCATTTGAACATAGCAGAAGAATGAAAATAATGAGTGCATCAAAAAACATGTTGTCTCGATTTGAGAGACAGGTGTCTGCTCAGGAAGACAGAAGTCTTCCTTGGAATGGAAAATGTGGACCCTTTCCCTCTGAATTGTTATAATTTTGAAATTAAGGGGCTGTCAGGCAAAGATATGAGAATAGGAATAACAGTTCTTTACTAGTATGTACGATAAAGCAAACCAACAACACCTGTGGCATTAACAACAAAACAGAACCAGAACCCAGTGACGGCCGTCTCGGCCGCAGGCACTTTCCCCTTTGGCGCAGTTCCGGTCACAGCCGGCAGGGGCGCTGGTGGCTCCCGGTGCGCAGGGCAGGTGCGATGGTGCCCCCGCGGCTGCAGGGGGCGCTGTGGGGCGAGCTCGGGGAGAGCGCAGGAGGGACGGCGGGACCGGGACGGGACGGGACGGGACGGGAGAGAGACTCGCTGCACAAACCCCAGCGACAGCCGAGCCCGGTGCCCTGCGGGACTCTCTGGGAGGCGGCAAGCTGGAAAGGCAGAGACGAGAAAAAATCCCGGGGTGGTTGAGGAGATGTATCACACTGCAGAGCTGCAGTGGGAAATCCCCGGGATGTCTCGGCAGGCAGGAGGTGCAGGGCTGCAATGCAGCGAAGGCTGGAAGCAGCGCTGAAGAAGTGGCGGGGCGGGGAAGCAGCAGCCTGGCTCCAAGCAGGGCAGGGAGAGGCAGGATTGTGCACCAGGCAGATGGTAAAAAATCCCTCCCTTAGTGAGGTGGGTGTTAATAAGGTCCCAGTTCAGAGGCTGCTCTTATGAGCAGAGGCTCACGCCACGGCAGAAGAAGCAGGACCAGGCTGGACCACAGCGACAGCCGCGAACTCTCCTCTCCAAACAGCTCCGTCGGTCCCTCTTCCCCAGCTGAGAGCGAGAGAGCGAGAGCCAGAGGCTGTCCCCAACCCTGCTTTTCCCAGTCTCCAATCTCGCGGTATCTCCCTCCTACCTGGGCAACCTCAGGTAAGGAGAGAGGGGCCAGCTGCACTCTCCCCTGAGTTGGTAACTTGTTTTGTCTGTTAAGCCTCCAGTCATTATGGCCCATTAGCAACACGTATGGGGAAAATTCCTTAAGAAGGAAAAAAAAACCCAACAAAACAAAAGAACTCCTACAACCCCTACACACATCATTAAGCCTTTGGACAAGTAAAAGTTCAAAAACAAAACCAGACCAAAAAAATATATAAAAATTTTTTGTTGCTCTGTTTTAGAAGTGATACAGTTTCACATCTAGAAAGTTATCTGTTTTCTGCTGAAGTAATACATGTAAGAAATGTTCAAAATTACACAGCCTTTTAAAGAACACTGGTATGACTACAGGCTTCTTTGAAATTCTTAATGATTTCTTTTGCTAACACTTTAGGATCTGCTGAGGAGTTTTCATAGACTGTGGGTAGTTCTGTGGTATTTGAAATAAATGTGTTAACTTTCCAACTGGTTAATCTGCACATAGCTTTAATCTTCAATTATGAGGATTAAATAATGTAATTATAAAAGCTAATGTATCTAAATTAGTGCAAACTCTTACTGTAATAGAGTTGTACCCTATAGTTTTATAGGGAGTAAATTGAACAGATTCTGAAATCTAAAGGTCTCTAAAACAGCTGTATTTTTTTTCACTCTTCAGTAAAAAGAGTTATACATACTGTTTATACCAAATAATGTTTAGACAGGGGACTGACGGGTATTTTTAGGGTTTTTATTTTAATTTAAGATAAAAATTTTTTATCTTTGAATCTTTAGGTGTGGAAAAGATATCTAAGAACATTGAGCCCAACTTTTGACTTAGCACATACATGTTCACCTCTAAACGATATCTCCAAATGCAACATCCACACTTCTTTTTTAACACTGAATGGATATAATGTCATGGACTGCAAACTATTTGTCAATTAGAAGACTCTCTGATTGTAAAAAATGTCAACTCTGTTGTTTTAAATGTGTATTTTTGCACAGTTGTCTATGAATTGCTGTAGATTGGTGAGTTGCTGCTTGTGAATTGAGGTGATACTGAGTGTGTTTTGACTGGGTTTCTACATCGTCTAGGATCACTTACAGTATCTTTCAGCACTTACAGTTAGTGTGAAACAGCTGGTAAGCAAATCTTCCTTTGATCATGTGAGCATATTCAACTGTTCTTTCAACTTTTTTCCAGGATGTTTTGCTATGTTATCGCAACTGTGATGTTCTGTTTTGTTTCCTGAATTTGAAGGTTATCCCACCAAAGGAATGGAAGCCAAGAAAACACTACGATGATATAGGAGATTTGGTGATTCCTGCTCCAATTCAACAGATGGTCACTGGCCAGTCTGGACTTTTCACGCAGTACAACATTCAGAAAAAGCCCATGACAGTGAAGGAGTTCAAGCAGCTAGCCAACAGTGACAAGTATGTACTCTTGCTTATTAAGACAAATATTTATCTTCACATGTTACGATTTCTTTGAATTAGGCAAGGCAGCTGGAAGGGTACCACAATGTGAATATTATTTGTCTTTATGTTGTTGAAAGCATCTGATTTCATGGCAGCAAGAAAGCATCCAAAAAACCTGAGACATGATGCTTTCTGTCTACCTTTTTTCCTTTATGTTCCAGAAGATCCTTATGTAGAAAATAGTTAAGGTGATACAGACGTATATCTGAGTTTTAATTTGATTACACCTGTTAATGTTTAATTCCTAGATACTGGAATGGTCTATCACCATGTAATTCTGAAAAAACTCCAATATCTTTTATAACCAATCCAGAAGCTTTTGCATTAATCTAAGAGAACTCAGTGGTATCTAGTGCATGTCTGTGTTCTCGTTATGGCAAGATGGATGTTATGGGAGGGGAAAAAAAATTTAATGAAGGGCTAGGCACTGTACTGAAATGTTTCAAATTGGTGAGCATTCCAAGAACAGGGAATTGATAGAAGGAATTCTCGCCTGTCATTTTGGCCACGTAAAAAGAATATATTTTACTTGAGCATCTCCTCAAAACTGAGTGGTAGTAGTTTCTGGAAGATGAGTCAAAGGATCTTAGAAAGAAAAGATATTTGAATGAGGGAAGGTAATACTGGCTTAGTTTGAAGGCAAATTTATTATAGGTTAATTAAGAAATTAGGTGTAAGAATAGAAGCTGTTATCAAGATCAGGAAAAACTAGGGCATGCAAAGCTTTTAAGGAGGCTCCTTAGCAAATGTTCCATAATATCCATACCTTCATGATAGTACAAAACTGACAACCTTCCCCCCCCGCCCCAATTACAAAGTATAGCACATATATTACTTGTGCAAAATTAAGTTCAGCGCACAGTATTCTTTCTCTGGTAATTGGAAATGGGAACCTATTTTGTAGTTCTTGAAATTATTTGTTTAGTAAATATTAGAGGTGAGAGGAAATCATAAGACTTATGTGGTATCTGATGTAATTTTCAATAATGCTTTTTCGTAGATATTAAAGTTTACATTTTATTAACCCCTAATAAGTTGAGATACACTAATTTCTTAAAATAGTTAATTAATGCAGAAATGCTGGGAAGTTTTTAATATGTATCATAGTGTTTGTCAAGTTTATTATATTCATCATGTGATATATTTTGGAAGTGTTTCTGATTTCAGTTTTTATTTTTTTTTACTGAAGTCAGATGGCAACTTAATTTCACATGCAAATGTAGAACAGTTGAGAGGACTTCCTGTGTATTACTAGCTGTAGATCTTTCCAAATATATGTCACTGCTCTTGATAAAACGTGTCATACAACCTTCTATGACACTCTTACTGCAGTCTGTATTTCTTAAACGATCAACTAACTGAGAGCCTCTGTTCTCCCATAAAAATAATTTTGTTCCTTAATGGAGAAGACCTCTTTGTTAAAGACTTTCTTCTTGAGTTTTAGGATGTTATCTGTTTCCTTTGGGTAAGAGAGAAGGGCCATCTAAAAGAACATCTAAATTAAATCATAGTTGCCTTTAGAGGGATCATGTGTACTCAGTCTAATGCATTTCATCTTTTATTGGTTTAGACATTTCCAGCTCACTGTTGAACCAAAGTGCTTCTCTACTTGACCTCTGGGAAACAGGGGCATATCCGCATCCTGTAATCGAGGAGTTCATGTGTGCATGTTACTCAGGGCCAAACAGAAATACAATCTGATTTTTGGAGCTATCATGAGAAATAATTTAAACAACTCTGTTGCTGAGAATGCTTTGGTTAAGATGTGTTTTGCTAATTTTTTTTTGTTCTCTGTTCAGAGTTATTACATGATGTAAATATATCTGGTTTCAGTGATGTAGGTTTGGATTTTCTTTCCTGTTGTTCAAGTGTAGCATACTCACAGTTCTACTATGAAACTTTAGTTCTCAGAGTTGCAGTAATAGGGGAGGAAGTTTTCTTTACTGAATACCTAAATATGGAAGTAGAGAGGTCTGACAAAGGATCCTGAGGCAAAGCTGTCGATAGATGTTTCTGTGGTAGTGTGCTTGTGTTGTGTTCCCACAAGATTTTGAAAGGTTACATGAGTAACCTTTCAAAAGTATTTACATACGTATATTTAACCGTGTGTGTTATGTATCACATGTTGTTATAAAGGAGTAAAAAGACAAGTTCCCTTAAGTATTTCTTTTCTCAGCATCATAGAATATTTTGTATCAGCTGTTTGAAACAACAGCTTTTCTTGAAAGGTTTTTCTGGGGCAAGAAGAAGAGAAGAAAGTACTGGTTTTTGCCTGTGAGGGCTACATGGTTGAGTTAGTTTACATTGTTCTGAGACAGGCTTGTACAGGACCTATATCTGAGTCTTTGCAGAGCTGGTAGTGAGGTAGGAAAAAAAGAAATACTTGTTGAATGTGTGGCTTTTCCTTATGTGTCTTTTTTTACGGAAGAGAAATAAAAGGGAGGGGCTCAGCCTAAGGACAATTGGTAGATGGGCTGATTTGCTGCTGGAGACCGAAACAAATATTTTGTGGGTTGGTGGATGACTTTAGTTACTGTAGCTGTCAGGTAGGAGGTTTCCATGATATGGTTAATCATGAAACTGAGAATTCAGGACAGGTGGTAGTTCCTCTGTTTCAGAGAATTTGAAATAAAGTGACTTCATCTTGGAGGTTCAGAAGCATAGTCCATTGTAAAGGTGGTTGTTGAAAGATGGTGATGAACCTTTGCCTACCTCTTTCTCTGCAGATACCGCACTCCAAGATATGTAGACTATGAAGATCTGGAGCGTAAATACTGGAAGAACTTGACTTTTGTGGCACCAATTTATGGAGCAGATATCAATGGGAGCATTTATGATGAAGTATGCATAGTTTTTTATGAAGTTTATCCCTTCCAGCCCTCTTTTAAAGGGTACTCTACTTAGAGGATACACTCTTGCTTTGTGACTGAGAATCTGTTTTTTGAAGTCTTTGTGTTACTCACTTTAAAGCCTCCAAGCAAGGTTGAAATTAACTCTACATCTGCAAGAGTCAGACGTTTCTGTTCTTAGACAGTAGAATATTGCTACTCTTCCTGACCATGACTCTTCCCTTTCTTCACTTTGAACTCTCCAGAACTTTGAGATTCCTTCCTACTTATTTAATTGTTTATTAATGTTCTAGTATGTATGTTTTCCTTTGTGTACCTGTGGAAATTTAGAGATATTTTAACTAAGTTTTACTTCCAAATTAAAAGATGGATACTTTTATATCTCTCTTTCACTGAGGAGTATTGGTAGCTGTATTTCATGCTTGGAATGTCTCAGTTTCCTGGAAATGTACTTACTCATACTGTTTACCTTTCAATTAAAAGAGATGAAATTAAAATTTCCTAAGGAAATTAATTTTGTTGGTTACTTGCCAAGATCTCCATGGATAATAAAGGGACTCTTGAAACAGATCTCATTATCCAAAGAATTACAGAATATCCATTGATATAAATTAGGCTATGTAAGTAACTACAGGACCTAGATTTCTAAAGGATTATTTAAGTAATGAAACTAAGAGAAGAGATGATAGCATTTCAGAAAAGATTTGAGGATTTAAAAAATACAGGACAAACTCGTATGAAAAGAAAGTACCATGTGTGAAGTTCTTGGGTTATTTCATGTTCTATGTAATGGCCTTTTTCAATCATTAAAAAAAAAAAGGTATGATTTTGCTGTGGCAGATGGTCTGAGGCTCTAGTAGTGTTTCACAGTTCTTCATAGAAGACAAATTGAAGACTGTCCAGAGATCAATACAGTCAGGTAATAGGGCTGAAGGCAGTTCAGTTTTTGCACTGAGTTAATGTGATCTTTGAGAGACAGCTAAGAATGTCCAATTCTCTGTTGTTTAGAGAAAGCAAGTTCAAATTCCCTTGTGTATCCACATAGCTGCTTTAAGAAATCATTTAGAAAATAATTGAAGATTCTAATTTGGAATGTTTCTGTGAAGAGACGTTCTAGGTGGCTGTTGCTTTTTGAAGACCAACATGAGGCACAGAAAAATAGTGTTTCAAGAAGTAGAAGCTTGCCCTTTTTCTTCTCTAATCATTGCTTTTATTGTTGGGAGATAGTGCCTTATGGTATAACTTTTTACAAATGTACGCTTTTTTTTGATTGTGTTTTTTTTTTCGTGTTTAGTATCTTAGTTTACTCTTGCGTGAGCAACATTTTCAAAGAAAAGAGATTGAATGCAATAATACCTGATTTGAAAGTGCTGACTGGTCAAAGAGAAGGTCAGAGATTTCCTTCTTACAGAATTACACTCTTGGGAGGATGAAGAAGGGAGGTCAAATAAAAGTAAAGAGGAAAGTGAGAAAAGCAGCATTTAGGGATCCTAACTCAAATGTTAGGTGCATAAGAGAAGGAAACAAAGCACTGAAAGTTGCAGTGACTGGGGAAGAAAGCAGTGAAAGGTAGAATAAAGAAACCTTGATGCCTATAATAAAATGACTATCATTTAAAAGCAAGTAACAAACTAGAAATGTTAGTGAAAGGAGTTGACATTAAGGAATGTGAACAGATTGAGCACTTAATGTGACAGCCAGGTGCTGGTGTACAGCCCACTTGGTGTGCAGAGGAAAAGAAGGAATATACTCTGGTACCAAAGTGTTGGTGAGAAAGTTTTGATGCCGCTGATCAGAATGTTGTCTCGCAGAATAATTTTGCTGCAGTTAATTTTTGGCCAGCAGATGGTGTACTTGCACAACTAATACTTTTCATGTCTTAGTGCTTGAAGATAGTACTAAGAAGGATTTTCTTGATTTTATTTGAAATTGGAGATTGTTCTCATGTCTTCCTTCACTTTCCTTCAGGATTGTGATTATTTGGGGACAGGAGATGAATACAAATCACTGACATTTTGGGGAGCATTCAGGAGAAAGCATGTCGTGGGATTAGTTTGTCATGGTGGCCTATTTGCAAGAAGCAAAAGAAATGCTTACTTTTTATGAAATACATATTGTAGAAAACAGTGTGTTACAGATGTTACATTTAAGCTAAATATCTGACAGTATTCCAGGTAAAAAATCACTAGGAGCCAAAGGAAAATGTGACGTATATGTGTATGTGGGCCATCAAAATTGGTGAGAAATACTGCTGTAAATCTGTTTAACAGTTTACTAGTTACATTTTCTTTTCCACTTGATGACAGTCAATTTTATATTGAGACATTTATATCTGAAGCATGATGGAACCTTAATTTTTACTATTTAGGTAATTTAAGAAACACTGTTGTTATTTGTGGAATCCAGCACTTTGTTGGCAATGTGCCAGAGAGATTATAGATCTTGTAGTATTTGCTTTTTTAGACCACAGGATGATAGGTTCTCAGAGATTTAGAAGATTGGGCAAAATTTTCTAAAGGCTGTGTTACATGAAACAGAAGAAGACTGCACAAAACAAATAAACAAAAAACCCCAATGAAAACAAAGAAATAAAGAAACAAAGCTCTAAGTGCATGCCTTGAAATCTGACAACTACCATCCATGGTTCAAGTTTACCCTTGTAGTATTTGGATTATTCCAGAATCTGTTTAAAATGTCTCTATGGTTATTTGACGGCTTTGAACTCAGATTAAGTCTTTACAAATAAGCAAATAGTCCATGAAGACAAGTGTTCTGTGCGCTCTATAGAGCTTTATAGAAAATAAATTTCATACAGTTGGAGGTTTGCTGGAAATACTAGTTTGTGTTATTTGCATTCTAATTCCTATTACATTTAATCACAATGCTTTGTAGGGGAATAACTATGTAGGTAACTCAAGAAAAGGCATGATCCCTACCTACATGGGCTGATCTAGCTGCTGGGAAGGGGGGAAATCTTCCTGGTTTCGGAAGAAGTTCCAAAGAAAAGTGACCGGTTTAAAGTTTACAATGAGTCATAAACCGCGTCTGACTTCAGTGCTGACCATGGCATCTTCTGTTTAGCAGAGAAAAGCCGAGTTTGGAAGAATCATGTATAAATACTGTTTCATGTCTCTTTCACCACTCTCCTCAACTGCTGTCTGGAAGACACCACTTCCGTTTTTCTTCTCTTAGTTTTATTTCTCCTAATAAGACAATTCCTAATGCCTACCTTCTCCCATCTATAGGGTGGGGGGAGCATACATGACGTATGAGTGTACCCTCAGTCAGTTTGCAGAGGACACCAAGTTGGATGGGGTGTTGCTCTGCTGAAGGGTAGGAAGGCTCTGCAGAGGGATCTGCATAGGATGGATATGTGGGCTAAGAACAACTGCATGAGGCTCAACAAGGCCAAGGGCTGAGTCCTGCCCCTGAGTCACAAGAACCCCAGGCAGTGCCACAGGCTGGGGCAGAGTGGCAGGAAAGCTGCCCAGAGGAACAGGACCTGGAAGTGCTGGTGACAGTGACTGAACAGGAGCTGATGCCTTGTAGAGGCTGACCTGGAACAGAGGCTAGATGGAGAGAAAGGATAAAGGGTAGGTATTTATTGAAAGGCCTTCACAGGGTACACCTTGGGCAGTGCAGGAGTCTCGCAGAGACTGCACCCAAGATGGACGACAGTCACACGTTTTTCGGACAGATATAAGTTTTGTCTATTTGCATATCAGAGGTTAATTGTCCAATTACAGCTTCAGGTAGTGGAGTCCCATTCTCCCAGTTTGCCCCCCCCCAACCCAGTTTTGTTTACATTTCTTGGGGCCTGAGACAGTGAGGTGTCCTTGCTTCTCAGGCCTGGCGGAGAATTGTTGTGTCTGACCAAAATGGGAAAAGCAGTAGCTAACACTCTACATGGAGCTCAGAGTAACACCCTAAGGAACTGCAGGATTACACACATATGAAAATATAAAAGCTAAAATCCTAAGGCATCAGAGCCAGTGTATGCCCAGGTGGCCAAGAAGGCCAATGGCATCCTGGCCTGTATCAGCAATGGTGTGGCCAGCAGGACCAGGGCAGGGATTGTCCCCCTGTACTCGGCACTGGTTAGGTCACACCTTGAATACTGTGTCCAGTTCTGGGCTGCATAATTTGGGAAGGACGTTGAGATGCTGGACCATGTCCAGGCAATGGAGCTGGTGAAGGGTCTAGAGTAAGAGTCCTGTAAAGAGCAGCTGAGGGAGCTGGGGTTGTTTAGCTTGGAGAAAAGGAAGATCAGGGGAGACCTTATCGCTCTCTATAACTGCTTGAAAGGAGGTTGTAGCCAGGTGGGGGTTGATCTCTTCTCCCAGGTAGCAAGTAACAGGACTAAAGTAAACTGCCACAAGTTGTGCCAGTGGGGAGGTTTACTTTGGATTTTAGGAGATGCTTTTTCATGGAAAGGACATAGCACCAATCACCGGGGCAGGCTTGCCCAGGGTAGTAGCTGTGTCGCCATCTCTGGGCATATTTAAAAGATCTGTAGGTATGGCGCTTGGGAATATGGTTTAGCCTTGGCAGAGCCAAGTTCATGATGTTTTTTGATAATCTTAGAGGTCTTTTCCAACCTAAATTATTCTATTTGTTCTATTCTATAATGTCGTTTTTATGTGATCTACTCATACTTGAGATCAATGTGAACAGTAATTTAGGTTCTGGTGTGATTTCCAAAGAATCTACTTGCCCACTCTTCAGAAGGGTGCTTAAAAAGCAATGGCTATATCTTTAGAAATGCTGAGAAGTAAAAACAATGTAATGACTGAGATTGTTTGTATTTCCTAATCTGTGTGTTTATGGTGCAGAGATTTTGTTAGTAGCATTTTTCGTCCTCTGTTTTAATGACTTTCAAGGCGCAGTAAAAGCCGGGTAGTAGTTTTATTATATTCATCGATGTGAGTGAATGGTTATGTGGAGAGAGGGGTGGATTACCAAATACAAATTTTTCTGTAATGTTTGTCCTGTTCCTTTCCACTGTCTCTCAATTAGGTTTTTTTACTCTTCTTTAGTTTTTGAGTTGTTAGTCAGTCATAAGGGCTCTTCAATCTTACTTGTGCAACTGATGTCTTGTTTGCCAGATTAATATTGAAATGAAGCTGTGAGAAAATCAAAGCAAAAATTAAACACTGAAAAAGGATTGTGTGTAATAGTGTATACATACAGAAATCGTGATCATTACAGTGTTGACTGGTTTAAGTAAAGTGAAAAGAATAGCATTATGTCACTTTTGTAAGTACTTTAAAAAATTAATAAAAAATTGTTGCACTTGAAGCCTATTTTATTTTTATTTGCAAAGAGGTCCGTGCTTTCAACCCTGAACTTCACTTTTTACCAATGTGCTAAGATAAACGTTATTATTTGTGTCTTTGGGAAAACAATAGGTCAGCTCCTTCCAAAGTGTGCAAGTGTTCAGATGAGAAGTGCTTGTCAAGTGTCCCACTTTGTCTCCACATTGCATTAAAAGCAGATGCAAAGCTTGTTAAGAGTAATAAAAACTCTAGATAGTAATTTACAGTAAGTTAGAATCACGTTCAGAATGAGTGAAGATTGGAATAGTGGTCTTCTATATAAACTATGTACCTTATAATATTTCTCTAAGGAAATAAAAGGTAAGTGTAATGTGCATAGCAATGACCATAATTGGTAAGGTGTTTTAGGCCTGTTTGTTATCTTATAGAAGGAAAACAGCTGAAAAGTAACATTTTTCTAGGTATTGGTTTGTGTGGTACAGTTGTCAGTGATGACAGGTATTCTTTAAAGAATTTACCATCAGAAATGTGGATAAATTAGAAATAGTATCTTGACATATTCCTTTGAAATTATTATAATACTCTGGTAGTATTGTGATATTTTGAGGAGAATAAATATTTTGTGTATTCTTAATATTGAATAGATTATAATGTCTAAATGTATTTGTAAGAAACTACCAGATACATGTCATGGTCAAGTAATATATGTACTGCTGTTCTAACAATTGTTATCAAATATAACATAACCTGCAAAAATATACTTAAAATTTGAGAAGTATGACTATGTTTGACCTATTAAAATGCACTTTTACAGCTGTGATCTTTTTAGTGTGCATTGCAGTTGCTATGTCTAAAACCAGTTTTACAACTCCTGTAAAAGTAAGAATAATTATTTTACTTTAAAATTGTATAAGCATTTTACTTAATGTTTTTGAATCTTAAAAAAGATCTGTGAGGTAAAGTAACATCTTTAATAGTAATTTGTAATAATTACTTGTAACGGTGTAGGCATAAATATGAAATTGATTTATTGTTTTAAGTCTAAGGAATGTAGAAGGAGTTGAAATGAATCAGTGTGATTTTAGTGTTTTGGCCAGTTTCAGTGAACATTTCCTTTTGAGCTAAACTCGTCCAGAATAGTCTTTAGGAAAAGGAAATAGCTCATCAGCTTAAGTGTAGAAGTTGTGGATTGTTTATCTGGTATGTTTGGTATTTTGAAGCAAGTTGTTTGTTCTAGGATTGATCTCCATGTTAGGATTTGCTTTTGTTTGAGGACAGATCACTAGCAATTTGCTTGGTGACTAGATGTGATACGACCTAACAGAGTGTGCAAAGATTAGATGTGTTGTTAAAAAAAGAAGTTATTCTCTTAGCTATTACTTAATTCTTAGTAGAAGACTAAGATTTCAGGATGTTAGGGTTGCTAGAAGCTTACATGGGTGAAAGGTTGCGATGGGACAATTAATGGGTGAAAAAGCCCATGGAATACTAAGATAACACATCTGTCTGAAGAAACTGCAAGTGCAAATTGCTGCAGTACTTACACTGTTTGGCCACTGTCAGGTAACTGCCTAGATTAACAGTTGATTTTTACAAGTATTTATTGTTTTCTTCTAATCCTGTATGTGTATCTGTGGTTGAATCATTGCTCTTAGTTTGCTTTATTAATTTGTTTCTCCAAGTGAACTGCACAATTTGTAAACAGAGATAAATTTAATGTGATTTAAAAAAAAAAAATTTGTAAATTAATTTGAGGATTTATTACCTAAAAATTATTGCTTCAAATTTTTTATTTTATGGCTGTATTAACTTACTGCTGCCACTTTTTGTATTTGAAAGGTGTAGGTTTTACCAGCATCTACTGTCTGAGTTCAGATTGATGGTTTTTTCTTTTATTAGGATATTAATTTTATTTTTTTTTTACTTTTTAAATTTCGAGTGCCATTATGTTTCACTGTGACATTCACAAATGCATCAAACTCAAGGCTTCCATTTTGAAAGAAGAGAAAATGCTGTCTGAAATGAAATAATTCTATAAACATCCTTTACTCCTTTGTAAAATTCCAAATACCTTAGTATTTCTTAATAAGTGAAATAGTCAAAGCAGGCGGTTAGAAGTGCTTGTTAAATGGAAAGTCTGAGCTTCATACAGACATTACCTTCTTGTCTCTCATTTCTAGCTGCCTCATAAATAACATTCTTGACATAAAAATCTCAAAAAACAAATGAAAACTGAGACTATTAAATTTTCATTACTTCTTGCTTTAACGTGTATTCTTACTACTCCAGCTGTCCAGTTATTAAATATCATCATGTTACTCAATCAGCTGCATCAGAACTGCAGTCTGCCATCAGTTTGTTCCCCAGTGAGTAAGATTACCAGAACTGTAGGTTCAGTGGTGGGTGTTGGGCAGAGCAGCTCCTGGTTAAGAGTGTGCTTAGAGGCTGTCTTCCCAATAAAACTTGTCTGAATTGAGTTTTTAATAGTTTTGATTATATTTCTTGGTTTTCTGACTGCTTGAGCGCCAGCTAATGTCTTCCCCGGAGGTGCTAATAATTGCTGTTATAATGAAGTCTAATTTTTTCTCTTCAATTTTGTAGCTTTGATCTTGGTTATACTGTCTCTTACATGCTGTATTACCTGAAATTAGAATTGCGCTTTGCAGTTGAATCTGAAGTGCAACATAAACTACATGTATTGCTTTCTGAATGACTTTTAATATACAAATTTTATGGGCAATAACATAAAGAAACAGCTTAAATCCCATGAAATCAATAGATTATTTCTGTGGTATATTTCTTATGCAGTACATCATTAGGATTAGAAATACCTCTGAAGTGAAGTAATCATTTTAGTTTTTATACTTTCCAAAGAAATGGTAAATTTATGCATGTAAAATAATTTTTTAAACCATTTTTTCATACTATTTGGTATTACTTTGTAAGTAATAAAAAAGCATAGATAGGTCTCATGAAACTTAGTGGCTTCCAGCTATCAACTCATTGAAGGTTTTGTCTGTAGCTATTATTTCTGTTTCTTGTGTACCTTTTTGTATGTAGTATGGTGCATGGTGTTTCAATCTGCGTTAGATTTGATGTAGAATTGTAAACCAGGTAGGAACATGTTATATTCTCTGCTCTGAACATCTCAGACTTATAACCTGATCTAATACTTATTAAGGTCAAGAGAATTTTTCTTCAAGTAACTTCAGCTGCCTTCTAAAGTGCTTACAAATATGTATGAACAGACTGTCTTTTGAAAGGCTACATCAACTGTGTGTCTTTTGACTGGGACTGTTATATAAAATTGCATTGCTTTATAAGCTTAGTAATACATTTATTATGTATCTTTTTCAGGGTATTGAGGAATGGAATATTGCCCATCTTAATACAATATTGGATGTTGTAGGAGAAGAGTGTGGAATTTCTATTGAGGGTGTAAATACACCATATCTCTATTTCGGCATGTGGAAAACAACATTTGCGTGGCATACTGAAGACATGGATCTCTACAGTATTAATTATCTGCATTTCGGGGAGCCAAAGTCATGGCAAGTTAACTTTTTTTTAAGATGATTTCTGTTTATTTCAGCTGACTAAAGCAAACCAGATGGGTTATGATTGCTTCACAATGGTAAACTACTAAAAAGCTAAGATAGTAGTTGGTGAGGTTTTTTTTAAGCTCAAGAATGCTATGAAATCACACCAATGTATTCTTTGATTTTAAAGGGAAAGACAGATAAGTACGTAAGACTTATTTGAGTTCAGCAGAAAAATATTTGAAAGATATAGTATGAGAAGCTTAATGTGTTGAGAACCCTAGGAATGTTTGAGGAACTTCTGAAAGAGTTGTTTGAAATCAGTTTCCTTGCTTTTGTTTCCTTTGGGACTACCTACCATAGAGTGTATTTAACATGCATTTAATTGCTTCTTTGAATCAGAGTCATATTTTCTACTGTTAACTCAGCTGGACCAGTAGGAGGTAAGATTCAGGGCTAAAGGTACTTCCTGCATATGAAACCTCTACTGTCCTTTCTCTGTAATCTTAGATTTTTGGTTGAACAGACTTAAAAGACAAATTGGTTTAATGCATTGCAATATACATGTGTCTTAAGTATATAAGACAAATATATTCCTTTTGATAATAATTTTTTTTTTCTGAATACCTGTGAAGAGAACGTAAAATCATTGGAAAGATATGTAAAAGATAAGTTATGCATAGTTCAATTCTGGCAGATTCTAGTCGTCCAAACTTGGAGAGACAATGTATGGCTTGAAATTCTGTAAAATATCGCTGTTTTTTTTTATACCCATATGAAATTCAAATACCTATCATATATTTGTACTGCGAGTGTGGTAAATTAGGTCATTGCTTTACGTTCACCTGCTTTACTTATTTAATGGATCTCTTGAGTTAAGGTGGAGAAGATGAATACCACCTATTGCAGTAATGCAGGTCCATGTTTGAAACTGATAAATCATATACATAGATATGTGAGTTTGCTTCTTTGATAGAATTAAACATACAGAAAGTCTTGTTAACCATAACATCAATATCTTTTAAAAAAAAGGATGTAAAGATAGGTGATTCCAAAATGTTCCAAGATG
The DNA here is from genome assembly GCA_013398955.1 of Callaeas wilsoni. Classification (NCBI taxonomy): domain Eukaryota; kingdom Metazoa; phylum Chordata; class Aves; order Passeriformes; family Callaeidae; genus Callaeas; species Callaeas wilsoni. The sequence continues at coordinate 23,665 of VWPU01013063.1, read as the reverse complement.
ATAGGACAAATGTAAGCAATACGATGATTGCATAAAGTTGTTTCTTGCTTCTTAGGTATTTTAAAAGTGCTATTTGAATAAAAACTCACTACATATTGTGAAATTCCAAGTAGTAGAGACATTTACTTAAACTCTGAAGTCCTTAGATACAATGGGAAGAAGCTAGGAAAGCTTCTTTAAGTATTTCTGAAGGAGGAATGAGTTGGTAACAGGATAAATGCTTTTCTAGTTTACAGATACTTGTTTATGGGTCTAATGAACAAAATCATTAAACACTGAACTCTTCATAGTTTGAAGAAATGGTGAATATAAACTCATTTTCTGCACCACATTGGCCCATATTTTTAAGAAATTCAGCATTACAAAAAAGTTGAACGTAAGACAGCTAAAGATTTATCTGATGTTACACATGTGCCTTTTACTGGAGGAATGCTGCAATAATTTATGCTAAAGCTGCTCATTTATCAGTAAAATGTGTCCTGTGTTAGTGTGATATTAGTATAATATTTTCTTCAAGAAAGTCAGGCAGGAGCTGAATCTTATGATGCAGATAGTAAAGATCTTGTCTGCTCCTAAATTTAACTGATTTGACAAAGCATCCTCAGTGAATATCCTGACATGTATAGTAGTAATACATGTTCCTGGATTTTACTGGTTGTACATGCAGTTCTTCAAGACAGATGCCTTGGTCTTTGGGAGAACTAACATGCAGTGTCTTTTCTCTGACCTGTGAAAGGACAGCACTTCCATCTGCGAGCCACAGCGAGAACTTGTGGGTAGCAGCTGAGTCTAACTGTTGTAGCAGTCCTTAAGGAATTTGAAGCTTTCTGCAGTGTTTAGGCATAGCTTACCTTGCATTACTTATTGTACTTCACACTTTTACTTCAAGAGTTATGCAGAGAAGTCTGTAGTTCTATATTATGTATACCGATTCCTTTACTGACTACCTCATATGAAACGTGGGGGAAAAGTGTGTCTGATAACGAAATCAGGATTACAGCTGTTTAGATGTTTATGTATATATTTGTGTAATACATACGTTAATTTTACAGATTTTTCTTTACCTTGCAAACATGTGTTAAAATATTTTGAAGGTGAAGAAGGAACCTAAACTTAGAAGCCCTGAAATGGAATAATATAAGGACAGAAGAGATTGGAGTGTGCTGGGGAAGGATTTGCTGGAAAGAGACTTAAAATGACTTGCTATTAGGCAAGAATTTTTACTGCAATCTTCTCTTTGCATTCTGGGGGGAAAGGTACCTTGAAGGTGGTACCTCATTTTACATCACAGTTTCTTAGAAAAGGTCTTATTAGCAAGACAAACCATTGCTGTGATTGATGGTGTGTCTTATTAATTCAGTTATCTCTTGATATTGATGTATTTTTAATGGTATTTATAAACTGCTTATTAATGTTAAAAATTTCTTCACTCTGACATTTGTTGTTAAATATTTTCTTCTATGTGATTATTGTTTCAGGGGTATTGGTCTTGACTTAAGATAATTAATTTTTGTTTTGTGTAATAATTTGAGGAATTTTTTCATGTTAAACTATTAAAGTGCTCTTGAAAATTAATGCTTAGCACAGACAGACTAGATTTTAGTTACTAGTAGAAATGGTATACTATTAATACATATACTATATCCTTGGGTAAAGTATGGATAATGCTTCAATATACCTTATACATTTATAAATTTAAAAAATAATCTGAATAAGATATTCACATTTTTTGAAAATAATTCTGGTTTTATTAAGTATCTGAAAGCAAGGCTTAGTCTTTGTTCTGATTATCTGACTCATGAACAACAGTGGTGTTGAATTTTTTTAAGTGTTTAGATGATACAAATCTTGAGGAACAATAATAATGAATAAGAGGAAGTATTTCTTAAGCAGGAAGAAAGCAATTGTTTTCATGGCACTGTGGGTATTTCAAATGTAATAATAATAGGACAATTTCTTTTCTATTTTATTTTAAAAAAGAATAGATGTATAGAGAATATATTATTTTACTTTAGAAAGTAATATTTTAAAATACTGTGCTCATTTTGTTCACCTTTTATACCTGATGGTGAAGGCCTGAATTCTTTTCTGCACGAAGAACTAGGTTTTTACTTGCCCTTGAAAGGGGAACAGTGAAAACTTGCAGTATGATACAAACAGTAGTTTACGTATCAATTTGTATGTTTCCTGTGACGTTCCATCTGGTCTTCGCTTCCCAGCTTTTCTGAAGAGTGAAAAGGACAAGACACAATACATTATGTTAAAAAACTCTCCTGTTTAGTAATGTCTTTCATAAATCACAAAATGCCTTGCAGGGTTGGTCAGTCATAAAGTAAACAGGAATAAATACTACGGTAAGAGGAGATGGTTCCATCTTTATGGCCATATCAAGAAAAAGAGACCAGATTGTTGAAGGGAGAATGCGTAGACAGCCAAAATTAGATGGATTAGGAGAGCGAGACTGGACCTGACAGTTTATTTAGGTTGTAAGAGGGAATAAATCTATTGTGACAATCAAAATAAAGCAGGGATTTAGGTTCAGGAATTCTCTTCATGATTCCAGTCGATATAGGATGGCAAGAAATCTGATCTCTAGGTTGCCTAAAATTTATACTGTGAGCAACATTACTGTTACCTCCTGATTGCCGTGACTAGAATCTGTTTTTATGTATTTGCCAGTGTAGAATCTGTACCAACACCTTTTCATCTTGCTTAATGAGGTAGAAAAATCAGGAAAGATACATAGTTACACAGCAGGGGTTGTGGAAGTCTTTGAAACATCTCATGTGAAGGCTTTCAGAATTTGAATCCCAGTAGCAGGGGAAATAGTAATGGGGTTATGAGTATGATGGGATAAAAATGGATGGCATTCTGATATTAGTATCAGACAAAATTATAGACAAAAAAGGTGAAGAAGGAAAAGCATACTCAGACTGATGCTAACATTGTATGATTTAAGAACAAATATGGCAATAAGGTAAATGAATTTAGAGAGTCTCAGCGAGGTCCTTACAGGGCCTTCTGGGGAAGGATTAATAGAACTTTTAGTCTGATCAGAAGGTGACAAAAACTAGTCAAATCTGGCCAGGTGGTGCAAAGTTCAGCGTAAGTGGAAGAGTCTTCATACCTTTGCAAAAGTTATGCATACCCCTGATGGAATGGACATGTTTCCCTGTTAGGTTCTATGTCTAGGAAACAAAATAGACACAGAAAACTACGAAGAAGTGAAAACTGTCTGGCAGAAATGGGAATAATGTATAAAGCTTCCATGAGGATTAGTCCGACGTCTTTCTGAAAACTGTCATAAAAATTAGGAATACTATGAGGCACAGAGATGACTGTAATCAAATGGGGATTCTGGTTGTGAAAAGGTATCTGTAATCAACTAGTATAGTGGTTTGTCAGCAGCCCAAATGGCGTATCATGCTTGAAACAGGGCAGTCATTGGCTAGTTTCAGTGTTCTTCACAAAGTGGAAGAACTTTGCTCAGGGATGAGAAGAAAAGAAGGAGTTTTGTTTGTTTTATTTGTTTTGTTTTTCCCTTGTGGTAGAGGATTTTGTTTCTTAAAATATTTAGATTGAATAGGAAAATTTTTAGGTGGCAACAGACTTTCAAATTCCTCATCTCAAAACAATAAATGTATTAACTTCCTTAATTAAGTTTATGAAATTTAAATATGCTTATATTTTAAAAAGGTATTTGTCAGGTTTATGTATAATAAATATGAACCACCTAAATAGAAAGTAGAGTAAATCAGTTGCTGATAAAAAGGGTCACATGATTCTGAGCTCAGTGCGTGGAGTTAGAAAGCATTATTTTGATATAATGTGAATGTTGCAAGTTGTCTGTTGCCAATTATAAAACCAATGAATATGGTTCATTTTGAAAAAAACTGATGATGTTTAATTGTAACAACATTGTATGGGTTTGCAGCTTTTGAATTTTAAAAATACCAATCTGCAGAAAAATCATCAGCTGTTTTTAACTTGTCTATATATAACATGGGGTTTAGAGAAGTAGTTTGCTTAAATATTTAGCATCACACTCAATTTGCTTGCAATTGATGCTGTTAACCATTATGTATACATACACCTGGCTTTGGAAGCATGGAACTCAAATTGTTTCACGTTCCGTTTCTGGTCACTGACATGAGAATGATTGGCTGGATAGAAGAAGCTGCTTCTCTGATGCTCAGCTTGGTTGACTGAGCAGTTTTTGCACAGTAAAGCAACAATTAGTTGTTTTTGATGCAGCTGAGAAACAGTGTAGAAACATTAATCTTGAAAACATCTATATAAAAATGACTTAACAGTTAATGACTTAAATTTAGTATTTATTACTTATTTGTAGTTACCTCGTTGCCAGTACCCTTGATTTGCTGAACTAAGACATATTTTCAGAAGATGCTTTTGAACAATACTAGATAAATATATGCACTGTATTTTTTCTGTCCTTTTAGTATGACTAGCAATGAAAGGTGACTCTTCATACTTAACCAAGTATGTCTTCGTGAACTAATAAAATTAAGATCTAGTTAGCATCATAATTTCTCGTTTTGTCTTTTCTTAACTTTTTGTCGGTTTATTTGCTTGTTACCCAAGAAACACTCTTTTCGCCTCTTAGTGATTTACCATTTAATGTCCATTACATTTGCTTTGGAGGTGGCTGGACTTCACCTTAATATATAAGAAGTCAAACAAATGTTAGTGGCTGTTTGGTAATGTGGCTAAAAGAAAGCTGGACACAAGATATTTTTTCTAAAAGCTTTTAACTGCTCAAATTCTCATACAAGCTAGCTGTTGAGACTAAGAGTGAACACTTTTTTTCTCTCTCTTGGTCATTTGAATTTGGGAGCTTTTTGTTTAATGTAGAGTAGACCAAGAATGCAGCATGACTGATGTCATTCAGCGTGCAAGGCAGGTGCACATGCGCTAAGCTCAGTTTTCTAATAAACTGTGTTAGGAATCAAGCCTGAACTGTCCTGAGAGTGACTTTGGGACTCCTAATGTGTCATAGTACAAAGGGTCATCTGTCTCCATTCCTTAGTCCTTGTCTTAGCTATGAGGAACAAGCAATTGCAACAGTGGGAAGAAGTACAGGATTGAGTAGCAAGTGTTACCACACAGCCCAAGTGAAGACTATGATGAAAAACACCAACTTGCATTTAATATATTGTCTTGCTTTGTAATTTTAGATTGGCTAAATAAATAGCTGTAGTCCAGTTAAATCCTGCACTGTCTTTCCAAAAGACTTACTGAGAGCTCAGTTGACTTTTGTATTTTTGTAATATTGACATGTTTATGTGTACAAATGGAAGCATGTGGCTCCATATTATTATTAAATTGCATAACATATACTTTTGAAGGAGTAACATTTTAGGAGGAAGACCAGTTCAATTAGAGTCAAAGCAAAGCACAGTATCTAGTTTTGAGGTTTTTTGCTAGACATAGACAGTATCTGTTCATGTTTTGCTTTATGGAGTTGTGTATCTAAAGATATACAATACAGTATATAATGCTATACACAGCATTTTTCTCTGATGAAATGTGAAGGGTGGCAAACATAGTTTAGATTGGTATGGATACACTGGTGCTTGTGTAATAGTGAAAAACAATCACAAACACTTTGGAAGTACCAGTGGAGAGAAACAAAGGGCATTTTTGTGAGACAGCAAAATTCTGATTAAAACTGCAAACATTGAGCCTAGTAAGCTGAAAGTCTCTTTGTTTAGTACCATTTGGAGTGGGTAGTCAGTATGCAAGCATTTTGGTTACATAACACTGACTTCTGTAGTGGTCTTCCTTCTATGCAGATGTTTCTGTTGTAATAGAGTAAAACTGTAAAATTTTAGTGTGTGTGCAAATAACAACTTGAGGTAGGGGGATGTTTATTGCTTGTTTTTCTGAGTGAGTTTTCAAGGCTGATGAATGAAATGTGTTCACAAAGGCTCTATGTTTACTTTGTTTAGCAGTGTGGATTTGGACTATCTTGTACAGCTGAATATACATTTTCTTCTTTTCTGCCATATTTTTTTAAGAGAAGAATCAATCCAGTGTTATTGCAACATTAAACTGAAACAAAAGCCTATTATATCACATATCAAAGCAGTTAAAGTCAATAATAAATCCTAATTAAAACATATAGTAAATCCATGAAGTGCAGTAAATATGTTAATAACAAAGAGAAGCAGAAATGAAACAACTTTTCAATAATTTTCTATTTTTTGGCTGCAGTAAACATTAAAAATATGTTCTTTTGTATTTTTGCTGAATTGTTGCAGATAGTGTGTGGAATCTTAAAAAAATTAGATTATTGTAAGAACAGTGGGATTCTAAGATACGTACAATTTTGTAAATTAAAGTATATTTCTTTAACAATTTAAAACTCTAAAAATAATGATTCTACAAGGGCAAGTAGCCCGTTTATTCATAGCTTTTTCTGTAGGAAAAAACAGAGATATTTAATGCTCATATTTTTCTGTTGAACCCTTGTGTCTTGTGAAGCATATTAAAATTTAAAGAAATTAAACTTGTATAATTTAGACTTATTTTACATTTTTTCATGTCGTTTGGAAAAATGAAGTATGTGGTTTTTTTACTTGTGGTGATGTAATAAGATCAAATATTGTCAATGTACCTGACTTTAAATAGTGAATATAACATTTTGGAACTACATAATATAATGTTTAAACTAGAAATAAGCTAAGTTTTTTCCCAAACTCCCGCCCTATCAAAACCCAATGTCTGTATTTTTTCCTTAAATGTTTTTTCCTGTGTAATTTTTCAGTCTTTAATCTTTTTAGCTTCTGTATTGTTAGATACTTATCATACATGAATGATGGCTTTTGTATTAATTGTGTCTTTAAGCATTTCTTCCTTTTCTTTATGTGAATTTTAGGTATGCTATTCCTCCAGAGCATGGGAAACGGCTTGAAAGACTAGCTCAAGGTAGTATTTCTGGTATTTCCATATGTATGGTATTTGAAGGACAACCCTCGAGGAAAGTGAGAAACATTGTTCTTGACTCACCTACTGTTTTATTACTTAATGTTGTGTGACTTTTATGTGTCTATGGTATTATTGCCCTGAGGAATTCTTAAGAATTAAACTATTGTTTTTTTTTGTCGTTGTTGTGATGTTTGGTGGTTTTTTTTGTTTGTTTGTTTGTTTGTTTGTTTGTTTTTTTTTGGCTTCTCTTAAAACTTTATTTTGAACTGGCATTTTTAGCTTGGCGAAACTTATGAAAATGAGGCTTAGTAGTTTGTTGTTCATTAGATTTTCATTGCTAGTATCTGTCTCCTCTGTGCCCTTGCTCTTTCTTGTCGTAGTTTCTTTTCATCAACAACTTTTTGAATCTTCTTATCCAAATTTGATACAGAGATTAAAAGAGATTAAAGACAGATGAGTCTCCAAAAGTTTAATCAAAGTTAATGGTTGGGTAGAGGATGGAGTCCTGGTTAGTGCCTCTGTGAAGGAGTAAGCAGACGAAATGTAGCAACACTAAGTCTTATTTGTTAGCAGCTTGCTGACTGTTGAGCAGGCATATAGATCCACTTTAGCTAAAGCATGTGCTGGCTTTTGCCATTTAGAGGTGTTAGAAACATTTGGGTGAAGGAGCAGAGATCTGGTTGTAAGGTCAAGGTCTATGGGATAAAAATCACTAGTCTGTAGAAAGGTTCTCACTCAGTAATTTATTTTATTTTCAGTAATACTGCACCTCTATTTTTGTTTCTGAATTAAGACTGCAAATTATGGACTCTAATGGGAGTAATTAGGGATGTTTCTTGGCCTGGCAGCCCATGTTTTATAGCTTGCTAGTAACTATTAAAGGAATTATGGAATAGAGTGCTTAATGAAATAGAATTAGAGGAAAAGGATGCTGTTGAAAGTTCATAATTAGATCTTGTGTATCAGGACAAAATTCTGAAAATTCGTGTACATTTTGTTTTTATATCTATTTTTTTTCCTTTAGTATATAGGTGCATGACTCTTTTTCTGAGCTATTATAAAACTATTGCTAAGAACAGTAGGAGACGTTTCACGTTAGAGACATGAAAGTAAAGACCTGTGAACCTAAAAGCATGTCTCAGGAAAACCGATTTCAACCTGGATAATTACATTTCCTATTCCTAAATTTTGTCATAGTTTCATTTGAAAAAGTTGTCACTCATTTTCTTTGCTTTCCAGGTTCCTTTCCCAGTGCAAAGTATAGAACTCTATACACTTCGTCTGGTTTTCACTGTTAAACAAATTGGGACATGTAGGCTGGGCAATTGACTTTGGATGATTCAGTAATTTAGTTTTACAATAAATGATAAAAGAGTAGAAGAAGTAGAGAATTGGAAAAGTTTCAGACAGGAACACTAGGACGGGTGAAAAAATTGAAAAATTGCCTTTTCTTTTCATAGTTCCTAGTAAGCTCTAACTTTTCAATGAGAAGGAGTGTAAATAAAGGGAAGGGGTTATGGTAAAGACCTGCGATGACTGGCGTGGGCAAGGTGACCAAAAAGTTACTGTTCATTGAGTATTCCAGTATATGTAGAGACTCCAAATGAAGCGTCTTGTCAGGTTCAAAGTAAGCCTAAAGGAGATGGTTTATTTCACAGTATGCATTCCTTACTCTTCTTGGTGGATTGTAAAATTTGCATGGATTCTGAGGGAGATTGGAACACAGTGGCACAGAAGGAGTTAGAGGAGCATAGGAGCTGCCTCTGGCTTTGGAAGTCTTGGAGCAGCAGCTATTTGGTACTAGGTTAGTCAGAGGAAGCCAACTTTTCATGCTGTATGTAAACGCTTCTCTGTACACAGTTCTGACGTTTGAAGGGAACAAGATCTTTGGGTAGATAGACTTTTCACGTGGTGTTTTTTGGCTGCTCTAGCATTTATTGTAGATTCAATATTGCTTGATAACAGCTATGCAGTGTTCTAAAACCACTCAAGTTTAAATTTGCTGTAGTGAATATGCATCGAATTTTTCTTAATTTTCAGAGTGAGAGAAAAGGATGGGCAGTTGCAGCAACACTTGTTCACTCATTTCTACAAATGAGGTGGTATTGAGGCGTGGCATTATTTGTTGCAGAGAAAAAAAAGCACCTTATTTCCTTGAAATACCTTGATTTCTGTAGATATTGGAGTAACCTATACAAATTCAGGAAGTAGGTTACTTTCGGAGATACATGTTTTGCTACATGAAAAAAGAAAATGTTGTGTTAGAAAACTGGCCTGAAGGTGCACAGCCCTCTTATTGCTGATGGTGGCCTAATACAGTAATAGAAATGGGACATTAAGCATCAGAGAAATGGAAATCTCCAAGGCTCTTGTTTTTCAGAAATCAATAGGTTATACTGGGGGAACAGTGTCTTGATGTCCCAATGCTAGTCAGAATTGGACATATCTGCACAGATGTAAATTGTCCACGGCTGCTCTATATTATACATTAGTATAAGTTATAAAGAACTGTGGGATGAATGGAAAACTTCCTTGATGAATCATGTTTATGATCATAACTTAATTATTTTTATTTCAGTACTATGTTTTGAATAGCAAGTAGCAAATAAACCATAGAATCAGATACTGAACAGAGATGATAAAATTTCAAATATTGTTAAGTCCATTACATTCAGTGAATGAAACTGGATTTCTGTAGGAAAACTAGGTACTAATACAGAGATTATTATTGTAGCAGCAGTATAAGATAGATGAGTTAGGATATGTTGAAGAGTGTTCTGTGAAACTGAGTTTTTAGTATTTGATTTTAATGTAGTCTGGGATATTTTTCTGTGAGTAGATTGTTTCCGTAATATTTTTGGTCCAGCTAATAGCTGAGAATGGAATGTAGAAGACGATGCTACAATGATGAACAATAAAAATAATGGGCTTCTTTTTTTTTAATTGAAAATTACTGTTTCTTATTGTTTCCATGCTGTGATCTTCCATTTTGCAACTGGTGCATTCTAAAATACAGCCTGTTTCACATAAGGTATCTTACAAAGATGAAAATATAAAGTAAGCTGCACAGCTGCAAGTCCCTTAAAAGAAAACATTAATAAAATATAGGGCAAGTGAGACCTTTGTACTTAATAGCATGTGTGATGAAAATATTTTTGCATGAGTGCAACATTTGAAGGAAAAAAAAGTGGTTTGTTCAGGAAGGTTAGCTCTGATGACCAGATGCCTGCTGAATTAATTGAATGCTCCTAAATAATTAAAATAATAAAATAATACATTAAATGTGACAGGTTGTCTAAGTCAAGGCAGCAGTTGATACATAAAATTAAAGGAAGGTTAGAATATTTTCCATTATCTTGTCTGCACATCACAATTACAACACATGCCTTTTGTGCATGAATGCTTTCATTTTTGCTTTCCATTGAAATCTTGATTGACTGTGGCGCCTACAAATGCTTTGTCTGAAAGACATTAGACTTGCATCTAATAAAGACAACAGTTTGATTTTGCCCTTCAGCTGCTTTCTCATTTATGTAGATTTTTTTTTCAATTTTATGTAGACATAAATGTAATAAAAATCTCAAGTGAGCTGTTAACTGCAATTTTTATACGTGTTGTTATGTTAATCTGTAATACCATGGTATTCTTAAGGATTTTTTGTTTCACAAAATGGGTTAGAAAATAAAGAGAATAGATTCAGAGTGGCAAATGAGAAATGGCAGATTGAAGGATTTTGAAGATCTTTTAATAGATCGTTTGAGTGCAGAAACTGTTTTAGAAAGGAGATGACATCTATCTGTGATGTTCAATTATGTTAAAGAAGAAACTAAAGTAAAGTTTAATATATTGTAAGTATGTATGGTTGTTATACAAAGCTTTGTATGGTGTATAGTATTAATTACTTCATTTTATGCAGAAGTCATTACCTGTTATGTATGAAAGCAAATTGAAATAATTGTTGAAATGAGACTTGAACTAGAACTTGCTTAACTTTTAAGGATTTTGAATGTGAAAACTTTAGCAGTTGAAGAATTGAACTTTTTCTCAAAAAAGAATTAGTGAAGTTAGCAAAGCCTTATTTAAGAGATATTAAACTTAAGGCTTGAACATGTTTCATCTGGGCATACCTGCAGTTGTATTTCATACCACATGAAAGCCTCTTTGCAGCTTTTGTACTCTGCTTTGTATAGCATACAAATGGCCATTGTTCTTTGTGATGGTTGTTGTCATGCAGACTTACCCTCCTAATGTCTCTTATGTTCAACACAGAAAGTTAAATGAAATTAGTTCAGATCATGGCAAAATAATTCAAATAAATTATATAAAGTTTGTATTTATACCTACCAAAGTAAAATCTGAAAAGAGAATTACTAGAACTCGTAGTACTAGTAACTCTGTAATCTCTGCCATTGTTTCAATAGTACTGATCTGTGAATTATGATTAGTATTTTGCAGAAATTCTTTAAATGAAGGTCTGCATAAAAAAACCCCCCGCATAACCTTGAGCTTAATTATGTTAATTTATTTTTACTTTCATGAAAATTAAATTATATTAAAGATATTTACAATTTCAGATGTTCTTTTTCTTATCTTGTAAGTTATATGATTATATTTTTATTTATATTTTAAATAATATTAACGAGAAATGCAGCACCTTTAAATTTCAGGTGAAGTAGACTGTTCTAATTCTGCTCTAGCTGTTAAAAATGTCAGTGTTTCTGCAAATCATGGATTGGAGAATTTTCAATTTGATTGTCTTGTTTTCATGGACATAAATCAATGAGCAACCTTATTCAGTTATCCCCTGAACTCTAACTACTTCTCATTGGCTTCTATGAAGCAATTGTTTTGAATTCTTATTTTGTTTCTTTGTAATAATTTCTGAGGAGATGAATAGGATATATGCCTGCCATGTCTCAAGAGAGCATCCAAGAAACTGGGGTTACATGAGAATTCCTACAAACTATCTGCTTTTGCAGAACTGATTTAGAGTTAATGGATTAGTGTTAATGGATTAAATTAAGATTTCATGTGTCCCTTAAAAGCATGAATGTGCTACAGAATTTGAATAGTAGTTACATTCTAGATAGATTACAGTATTTTTTCTTTTGGATGCAGAATTTCACTAAACATGCAGGATTACATGGTAATCCTTTAAATTGGTAATTTTAACATCAGCTTGGTATTTCAGAACGGTTCTTAATGCTGTGGGCATATCTTGAATTGGCCTGCATTTAATGTTTTTGTAAGAGTCTTGTAATATTTCTAATGTGAAGTCCTCTTTTCGGTATTTTTTACATCTATTAGCCAGTTCTCCCAGAGAGATTTTATTTTCTGGAAGAAGAGCTTGCGTGACCTTACATTTAGCCTGACAGACAAAAGACTTTCTGATAAAGAGAGTCTTGTAATGAGGAAATACTACCTTCCTTTCTTTCCTTGTTCATTGAAGGGGAGTTCCTTTGAGAAAATGAGGTGAATGAGGCTGAAAAATTTGTGTGCGCAAGTGTAGACTTTGACAAGTCAAAAGATATTTTATAGCAGTACAGAATGTGTAGGCTGCACTTTGATTTCGCTGTGAGGGCTCTGTAACCACAGCAAATGTTCTCCTGTAAATTTCTAGCGGTGGATTTTGAGCAGGTTGTGTTCTGCTGCTCTGTGTTACTTGCACCTTTCTTGGAATTCAGCAACAAGCCTGCCTTCTGGTTGGACTTGTCACAGCTATGTCTGATCTCTTGGAGCTGGAGTGGTACAACTTAGGTTTTGGATGTCTGCCCATCGTTTGCTTTTTATCATCTTGTGTTGAGCTAATTAAGCATATTGCAGTAACATAATTTGGGACAAAATTTGTTTTCTCAAGGAAAATTCAGTCAAACTCTCTCTGCTTTTAGCAATTAAGCTTTTAGCTACTTTTCATACCAGCTCTTCCCTCAAGTCTCAAGTATCACTTTCAATCATGTTTTTCACAGTAAGTTCCCATATATGTCTATTATTATACTGCTCAGGGCTGAGATTTCTTGACACTCAGAAACTGTAGATTCTAAGTTTTGATTGCTATCATTTATGGTATAGGCAGTAATTGGGAAAAAATAGTTGATATTTTTTTGCTGGAGTCTACTAATTGTGGGCTAGTTTCTTTTAACTCTCTTTTAGTCAGTGAAGCCACACATATATAAAACTGTACCTATCAAATAGTACTTTTTGAAACTTACAACATTATTTGCAATTCAAAGAGAGAGTAGAGAATTCTGTGCTTGTTGTTGGTGAGAAAAAAATTAAGAATGATGAATTTGAATACAATTTGATCTCAGGGCAGTTTAGCAGGCTTCCTAGTACATTGACCAGCAGAAGTCTACATTATAGCTTTGCTGCTTCACCTTATTTTTGAGAATTCAGAAAAATATTTTTCTTCTAGTACTGGTGAGCGTGCGAGATTGAGTGTACAAAGAATGTAACAACTATAACGCGATAACTTTAGGGTGATTAATGGACATAATATATAAGACTCACCAGAGTGAAGAAATAAAATCTAACATTAGAGAGAAAGCTATATATTATGGAAAATTATCATTAATTTTTTTTTCTCAAGGCGTTAAAAAAGTTCAGATGGTTGATTGAAAGTGATTTTTTTTTTTTAATAATTGAATAGTGAGCTTGTTTTTCCAAGAATTAAACTGCTTCTGTGAATGATGAACTACCATTTACGTGAGGGGAATACAGAAGAATATATAAAGTTAGGAAGTTGTATTTGTTTACTGTATACGTGGTTTGTAAGTGCAAGATAAACCTAGTCTTCATGGAATCCTTTCAAAGTTATTTAATGCAGTTGATTTTCATGTGTGCAGAATGAGCATTAACATAAAAAAAGCTCCCAGCAACAATATATTTCTCTAAAAGGTAAGAAAACATGTGTAAATGTACAGGTCTAGATTTATTCTAAATTATTTCACTTCTTAACAAACAAGGAAGACCCTGTAGCACCTCCCCCTGGAAAGCAGTTGAAAAACTTAGGAGCTGCATTTGATTTTTGTGAAATCTCTCAGAACCTAGGAATGACATGATAAAAAATTCTAAAGCAAGTTTAAAGAGTATTAAGTATTGAAAAATATTACAAAGATTTCCTATAAATTCAATGAAAAGATGTACAGTTTTGCTTTTTTTGCCGTATTAGGGTTCTTTCCGAGCAGCTCTCAAGGATGTGATGCTTTTCTTCGCCACAAGATGACTCTGATTTCTCCCTCAATATTGAAAAAGTATGGAATTCCTTTTGACAAGGTACACAAATGTTTCTTTTTAAACTCTACTTTCATGTATTGAATTAGATTGTATTTAGTATAAACATTGTTATAGAAAAAGGTGAGGCAAATTTGGGTTTTTTTGGGTAGTGGCTGCATGAAAACATGTGTTAGAACTTCTAATAGTTTTAGCAGGGAATTTTCTAGCGTTAAACACTTGTAGCCATTGCTGCCTTTCAGTCATTTTTTCTATGACATTACCAAGATTTCTTATTTTTAATTTAGTTCTGAGATAGCTTGGATGTGATGATCTGTTGACTGAAACACTTCTTAACTCACTCTCTTAAGTTGTATACCTAATATTTTAACACAAGTATTTAATTTCTTTATGTCTGCATGTTGCTTTTCTAATGCAATTAAATATAACTTTATCAATATAAGGATCTGAAAGGTTTAGGGTGGAATAAAGCCAAAAGAACTGTTACTTAATTTAAAATATATTTTAAAAGCTGTAACATAATAGCAAAAGAATGAATGATTATTTTTGACTGTTAGGTAGTGGCAGAATAAATGTTCGATAAGAACATTATACAAACAAACTGAGAAGAATACCTTCTTCTTTGTGGATAAACTTAATACATCGTTGCTTTTAAAAACATCTGAAATATTCAGTTTCTTCTGCTTTCTACAAGATTTTCTGTATTGTTTTCCACTTTGAACTTCATATAGGTGCCAGCTAATAACATACTTTCAATGCATTGGCTTGTTCTTTTTTTTTAAGTGTACCTATTCTATATATTTTGTAAATTCTAAAGTTCTAACTTTTGGAGTTCTGTAAACCTACTTAGAAGACTAGAACTTGATTCAGAAGGTCCCCTGCCTGAATAGCTGTTTATCTTAATACTGAATTTTCAAAAGGCTTTTGATCATTAAAGGGCTATGATTCCTGGTTTCCCATTGCATGGATTGTTTTAAGTTGTTCAGAAGAACCAGGAAATACACACTTTTTCTGAGTTTGTTCCCACTGCATTATGGCTGTGTAAACTATCTTTGTCACGCACCTTGCTTATTAGTGTGATTTCTGTTTTTGTGTATGTGCTATTTATTTGTTGATATAATGTGGGCATGTGTATACAAACTTTGCTTAACATGTTCCCTGGCCTAAAATACAGGATAATACAGTGCTTTCTGTCTGGTTTAGTTGTTGTTTTTCTAACAGTATGGGAGAAAAAAAAAAGAATATGAATATTTTCATGTCTGTTTTTGCCCAGCTGGAAGCTAAACACCAAACAGGTGCTTGCTTACTCCCCCTTGATGGGATGGGGAGAGAACTGGAAGGATAAAATGTAGAAAACTCATAGTTTGAGACAGAGACAGTTTAATAGGGAAAGAGAAAGCTGTGCACACCAGCCAAGCAAAACAAGGAGTTCATTCACTGCTTCCCATGGGCAGGCAGGTATTCAGCCATTCCCAGGAAAGCAGAGCCCTGTCATGCATAACGGTGACTTGGCAAGACAAATGTCACCACTCCAAACAATTGCCCTGCCTTCTTTTTCTCACAGCTTTATGTACTGAGCAGGATGGCATGGGCTCAGCTGTCCTGGCTATGTCCCCTCCCAACTTCTTGTGCACCCCCATCCTCCTCACTGGCGGAATGATGTGGGGAGCAGAAAAGGCCTTGATGCTAAGATATGCCTAGCAAGAACCCAGACACCTCTGCATTATCAATCCTGTTGGCAGCACAAGTGGGATGAAGACACAGATGTGTTTTATGCCTTTTCAGAATATCACTTCACTTTTCATGCTTAAGTCAACCTATGTATAAAATTGAGGAAATGTAGGCATTTAGAATGATACTGCCTCCCTTGGAAAGCAAGCTTTTTTGAATAAATTACTCATAAAATAAGTAGTTTGTTTTCTGAATGATTTATTATCATGTGGAAATGTAGTTGCTGAGTTCAATTTTTGTAATATATAGGTAAATATACTGATTCCCTTCATAGCCTTGTGCTTTATCATGAAGTGTCAGGTGAAACTTTCCAAGCTGGAAGGTTTT
Source organism: Callaeas wilsoni (assembly GCA_013398955.1). Classification (NCBI taxonomy): domain Eukaryota; kingdom Metazoa; phylum Chordata; class Aves; order Passeriformes; family Callaeidae; genus Callaeas; species Callaeas wilsoni. The sequence continues at coordinate 7,429 of VWPU01013063.1, read as the reverse complement.
ATAACCAGATTTATAGTTTTGGATTTACAGAACATTATTCTGAACAGTATAATTTTCAGTGGTTGGTGTTTAAAGTAGCATATTGCAGAATGTCAGCATACTTACTTTCAGTATGACACATTTGAGGTGGGGTAAGGGACTTGATCTTTATATTTTGGTTTTGTATTTTGGTCTTGATTATTCCTGTATTCTAATTTAGAGGATGCTGATCCTCTAAAAAGAGGGGGAAAAAAAAGAAAAAAAAAGTGCTACAAACAGTTAAATATTTAAGTTTGGTTCTATCACTGAGTCTTCGGAGGAAGCAGACTGTACCCAAGTGTAATTGTAATTAATGGGATTCAGTGAGAAAGTGAATAGAGAGAACCAGGCTGTGATCTCTCATGGCTCAAAGTGATAGGAGTGGAAATGTGCTGAATGCTGATAAGTCAGCCTACGCCTACCAGGTGGCAGCTGAACTGCTGCTTGTTGCAATAGAACACCTGCTAAACTGTCAACAGTGGGAGGGTGTATTGAGATAAATTTTGGAATCGTTAGCGTTGAGAATAATCTTTCTTAAACATTCTCACAGCAATTGTTGAGGTGCTACAGTAACAGTTACAATATATGCAACTATATGTGCATTTGCATGTATATACTAAATATGAATCCACAAAAAATTTAACCGTGCAAAATGTAAGATCCAGTTTTTTTCTCTAGCCTTGTTGGCTATTTTTCTTGTTTTCCTCTCTTTACTTCATCCCTTAATACAATCAGAAATTGACCTCTTTGAAGTGCTAACCCTGTGTGTTCTTGCACTGGGCAAAAAAGCACACAAAGAATTTATAAAACTGTGAGATAACAATTTTGAAAGATATTGTAAAAGCAGAAATTGAATGTAAGATAACTCTACCAGTAGAAAGCTGAGATTCAGGACATGATGTTAAAAAGAAAAATGTTTGAAGTTGTGAGTTTTAATTTTGGCGATTGTTTAAAATTTTACCCTTCCTTTTTGCGATTTGAAGTCATAAGGGTATTCCCCTAAAGAGAGTAATATTTGTCCTTCCAATTTTTCTTACTGTATTGCTTATGCAAAGCATTACCACACACTGAAAACAACCTATTTAGACACTGAGAAGTCTTATTTTCCCATAATCAACAATTGCATCTTGTTGAATAGTCATCAGTCACTGCTCAGATTATTTGCTTCATTTGAATAGATCTGTTTGCTTTTTAGTGGACCTGTTGTCTGATGTCTGTTTCACGTAAAATGTGTATCAAACAGAGCATGAAGAATCTCTTTTAACTATTTACTTCTGTATAATCTACTTTATTCATTAAATCTTATCAGATAATTCAGAAGACAGTGTGCTGTTTAAAGTCTCTGACTAGCCTGTCCTTGATAAAGTCTCTGGTGGTCTGACTTTAAGAGATTAAAGCTGTCACTGTGTGGAGAGAATATTAGTGACTGACAAGAAGTGATATCTCCTCTTTTTTCCATGTAGGAGAGCAGCAGTCCATCCTAGTATAGGAAGATGAGATTTCTCTCTTGAAAGAGAATAACCTGACAAGTGATTTGTTTATGCTACCACACTTATTTTTTTTTTTTGGTAGTTTACTCTAAAAGCTTTTATAGTCTGACACCTCTCTTAAAACTAGTAGGGATTTGGGTTATTTTTGTACTTTTTTGTACATACAAAAATATAATTACTGCGCAGTGGGTTTTAGGTTGGCTTTTTTTTTTTTTTTTTTTTTTTTTTTTTTTTTTTTTTTTGGTGCTTTCTATAATATCTTGTTGACCCAGTGGTCTTAGCATGTTTTCTTTTGGTTGTAGTCCTTTGAAACTACCCTTGCTCAATCTCTAAAACAATGTCAGAGTTCAACTGTAGTCAAACTTTTTGTCTCTCAGAATCTCCTATCCCACTTGTCCGCTCGTTATTTGGAATTCTTGTTGCCAGTAGTGACAGAGTGCTTCTGCTCTCTAAAACTTTGCCTAAAGAGAAAAGAGAGGAGGGACAGATTAAAACTTGTGTTTTAATAGCTTTATCTTGAGACATTCTGCACAACATTTAGGTATCGTAATTGTGGGTATTTTGATCCAGCCTGTCTTTGCTTCCTCTCAGCCAGTAAGAATAATATATTCTTCGTACTGTCTTTTCTAGTTCCTTTTACTTCCAGGTTTTCTTGCCAGTGAACCTCTGCTCCAAGACTAACTTCTTTGAGTTCTTTCTGAATTTGTTAAGTATTACACCTAGCTATGTATTTTAGAGTAAGGAACATAGTCTCAAGTATACTGTTTCTGTTTGTATTAAATCTCATCTCTGTGCAAGGTAAAAAAATTCTTTGTTTTAGTTAGTTATAAAGGCATATAAAGTTTTCATTGCTTTGTCATGTGGTTCACTTTGAGGTTTTTTAAAGTTTATTTATTTTGACCTTTTATTTTGTTTTTTTATTGTTACAGGTTACCCAAGAGGCAGGAGAATTTATGATCACTTTCCCATATGGATACCATGCAGGGTTTAACCATGGATTTAATTGTGCAGAGTCAACAAACTTTGCCACCATTCGATGGATTGATTATGGAAAAGCAGCAAAATTGGTAAGTAAGCAGAAAATTGATGCGTAAGGAAGTATTTCCTGTGGTTATTTCTTTGTGAGAATCTCAGAAAGGTGATGAGAAAGGGAGAACTGTTAGATCAGGTAATACATTAAGCTGCCATTCAAATTTAATTTATAGTTGTTATTTTGATTGTAGGTATTATACTTCCAGCAATATATATTCCTTTCAGTAGTGAGTTTTGTTTGCAACTTAATGTATTTATTTTTCTTCAAAACCAGTTCTGTTTGTGGATATTTTCAAGTTGGAGCTACATACACTGAGGTTAATATATGTGAAGACAGCTGACTTCTGCTCTTAAATTTCCTTTAAGCTCTACTGTTTGTGAAAGCACTTTAGTTTAACTAGGAATTTTTGATACCTGGAAAGAAACATAAGTAGTGAAACCTCAAATAAAGAAACAAGTTCATTTTTTCTCATCTTAAATCTAATCAGAAAACTTGTAGTACAAGATAATAAAGCAAGTGTTTGAGGTGTATATAACTGAAGATATTTTAGACTGAAATCTTGTTCTGTGGTGTGCATGTCTTCCTTTTTTTTGTGTACAGCATAGAATCATAGAATCTGTAATGTTAGGGAAAAAATCCAAGATCACTTTGTCTAGCCTTTGACTGAAGACCACTGTTTCAGCTAAACTGTAGCACTAAGTGCCACATCCAGTCATTTCTTGAACTCATCAAGGGATGGTGACTCCACCGCTTCCCTGGGCTGTTGTTCCAATGCCTGACCACCCTTTCAGTGAAAAATTCTTCCTGATGTCCAACCGGAACCTCCCCTGGCGCGTCTTGAGCCTATGTTCTCTCATCCTGTCATTTATTGCCTGGGAGAGAAGACTAACCCCCACTTACCTCTCTACAACCTCCTTTCAGGCAGTTGTAGAGAGTGATAAGGTCTTCCCTTGAGCCTCCTTTTCTCCAGACTAAACACCCTCAGCTTTCTCAACCACTCCTTACAGAACTTGTGCTCAAGACCCTTCACCAGCTTCATTGCCTTTCTCTGATCTTTCTCCAGCACCTCAATGTCTTTCCTGTAGTGAGGGGCCCAGAACTGAACACAGGATTTGAAGTGTGGCCTCACGGGAGCAATCCCTGCCCTTGTCCTGCTGGCCACACCATTGCTGGTACAGGCCAGGATGCCCTTGGCCTTCTTGGCCGCCTGGGCACACCCTGGCTCATGTTCAGCTGCTGTCACCAGCACCTCCAGGTCCTTTTCCCGTGGGCAGCTTTCCAGCCAGTCGGCCCCAGCCTGTGGCACTGCCTGGGGTTGTTGTGACCCAAGGGCAGGACCCAGCACGTGGCCTTGTTGAACCTCACGCCTTGGCCCATCGATCCAGCCTGTCCGGATCCCTCTGCAGAGCCTTTCTACCCTACAGCAGATCAGCACTCCCACCCAACTTGGTGTCATCTGCAAACTGATTGAGGGTGCACTCAATCCCCTTGTCTAGATGATTGATTGATAAAGCTATTAAAACAGAACTGGCCCCAATACTGAGCCCTGGGGAGCACCAGTTGTTAATGGCCATCATCTGGGTGTAACTCCATCCACCACAACTCTTTGGGCCCAGCCATACAGATGATGTTTTACACAGTGAACAGTGTGTCTATCCAAGCCGTGAGCTACTAGTTTCTCCAGGAGAATGTTGTGAGAGGCAGTATCAAAGACTTTGCTGAAGTCCAGGCAGACAACCTCAACAGTTTTTTGCATGTCCAGTCCACGGATGTTCATAAAAGGGGATCCTGTTGGTCAAGCAGGACCTGACTTTTACAAACCCCTGCTGGCTGGGCCCAATCTCCTGGTTGTCCTGTATGTGCTGCGTGATCATAATTAAGATAATCTGTCCCATAACCTTTCCTTGCACTGAGGTCAGGCTAATAGGCCTGTAGTTCCCTGACACTTCTTGTTGATGTGTGTGACACTGGCCAACCTCCAGTCCTCTGGGACCTCCCCAGTTAACCAGGACTGGTGATAAATGATGGAGAGCAGCTTAGTGACCTCTTCCAGCAGCTCCCTTACCCTCCCTTGATTGAATCCCATCTGGCTCCATAGACTGAGTGAGTGTCTAAGTGGCACAGCAAGCCACTAACTATTTTATCCTGGATTACAGGGGATCTGTTCTACTCCCTGTCTACCAGCTCAGGGGGCTGGTTGCTGTAGGATAATTTTCTGACTGAGGCAAAGAAGGCATTAAGTACCTCGGCCTTTTCTTTAGCCTTGGTGACAATGTTCCCCGCTGCCTCCAATAAAGCATGGTGATTTCCCTTAGCCCTCCTCTTTTCGTTGATGTATTTATAAAAACGCTTTTTATTGTCTTTCACAGCAGCGGCCAGTTGTAGTTAAACTTTCACCTTTCTAGTTTTGTCTCTACATGACCTCATCACATCCATGTACTCTTCAAGAGATGCCTGCCCCTTTTTCCAAAGGTCATAAACTCTTTCCTTTTCACTGAGTTCCTGTGAAAGCTCCCTGTTCAGCCAGGCCACTTTTCTTCCCCACCATCTTGTCCTTCAGCTCATAGGGATGGCCTGCTCCTGAGCCTTCAGGACTGTGCAGGGGACTCTCAAAACCAGTGTCCTGAATAGGCCAGAGTTGGCTCTCAGAATGTCCAAGGTGGAGGTTTTGTTCACCTCCTTCCTTACTTTACCAAGAATTAAAAACTCTTACCATTTTGTGGTCATTGTGCCCAAGACAATCTCCTTCCACCACATCTTCCACCACCCCTTCTCTGTTTGTAAACTGCAGGTCTAGCGGAACCTCATTCCTGGTAGGCTCTTACCTGCATCAGGAAGTTATTTTCCATGCATTCCAGGAACTTCCTAGACTGCCTCCTCTCTGCTGTGTTGAGTTTCCAGTAGACATCTGGCAAGTTAAAACCTCTCATAAGAACAAGGTCCAGTGGTCATGAGATTACTTTTCCCAGCTGCTCACAGAATATTTTGTCCACCTCTTCATCCTGGTTGGGTGGTCTATAGAAGACTTCTGCCAGGATGTTTGTGTTGTTAGCCCCCCTGACTCTTACCCATAGTCGTACAACCCTATCATCACCTTGAGCTCTATGCAGTCAAAACTCCCTGATGCAGAGAGCCATTGCCTCTGCTTCCTTCCCTGTACCTTCTGAAAGCTTGTAGCCATCCACTGATGGATGTATAGTAACGAAGTAAATGTACAAAGTCAAAAAAGTGGGCAATTTATTCAGCAAAAGTTTACTATTTTTCAGTATTCTCTGATTTTAATCATTGTTAAGGCTTATATAAGCCTTGGTTTGTATGACTCAGATGGTTTCAGTCAGAGCCATTTTCTGCACTGACTTGTTTGTAATTGGAAAAAACCTTTCCAATGGCAACCTCCTTAATATATTAGTTAATACAATGATATGGAGTAAACGGCAAAATCAGCTGTGCTGGTTTAACAGCCTAGTAAAGAGAGTGAACTCTTATTAGACACTGGAGACTGAGAAACACTTTCATGAGAAAGTTCTCAAATAACAGAAAGTTATGATTTTAGGCACCAATGATTATTATTGTTGATGAGATGGAATATGCTTCAAAGAGAGAAGTTAATGAGTATTTTTTCCCCATGTACTTTGTATGCACATGCTAACAGTAATGAAAGTATTGAAAATCTCTATACACATCTAACGTTCAGACTGGTGACTACTTTTAGTAGGAAAATTGTGTTTTTAATAGCCAACAGATAGGGTGGCAACGCTAAGCTTAATTTTAAACTCTAAAATGCATTTGTTAACCTTTGCATTTGATAATTTGAAATTTCTAGGAATAATACAATGAAACAAAGTTGAGAGAACCATGGATACACAAGAGTTAAATGTGGCAGGTAAAACCGACTTGGGTTTTAAAAGATATGAATGTCATGCAGCTCTAAAATTTATTCAGCTGAACTTGAAGAATGGCAAACAGCATCTTCCGATGTAGCAAAGCTGAGGTGGTGCTCCCTGTAGGTACCTGCCTGTCAAGTGTACTGGCTTCATATTTCTTGTGTTTTTAAAAAATAGTCTACTAATTGGTGTACAGCTTCCACCACTACAAACTGTTAAATGTTTTATGCCTCCAGTATGCATCTCTGTTATTGTATTATACTGTAAACTTAATGTCATCTTTAAATTCGGTGGAGTTAGATGTTTTAAAGCTAGTGTAATTGTGTTGCTTTACACCACCCCAAAAGTGCTACTGAAATTCTGAAATTTTAGCCAGAAAGTCTTGGCATATACACTCTAAATATAGTTTTATTTTGTCAAAATTCACTAGCATATGGATGAAACCATTATCTTAGGGCACTGAATTCTGTGCTTGGTCGCTATTGCACGTAGGAGCAGTATTGTGCATATATAATACCAGAAATTAAAGTATTTCTCTGGTGTGTGCAGTTAAATTTAAATGCCTGCAAGTTTCAAAGTGGTGTCGGAACAGTAATGACTAATCTCCCTCTATAGAGAAATCTTAGATACCGTTGTCAAATATGAACTGCAGTTTCTTTGGCGAATGGTCAGAGTCCTTAATGTTATTTGCTTAATTCTTATCACTTATTACCACAAGAATGACAATCAAAGTTTACTTTTCTTCTCTTTCCTAAATGAAAAAGAACATGCTAGAAAGTAGTGATGGTAGCATTTTTTTTTAAATGGAAATGTGTATGAAGAAAAGGACTAAAGGAAGTGTGGTGAACTAATTCTCCATAAAACTTACTGGTATTTGTTTATGCTGTAGAAACAGGGTAAACAAGAAAACAGAGGAAATAGTAAATAATCATAAGATTATTTACATTGAAAAAGACCTTTAAGATCATTGAGTCTAGCTGTTTAACTCAGCATTGGCAGGGTCA
>VWPU01013062.1:0-93328 GCA_013398955.1 Callaeas wilsoni | reverse complement strand
CGCCGGGCGGGCCCGGGCGGCGGCCATGCCAGTGCGTGCGGCCGGTGCTGAGTCAGGAACGGGCATCCCCAAATCCCCCTCCGAGACCATGGAGGAGCTGGAACACACCTGCCCACAGCCTCGCCTGGTGAGTCGGGCCCGGCCGCGGCCCGCCCGCTCGAGCGGCCCCGGGCGCTGCGGGGCCGGTGGGCCGGGGACGAGGGAGGGAGTCCCTTTGCCCAGCGCCAAGGAAAGGGTGAGCGAAGGCTGTCCGAGGTGGGCTGTGGCGTGCCCTGGAGGAACTCGGGGCAGCGCGGTGACAGCCAGGCAGGATTCCTCGTCCGCCCGTTAAAAACCCGGATCCCCCGCGCTCCCGACGGGTCAGGGCGCGCCCGGGCACCGGCGCGGCTGCCGCATGTGTGCGGGTGGCGGGAGCGGCGGCGGGAGGCATGTGGTGGCAGAGCCGTGTTACGATCTAAAAAGCTGCCTGTTTCCAGTAGTGAACGCAGAGGAGCGGCCCGCCCTCCGAGGAGCGGGCGGCGGGGAGCGATGGCTGGTCCCAGCCTCTCCCGGTGCCGCTCCCGCCGGCAATGGCAGCCCCCGGGGCTCCTCTGTGACCGGCCGGCCCCGCTGGGCCCTGCGGGCCGGCCCTCGGACGGGTTACTGCGCCCAGGAATGGCAAATCCCGCTTTTCTTAACTTTGAGAGTCCGGTGAGGAGTTGCCCGTCCGATTCAGGATGTATAAGGAAGAAGAGAGTCTCGGAGAGCTGCGGTTTTTGGGGGGACAGGAGAATGAGGCAGGGCCGGGAGAGTTATACTTAAAATACCTCCTCTGATGTTCTTTGCTTAAAGACTCCCTCAGACCATGTAGGCAACTTTACAAGGCCGCTGTACCCCAAGAGTTCTGAGAGCTGTCCTTCTTTTCAGGTGCTCATTTGAAATATTTCAAGTGTTTCCTTGCTTCTTATTTAAATGTGTTATTATTCCCACCAGGAAAGATCTCTCCTTACCCCAGCATGGTATGCACCATTGGCAAGGTGGTAGAAAGTTAATAATAACAATACATAAATGCAATCACAGAATTGTGGAGGCAGTGTCAAGATGTGAAAATGCGTGATGTATGCAACAGTTTAGTACTGGAAATTAGATCGTTTAACACCAGAATTCAGTTGCAATGCTAATTAAAACATATTTAAACATCAAACTTCAGTAATTAAATTCAACTCTATAGTTGAGACATTGTTCTGATATGACGAGAAATAGCAACAGTCATTGGAGCTGACCTAAATTAATGTTTTCTTCTTGCTCATGTTATAATTAGATTCAGCTTTAAAGAAGACTGTTAATTTGTTCATGGCAAGCTTTTCGAGTTGTTTTAATAGGAAAAGTTAGCTCAGGTGTACTTACTGCAGTGTGTTCGTACAGGCTGTCTAAGATTTCTCTGTCAAAAGCTCAGATAAAACAACCTGTTTGAATATATTACTCTGTGTAGTCTGACATTTTAAAAGATTTTAAAGAAAGGAGTGACACTATGATACCAGTATTTACAGTATCATGCATTCCAGTATAATTTCTGTGGAAATTAAGGTGGCAGAGTACATGAATGAAACAGGAATTCATGATGATGTTTTAGATCTTCCTGAGTACCAATAATGGACAATGGAGATAGTTTAAAGAAATATTCGTGGAAAGTGCCACCCTATGAAGTGATACCTCATCAGTCATCAGATCCGTGTTATCTTCAGGCTGAAAAACAAGTTGCCTGGTGAAATATAATGCAATACACTGAACTCAGAGCATAGGGAGTGAGGCAAACAAGTGTAGTCAAGCAGTATCTGAAGTGAGAAGGATTAGGGGCAGGTGTTCTGAAGAGTTAAAATGAAACACCCTTTGACAGACAGTCTAATAACATGGACATCAAATTCCTATCAGATCTTTTTTAAGATCTTTAGTACTTGGTCTGATCTCATCCTTTGAAGGCAGCGTGTGCTGTGGTGGGCCAGCAGCCTTGTCGCCTAGATTATTAGTGTAAAGGAAAGAGGGTGTCTCAGTTAACAATTTAGTATTGTTTGAACCGCAGGATGATGCCTCAGGATGCCTTTGGTACCTCAGAATGATAGAACTGGTGGGAAGTCTGTGATATTTACAGATGGCTTTTTAATGCTGTTCATTGGTTCTCATATATCTCTCAAATTAATTATCTGGGCTTTCAGGTTCTTAGTATAGGCTAAGTTGTAGGAAGCAGTTTTTCTTGAGAAATGTGACTTCAGAATCACCTCAAATTTTAGAAGGTGAAAAGGGGTTGGTTATTTTCTGAAACTCTTGTCGTCCTTTTCAATAAAACAGGAATTATTTCTTTAAAGCCTTAAAACTCTGAATATTTTTAATGAATATCTGCCATTAGACCTCTGATTTTAGGCTATGAAGTCTGCTAGTTTGTCAGGAACTGTCACAGTAGGACTAAAGAACTTGTGTCCTTCAAAGATCAGGAAAACGGGTCATTGAAGGCAATTCTCAAGGTAAACTTCAATGTGTATTGAAACCTGATGCTTTCCAGTGCCTGGTACTGTTGTAATTATAAATTGCCATTAATTTTTTTCCCAAAACACTTTGTGCATTTTCTTAACCAGCTGGAGCATTAATGAGCATTTGAGTTGCTTCAGTCAATTCCTCTGCTCCATCTCTGACTTAATCTCTGCCTGCTTTATGTTCTCAACTTCCATGTATCTTAATGCCAGGAAAATGTCTCTCTGAGTGACCCACGTATCTTGGTTTCAATGCATAACAGAGAAACAAACCAATCAGGGTCACAGATTTTATTCATAGTGGTGATTTTACGAGTTTTGTAGTCAAAAAAAACCCCCTCACAAATAGCGTTTCCTCCAATCCTGGTTTGCATCCTTTTGCATTTTATCCCTTTTCTCATCTGGACCAACTTTCTCATCTGCTGCGATCCCATTCATATTTTTAAGCCTCAGAATACCCATGGTTTGGTCGTGGGGGCGTTCACTGTTTTCAGTGGGATAAACATGACCTCTGGACATATCATGCCACACATTCATGGTACTGCAGTTGTCCCTGGTGACTTCCAGTAAGCTGCAGTGCTGCTGGGTTGTGGATCTCAGCTGGGGAATCCTGCCCTTAGGGTTTGCCCGCGTGCATCAGTACTGAAAAGGAAAGCTCTTAGTTTAACTAAGACATACCATAGCAGGAAATGCCAAAGAGGAAATACAAAACGTTGTGAAATGATTTGCTTATTTTTTCATAATTTATTAATGTCACTTGGGATCAAGAGTTTGACTTTGGTCCCACATGTGTGTAGCTCCTTGAAGGATTGGTGTGTCCTTTGAAAATGACCAATCCTCACCCAGAAAGAAACAAACAGGCATTTCAACGCACTTTGTTCAGGAAGACAGTTCCACGTGGCATCTTTCACAGAAGAAAACAATGGCAATTTATGAGGACAGTGCTGCAGATAAAGCAAAGCCAAATACACATTGAAACTTACTTGAAAACAAACTTCAGAATGTACTGCTTGTACTCTCGTCTTTCCCTTGGACATGCTGAGAGCTTCTTGTCCTTGTATTTCATGTCTCTGTCATCCAACACAGGCATCAGTGGAAACATCTGGGAAGGTACTCTTGGGACCTGGGAACCAATGTCTTATTTTCAAAATTGTCAGAGCCTAACTTAGGGTTAGGTAAGTTAAGGGAATGCAGGGCAATGCAACATACATTTCCATCACAGTACCTAATTTAAGAAACCAGGTAAGCAGAAACCCACCTAAATTAGCCAGGGTGAACTACAGGGGAGGAGAGGGAGTACACAGGTATATGGTTGGTTTGGCCTGTGCTCACAGGCATGTCGGTGGTTAGAGGGCAGGGCAGGAGGAATTAAGCACCAGTTTTCATTAATTTAAAGTGAATCTATCTTTAAGATGATGTAAAGAAGCAGGTAAATGCTTTTTGTTCTGTCTGCTCTGCCCTAGGCAGTGCTATCCCAGGAATACTGGGCTATTCAAGGGTATGTGGCATCCGTACTACTCTTGGATGTCTGTTCTCAGGCAGCTGATGCTGTGGCCAGCTCTCATTTCTTGTGCAGGAAGTGGCATTGGGGCCATGTGTGGAAGTACCCAAATAGTCTGTTGGGGGCTTTTTTCCATCATCATTGCAAGGACAGACTAGCTGGATACTTAATCTATCCATATGGCAGATAAAACATGTTCTGCCAAGACACTGCAAGTGTCAGGGCCATTTGAGGTTCACCCTTGCAATCCCAGCACTGCTCCAAAGCCCAGATTTACTTCTGTAGTGTTGTGAGATTCAGAGGCTACAGGCTTTTACAGGTCAATAGGAATTAGGTATTAAGTATCCTGGGGCCACTGAATCTACAATACTTTGGAGAATGAGACTCGGGTACAACTGAAGATGACAGATCTCACATAATTTTAGGTATCAGCTGCTTTAGCTATTTTGTTTATTTTCTTGATTTTTTCGAAGAAATGAGAGTACATGAATGCAATTTTTTTTCTAATTATTCAAGTACAGTTGGAAAACACTGGAGTTTTTTTATTTTATTGAAGAGTAGAGGAGAACATTTTAGTGTTTTCACACACTGGAGCTGTGTAATGGTTCAAGGAGTCACTCTGCTTCTTTAGACAATTTCCTTGTTGTGGCTGTTAAGCAATGAACTCAAACACAAAGTCTGAAATAATTGCAAGGAAAGTGTGCATGGCTTGGATTCCTGTATTTTCGTCCCTTCATTTTTGCAAAGAATGTTTTAAGAGGTTCTGATGCAACCTCTAGAATCATTTCAGTATTTTATTTCCATGGGCTTTTGTAGATCTCCACATATTCATAGATCTCCATATCACTGGAAGGCCATTTTAATCAGAGGGGTCAATGATTAGTGTAGGGGGGGTTTATTGTGGTTAAAAAGAGTTCCATGCATCTGTTTCTCTCTCATGTGATGTTATAACAGGGGGTCTGCCATCTGTTTACTTCAATGTGGAATTAAGCATAAATAACGATGTAAATAACCTTAAATTTGAGGAACCCCAAATTACTTTATTCGACTAAATATTTATTTGGTCCTTTAGAAGTTTGAGCTTTGCTCTGTATTAATTTTCATTTTCATAAATGTTGGCTACTATATAAAAGCACAAACCCATAAAAATGTGCCAAGTGAGGTTCGTGCTTGGGGACATGTAGCAATTTTTGCTGCACTTAAAAAAAATACATTGCCCATAGACATGAAAAATCTGCTTAGATTTCCCTTTATTACATCAGAGGACATGCAGTTTATATACCTTCTGAATTGCTACAATTTCTGCAAAAACACATTGCAATACATATTTGTCAGATACACAGAACTACGGATATCTTTTCAGGAATCAGAAATGGCACATAAACACAGGGAGAAAACATTGCATTCTATATATTGCATTCTGTGCTTACAAATGCAATGATATTTTAGAAACAGGTTTTATTAGGAAAATATTACCAACTTCTTAAACTGTGCTGTTGCCGTTACTACAAAGGTTTGTATCATATCTTTAAAAAGAAGTGGAAAAACATTGTAAATATATTCTCTCTGCTCCCTCCCCAGGAGCATAGACAACATTATAATATAACATACATATAAAATGTAAAAAGAACTCAGCACATGCATGGATGTGTCGCGGAAGAAATACAGAATTAGGGGGCAAATACTGACTATCCAGGCAAGAGTATATGTAGTGTATACTCACACATCCACAATCATGCACAAACATTCACTACAGCCAGAACTGTCTATCCCAGTGTGTTCTTTGTTTCCATGTAATCTGCCTTCCTGTTTTACACACATGTAAACAGATGATATAAGGTGAAAACCTCTTGAGAAAGGCACGGGATGAATCAGGGATCTTGTAGAGAAGCCCGTCTCACTCTCTATGGGAAAATAGATCTTCCTAGAGTTTTTCGCTGACAGCTGAGGAACTGCAGAATATGTGTCTCCTCTGCAGGAGGAAAAAAAGGTTTGGGGTTTTTTTGCTTCTTCATAGCTCTGTTTCTGAGTAATGATTTATACAAAATGCTGTCCTACATCTGACATGAAATAGTTGATAAATGTAAAGTATGTCTATAAAGAAGCACAAGTACAGATTGATTATTGGGCCAAATTCACCCAATAGCTTAACTATATAACTGAGTTGCTTTCAGAAGATTAACCCTTGCCTGTGCTAAAGCAGAGCTGGGTTCTTTTAGCCATATATCAGGTGTATAGCTGATGTGACTTTGCAGATGACACTAAGTAGGGTGGGAGTGTTGATCTGCTTGAGGGTAGGAAGGATCTACAGAGAGACCTGAACAGACTCATCAATGGGCTGAGGACAGCTGCAGGAGCTCAGTAAGGGGAAGTGCCACGTCCTGCACTTGGGTCACAACAACCTCATGCAACATTACAGGCTGGGGGAGGAGTCGCTTGAGAGCTGCCCAACAGAAAGGAACCTGGCATTGCTGGTGCGCAGCCAGCTGACCACGAGCCAGCATGTGCCCAGGTGGCCAGGAAGGCCAATGGCACGTGGTCTGTATCAGTAACAGTGTGGCCAGCAGGACCAGGGCAGTGATTGTCACCCTTACTCAACACTGGTGAGGGCATGCCTCCAGTACTGTGTCCACTTCTGGGCCCTCACTTCAGAAAAGACGCTGAGCTGCTGGAGTGTATCCAGAGAAGGCAGCGAGGGTCGTGAAGGGTCTGGAATGTGTCCTGTGAGGAATGGCTGAGGGAGCTGGGTTTGTGTAGTCTTGAGGAGGCTCAGGGGGAAGCTCATCACTCTCTACAACTGCCTGCAAGGAGGGTGTGGTGAGGTGGGAGCTGGTCTCTTCTGCTGTGCCTGCAGTGAGTGGACCAGAGGAAATGGCCTTAAGCTGAGACAGAGGAGATTCAGATTAGATATTAGAAAAATTTTTTTCTGTGTTAGGATGGTCAGACATTGGAATAGGTTGGCCGGGCATGTGTGGAGTCACCATCTCTGGAGGTGCTCAAGAGGCATCTGGATCTGGCGCTGGGTGATGTGGTTTGGTGGGTTAGGGGTTACAGTGGTAGTGCTGGGTTGACAGTTGGACTGAGTGATCTTAAAGCTCTCTTCCAGCCTTCATGATTCTGTGATTCTATGCAGTAATGTACAAGTAAAAAGTAATGCGTAATAGACATTCAAAACACAGGACCTGATGTTATCTCTAGTTTCTGAATTGATCAGTAAAACACAGACTGGCACTAGAGCAGTAGTTACACATTTTTGGTCTGTTGATCATGGCCAGCCTTCAGCACTACTCCTGGGCCAGCAAGCACTTGCCACTGGACATTGATTTGCAAAAGCCCCACAGACAGTCTGGTTCTTCGTGATGGTGTCTGCAGGCTGATGATTGGCAACCAGTGTGCCTTTGAAGGAGCCACAAGCTTCTTTATCCTGGAATGCTGCATATCCTTCCCAGGTGCTGGGATATCTGACAGCTTTCGTGTCTGTAGCCATCAGGACAGGAGAACATCCAGGCTCACAGGCTGCATGGTGCCCTAGCTGCAGTTTGCTCTTTCAGTGGGTCCTGCCTGGATCACTGGCATGCAGTGCTCCTTCCGGCCGTGCCAGGGAGCGGGCTCAGGTGGATGGGTTGCCAAGGGTTGGATTTTGCTTCCAGCTGGCTCACATGGAGGTTGAGGTGCTTCATCAGCAACTCTTTCACTTGAACTCTGCTTGACTTGGGGCTCATCCTACCTCTAGGATGATTTTGTTTTCTAAATAATGTGTTCCAGTTCAGTCAAAAGTCATGGCTGTCATGCAGGAATCTTGTCACAAAATTCTTCGGCCTTTTGCAAATATTAGACTAGATTACATAATAGCTGTTCTAGTTTCATAATCTATGAATCTCTACATATATACATCATTGTGGTTCTTGAAAAGGCGGTGAAAGCTGCTTTTCTTCTACAGTATCTTAAATTTGTAATTGCATCTTGCACTTAATCATGACTGACTTAATACTAATGATGAGCAAAGTGTATTTGATTGAAGATAAAGCCCAGAAAGTGCAACGAAGATAATTTGAAATGCTTGCAAACAGAATGCTGAAGTTATTGTTCTTATAAGGCTAGTTTTCCTTATTTTTAGTTTACATCCACCTCCCCGAGTCAGCAGAACTGTGGGAGAACAGGCTAGACTTTTTGATACTGGCATTAATATTAGAACTGTTTGTGAAAAGTTTACCAGGAGACAAGCACCAGTTACATTCAATTACAACTTTGTGCTGGTTTGAAAGCAAAACCAGTGAGAAACTGCAAGTCAGAAGTACAATGTAATAGGAAAAAAACTAAAATAAATGCAATAGTACAAAAAGAAACCACTGACAGAGTCAGGATACAACCTGACACCCTGTCAGTCAGGGAGTTGGTAGCAGTCCAATAAAAAGGTGGCTGCAGTCCTCCAGAGATCTGCTGAAGATGGTCCTGTTGAAGCAGTGATCCTGTAGAAAAGGTCTGGTCTTCACCTGAAGGTCCAGTGGTAGCTCTTGTCCTCTGGGAATCCAGTAGGTAAGGGCTGCCTTTGGTGTTGGAAAGCTTAGCTTATATCCAGGATGGGATGCTTGGTTCCTCCCTCTGGGCAGAGCATCTCACAATGGGCGGATGTAATTTTATCAGCCATGTGGTGAGACGAGATGGCCCATTAACAGGAGATATCCCCCCAGAGAGAGGATGGGTCATGGGAGAGATAAGGAACGCTGCCCCACCTGGTTTCGACAGCTGGCCTATTAACAGAAGATAGTCCAGACAAAGGAGGCAAGGGACACAGCTCCACCTAGTTTTAACAGCTCCTGAAGAGGGTAATAGAATACACTGCAACCCAGGACAAACTTAAATGCTCATAAATTTACCTGTTTGGTTTAAGGTTATTGACCCAAACAGATAGGAGACAACATGGTTTTCCTTTTTGGCAATGTTTGCTCCGTGAACCTCTAAGAGAAGACCTTGGTAGTCCTTAATACAGCCTTTCCACTTACAAAAAGTGTTCATACCTCAGAAACTTGGCACATATTTACTTGTCAATAGTTTTGATAGGTTTTTTTCTTAAATATTCCTTGAAACTGATGTCAGCATTTCCTGCTCTGTAATTATTGTTTCCCAACATCAGGAGCAGGTTCCCAAAATAATCGTTCCTCATATGAGTAGACCTTACTCACATGATTTGTTCCAGTGAAATCACTTACCTGTTTCAAATACTGCCTCTGAGACAGAAGGTGGTTACAGCATCAGACCTCACGCAGAATTTCCCCACCAGTTTAATTCTTTCATAAGCACAGGCTCAGCCTCCTTTTATCAATTGTTGCCTCTGTAGCTGTACTGGTTCATGATCTGAAATTTCATTGACCTTTGTTGATGGCAAAATCTTAGATGACAATACAACTTTCTCTTTACCAAGAAGAGGAGAGAAGGTAGCGTAGTTGCATGAATTTAAAAAAAAGCGGTAGCTGCTTCCATTAGCTGTGTTTCCTGCAGTCACCCTGCAGGCAGAGTTACAAAGGCAGGTGCACTATGGCTTGATGGGTCTGCATTTGCCTGCTTAAAAGAATGTTTCTGTTTTCCTTGCTGCTGTGTAAAAAACCCAACCCAGCTACCAAACATACAGAAAGCAAGCAAACAATAACACAACAGGCTGTAAACAAAAGAGAGGGTGCAGATATGCTTGTGTTCTTGACTTGCTATTTCAGTGGTAGGACTCCTCTTCCTTTACAAATCACCAACAACTTTCCTTTTAATCATTAGAAACACAAGCATGAGTGTTTATCTTATGCCTAGAGCTAAGTTAAATGGCTGCAGTAGCCTAAGAGACTGTGAAGAGTGATAATAAAAAGGCAGCATCAAGATACACCTGAAAACAAGGTGCTTCTAGCTGTCATGTAGGGTTTCTTCATGATGTCCTGGCCCCAGAACCAGCTCAGGGCTGCCAGTCACGCTGTGCTCTCTTCTCTGGGGTACTGTCTCACCAAATAGAGCTGTGGGTTACAAAGATGTTGCTGGTGGAAATGTGAGCTGCTTGCTTGGATAGCCCCCATTATCTACCTTCCATCTTTTAATGTCCTGAAGTTTATTGAACATCATTCAGTTCTTTTGCAAATTTCCTCGAAAGCAAGTAAGACATTGTATAAACTTCTCATCGAATGAACAGCTTCTAATATGCAAAGGATACTAAATGTGATGATTTCCCATACCTTCATTTTACTGAATGCTGTGTCTTCATTTCCAGGAAACAGGACTCTTATTGCAAGAGCTTTTTATCATCTTCTGAAGTAAATATCATTAATAAGTCCTAATATTACAGTGACTTCTCCATTTGTGACATGTAATAAGCTTTCTCTCACATATTACTACAGGATGGTGCAGGTCTCAGGAGCTTACCTTGGTCCAAAATACAAGGCTTATTTCACCTGCTTGACTAATTGCAAAGTGTAAATGCCTAGAATATAAGGAAGGCAGAGATGAAGAGAAAAATCTGTCAGAGAAAGACAGAAGTACAAAGTCTTTGTCTAACCTTCTGATTATTGGCAAAACTGCAGCAAACTTCCAAAAGTACTTTAATGGATTAACCAAAGTGAAAAAGCTGCTATATAAATTACTTGCTGTCTTCTGACAATTCTAGTTATTACCATCAAGAAACTGGAAAGAATACAAGTAATTATATACAAGCTAAAAAGGTTTGATAAATTATTTCTGGGTTTTAATAATTTCTTGAAATATTTGGTATTTTATCTCATGGATTTATATACAAACCAAATGGTCTCATTTTACTCATAAGATGTTTTTATTAAGCTTAGCAATAATTTTTCTAGGACAGATAAAATAGTAGTGAGTAGTCATTTGGAAGCTATTGCTGTAGATTTCCTTTGATCTGTCAGCACAGGGTTTATGCATTTCTCTATATGGCTTTGATAGAATATGGCTGATTTTAATCTATTGCATTTGATGTATTTTCATATCCAGTAACTGAGAGGTCAGAGAGTAAAGGGAATATTGACAGGTCTGTTTCTAAGCCCTGATGTGTAAAGTGAGCTTTAATGACGAACATTTATAAAAGCTGGACTGATGGGAAGCTAATATAGGTTGTTCTTCATTGAGCAGAGACTGAAAGAAAAATCTCAGTGTTGCAAAGGTGGTTACATGGAAGAAAAGCACCACTGTGTTTGCCTGGTGGGAAAAAGAGATATCTTCCTGCAAACCAGGCCTATTTTCTTCAAATAACCTCCAAGGAAACAACCTCTGCCAAGCTAGGAGCTGATTACCAGTTGCAGGCCTCAGACCATAACCATTATTGTTTTAACATTTCTGCCTTCCTCTTTATCTCAGCAGGAACTAGGCTGTATGGGCTGCCATGTAACTTGACCTTGCTTGGAGATAAAAAGACAGATTAGCACCCAGCAATAGCAAAGCCAGAAGCAAAAAGACAGTATTTAGAAAATAAAGGAAAGAGCTGGCACTGTATGATTATGTGCAATGTTCTACACTGTGCAGCGTGGGTGGCCTGATGAACAGTTCCCCTCCATGAAACCCAGACAGAAACTTGGGCTTGGTCATAGTTGCTCTATTTTTAACCTTGTCTGTGCAGAAATGCTGTGATTTTCATCATGAAGATGCTAATGATGATGATTTCCTTTAACATTTGAGAGTATGAGGGAAAAAAAGGAAAGAAAAATGGAAAGGAAAAAAAGGAAACCTACCTAAAACTGCCTTACTCGCAGTAAACCAAATGAATAGCAAATCAGCAGAAAGAACTGGATATGAATCTTTAAGTCTTTGTTGTTGTTTTACTACTGTCCTCTGAGCTTTCCATGCAACAAACTAGCCCAGAGATCAGCAGCAATTAGGCATGACATGCCCTCAAGTGTCTCAGGGATGCTAAAGACTGCTGAATGCTGAGTGATTAATCATTTAGTGTCAAAAATCTGAAAAAACAGTGTAAAGGCAAAAAGAGATTCTGTTACGATCATCCATGGGTACTCAAACTGGTGTGACAACTGTACATCAAATGGTCACTAGCAAAACCCAACCAAGCCACAGCTGCACAGCCATGGACTCCCAGTTAAAGCATGGTGGAGGCAAAGTGACAGATTCCCTTTGGCTTTTCTCAACCACCACTTCATCTCAAAAACAAAGCAAACCAAAACTCAGCTATGTTTTTGTAAAGATTTCAATCCAAAAGTTGTAGAAGGATGTTTTTTTCCTATCAGACTGTATGGTAGATAATAAATATCTGAGGGTCTGATGGTTGATAACTTCCTACATAGGCATGGGCAGAAAACGCAGTTTCAGTAATCAAGTTTCCTGACAGATAATGCCACGTCAGTCTTCACACATCCTCACTCTGTCTCATATATCTTTAGGTTATAAGCTCCTCAGAGCAAGTACCCTTGTGGTGCTCTGATCACAGTTAGAGTATTTTAGTACTATTACAGAATGTGTCAGACCAGAAAGGAGTTGCAGCTCAGTCAGCTCTCACTAAATGGGACTTAAGGTTGCATCCTTCCCTTGATTTTGAATGGCTCCTCAAAATTATAGGAGATTCTGACTAAAACCACAACAAAACAACCTCTACTCCCAGTTATTTGTACTGATGCCAGTGGCAGGAAAGGGTACTTGTTAAGAGGTGGCTCGTTTGCAGCTTTCTAAGTCCCAATTAGTTTTTCCAGCTATTACTTACAGGTGACAGAATACATTTTTCCTCGGGCCTTCGGAGTCACTGAGAAGGGTTAAGCTGCTCACACCATCCAACCTGACTTTATTCCGCAAGCAGAAATAGTGTATGCCTTCACCCACCCCAAAGATGACCAAGCTTCTCTAACAGAGGCAAAGAATTCAGTTACATGACATGTTTGAAAAGCTTTATTTTCCTCACCATTCTACCTTGTGTGAATTGTGTATGCTCAGGGGTGACTAAAAAGCAAAAGTCCCCAGAGAGCAAACTGGCATGAAGTCTGGTTACTGCATTCTGCCACAGTTAAAAGGTTCTTCTATAACTACTTGGTGGTGAAAATAAATTTACTTTCTTTGTGTTTTTTCCTCCTTCCAGACTCTGACAGCACCTGCTCCGTTCGCAGATGAAACAAGCTGTCAGTGCCAAGCACCTCATGAGAAGTTAACCATTGCACAAGCCCGCCTGGGAACACCAGGTACGTGGAGAGAGCTGCGTCCACAGGATCGTGGGCACTCCCAAAGCACTGGTTCTTCCATACAAACATCAATTAATGCTTATTTGTGCCTTCTACTCAAAAGGAGAAGCCTAATGTCTGGTGCGATCAGGTAATGGAGAAGAAACCAGCAACTACAGAGTCATTATGTTCTATTACAGAAACAACAAGAGAAAACATTTCAAGTTAGAGTTTAATGTTTTTGTGAATGTTGGTTGGAAGGAAGGCTTGCCAGCCCACTCCAGCCGGCCTGAAAAATGTGTTATGTAGTAGCTGCCTTCTGGATTCTCATCTCATACTGCCTCTGTATGCTGGAAAACTCTTCTTTCACTGATGTTCCTGTTGATTGCATCAGACTTTCAGTGGCCTTAGAGGTTATTTGCCAGTTTCTTTATCTGGGCATCTGTGGTTGGGCTGGGGAAGCGGGATGATTTCACGTGAAGTTCCAAATGCATCCTGCAGCCCCCCCCCCAATTTCAAGAGGTTACTTTTAAAAAGTCTTTGTTTACTTATTTTACTTATTTTAAATAAGCTTTTGAAGTATGTACACATTATAGGAGCAAGCTTCAGCTTTCCAGTCAGCTCTGCAAGGAACAGTGTTCTCCCATGGACCCTTGGATGTCCTGACTGTGGAGACATCTCTCTGCTGTCACTGGAACACAGTCCATGGAGGCTGGTGCTCTGTTGCTTTCGTCTCCACTGTGCTTTTGCTTGGAGGTGGCAAAGCATGTCATTTGAGAAAGCAAGTCCTTTTTCAGTCTGGAGGCTGCTGCTGTAGGTGCTGTGCAGAAAGAGTTATAAGGGTGATAGAATGAGAAAAAGAAGTTATAGTCTCATTAGAGAAAAGAACTTGGGGAAAGTCTGGAAGAAGTGAAGTGAAAGGTTTACGTAGAAGAGGTAAGCAATAAATTTTTACAGCAGTAAGCTGTGGAAAAAGCAAGTCTAGGCAAGAGGGGAGGGAAAGGGAGATGATGGGAAAAAAAAATCCGTAAGGCATAACTGATTAGAAAGGCAGAGAGAAAAGAACAAGACATATGGTGGAACTCCGAATGAGGCAGGAAGATGACATTTTTGCTAAATTAGAATATGGAGATGATGGATGATAATAAATAGGGTAAGTCTGAGGGAAAACGGCAGAGAGTACAAAGAACAAGTAATGTGCAGTATCCAACACTGCAGGTTCACCTGTGGTGCTTTTGAATATCAGAACTGGGGTAAATCCCTGCAATCATCTGATCTGGGAACAAAATGCCATCCAGTAGAATTAAGTGCAACTTGTTTGGGATCTGAAAAATCACTGTTGTGTTTCTTTCTCTACAGTTGACAGACCTGTGAGAGTGTATGCAGATGGAATATTTGACCTCTTCCACGCTGGCCATGCTAGAGCTCTTATGCAAGCCAAAACTCTATTCCCAAATAGCTACTTATTAGTAGGAGGTAAGATCAGAGTTATTTATTGCACTGGATTTTTGCTTCTGTGCTTCACTATCGGAGAGTTATTGCTGTGCTCCCACCCCCAGCTGTTTATACACTATGACTTGAATGCTACTTTCACTCAGGGCCTTTCTATAGGTGATTTGCCTTGAATTACATCTTACAATTGCATCAATTAAAGTAAAAGTCAAATTCTGCCCTCAGCAGCACAGGCACAATTCTCATTCTAGTTAAAGCAGGTGCCTGCATGGCTCTGAGCTTAAAATAGCTCCATATGAATAATTTACCTTTTTCGGTTATTTGCTCAAAATTGTTCAAAGATGGAGATGAGTGAATGAGAACAACCATTATTTATTTCTGGCTCATTGGTCCCTTCACCAGCCAGGCACAGCCCATGACCTCTTGCCTGCCAGGTCCAGACCCAGCCTTCAGCATCATCACGGAAGCTAAGTCTGGCCTGTTGTCATTGAAGACCCAAATGCAGGTCATGAGTGGAATGTAATTTCAGTTCACAGGTGTCCCCGGGCAGGTTACTTTCTTAATTTTTTTTTTTTTTTTGCTATGAATATCTTCTTTTCTCGCTGTGTGCCTGGCTAATAGCTGTTCAGCAGTTGGCCTGTGCCAGAGGAGTCACTGGAGGGTGGCTCTTTCCTGCCTAGTTGGCTGTACAACCCTGTTCTCATGAAGCCTCATAAATGTGCAGTTTGGTTCCATTTTCCTTGCACTTCCAGGGTTGAGATATTCCTCGCAGAAACATTTCACAGCAACCTTCATTCAGCTGCTCAAATGCTTTACAGTGAACATGAGTGCAACCTTCAGGTACTATAAGGTGCATTATTTTGCATATTTGTCCCAAACAGTTGAAAGGGGGGGAAAAGACCAACTCAGAGGAAAAAGAAAATCTCTTTATAAACACGTTTTTTAGTTTTACTCAAGTTTATAAATTGTGGCAATTCCCATGGAGCTTCCTGTGAGGTAAAGGACAAGTCCCTTTGTTAGGAAGGAAACATTAAGGATTCTCTGGTTTCCTGCTGAGCCAGGCAACTTGCAGAAGAAGCAAGTGGAGGCGCAAGACCATGAGGTTTAAAAAAACTGCAAGTTACGTACATTTTGTTGTTGTTTTTAAAGGATTAGGGGTTGCCCCAGATAAGAGAAGGAGCTTTGGGGCAAAAGCCTGGCTCCTTTGAAATTCATAGCATAGCTTCACTGTGCCCTTATTTTTGGCGTGAAGGACAAAGCAGCCAGCACTCATCAGCACCTTCTCCCAGCAAGGCACTGTGTGTTAGCATGTTTAAAAAATGGGCACCTTCCCACACCCACATACAATTTGTGCTGCAAAAGCACCGGTGTCATATGTCTTTGTGGGCATCACAACCAACCCCTTCTATTTCTTCTTGTGAAGACAATTATTTGGACTTCAGATCACTTTTCTTCTTAAAATAGACATTTATACCTTCCCAAATCAGTCATTAGAGCAGGATGATGGATTGAAAAGAAGTAGAAAGATATTGTGTCTGCATTGTACGTGAACAAATAGTAATCAGAAAATAAAATCAAACCTTTCTTCAGAATTCAAGCAAAAATTACTATTTTCCAATAATTTTGGTAGACCTTTTCTTCTGGGAGAGGGTAGCCTAAAGATGTCATAAAGGCTGCAAATAAATACAAATACAGTCTCTGAAGGGATCTTTCTACTGAAAATGCTTTGATCACCATTAAATTTCTTGTCAGCAGGCATCAACACTGACATAATAGGACAGAGTAGCATTTTGCTTGCTGAAATTCATGTTGTATGTTATTATCTGGCATTGAATTTTGCACAAGCTTCAGGGCTATCTAAGCCTTTCTACATTTTTTCCTACTTTGAAAGTCCTTAATGACCATCACAGCAAGAACATCCATTTCAGATCTCAAAAAAGACTGCATCTTTGCCAGCACCTTGCCTGCTAGGTTGATGTTTTCAAATTAGAGAGAAGCAGCAGCTGTAGGGCTGCTCTCACACTTCACTGCAGCACTGGTAATGTTGCATCTATCATTTGTCAAGTACATTTACAGACACGTGAGATCCAAAGGCACAGGTTTGACCTGTGGTGAAGGACAACCACTGGCAACCCAGCTGTAAATGAGTATCACGTTATTCCATGCGGGGTGTCAAATGACTGTTGTAGCTATAATGTTGGACAGAGACGGTTGTGGAAAAGGTCACTGGTTTTTACACAATGTTATGTGGGTAGAAAGATAATACCTAGCTTTTACAGTCCTCTGGTAATGTGGGTGTTGCTGCCCCTCATTTTAAAAGCAATGTGACAAAGTATTGGTACATCCAGAGTTAAAGATACAGGATTTCTGGACCTTTAACTCTGCTCGTTCCACTAGAGCATATGGCTTCTCCTAGTCCTTTCCTTGGAGCTTCCTTCAGCAACCTCCCATTTGAACATGGCACAAGCCTTACTTCTCTTTCTGTGAAACCTGCTGAACTCAAAGCTAAGCTCAGAGACAGAGTCCTATGAAGTTTTCTATTACTTGTTTTCCATCAGGGTTTATTTAATGAGAAACTGTCCCACTGTGATTTTGAGCTTTGTTGGCAAATTCACCTTTTAGAGTATTATTTACATAAAAATCCAAAGCGGGAAGTGGAGGCCCAGAGACGCTGAGGCGTCTCCATCTTTGGAAACCCAACTGGACATGGCCCTGAGCAACCCGCAGTTGACTCTGCTGGCAGAAGGGAGTTTGGATTAGGTGATGTCGAGTGGTTTTCCTGCCTCGACCATTTTGTGATACCTGAAGTTAGTGAGCACTCTGTGATTGTCCACGCTGTGTTCTTTGATTGATTTCAAAGCGTTGGCCTTCATCCCTGAAATATCACGGCCCATGAAATCCCCACTTAAGAGTGGGATTGGTTTACCTTAGCATGTAAAGGATACCACCTGAGGTGTCTTGCAGTATCCTACCTGGCCTCTGGCTGCAGCTCCAGAAAGAGAAGGTTCTCTCATTATTACACCGTTGTATCTGCCAACTCCCAGCAGAACTTTTAGATGCCCTGAAACACCCCAAAAATCGTTAAGCTAATAATTAGGTGCTTAATGGATTTATCTAGGAATAATCAACTCCTGGTGATGCTAATTTTACTGAATGCGGAGCCATTTTGCTCATACTTCTATATTTTAGTTTGCAGTGATGATTTAACTCATAAATTCAAAGGCTTCACTGTGATGAATGAAACTGAGCGATATGAAGCCCTCAGACATTGTCGTTATGTGGATGAGGTCATCAGAGATGCACCCTGGACACTGACACCTGAGTTCCTTGAAAAACATAAGGTACATTTCTCCCTTTATCTCTCCCTTTCCCTTTGTAGACTTACAGTTGAGAATAAGCAAGTCTGAAATTTATTAGGTGGAGCAAATTATTTAATTCAGTTAATTCCAGTCACTGAAAGCAGGTACGTAGCATTCCTTGCCTCCATCTCTGTCAGAAAACGTTATACTTATTTTGCCTTTTTTTCTCAATATGCTGAGATTATTTCTCTACTGGGATTTTTGACGGGTAAAATAACACTGAAAAAATTACTGAAAAATGACTTTCAGAAAAGGAGATGGTGAACCAGGAAAGTTGTCACCTAGTGACTGATGTCCTGAATTAAAGGCATATTTCTTACTAATGGCAACAGGTGCAATATGTAAAAATACCACATACCCTCTAAAAGGCATGGTAGAGTGTTTTATATGCTATTGATTGCCTTGCAACTCATATGAATCTTAACAAAAGCATAATTAACTAGGATGTATTTTAGCGTCCACATCACTGGGTGACAAAATGACAGCATGACACTACTAGGTATACATGTATATATGCACAGCCCTAAGGATCCAAAATCAATTATCCTGCCTCCATGGTTTTGAAAGCCAAGGCTTCACCGCTTGCTTTTGCAGTAGGAATAAAAGCAGGAGCATGTGTCTTGGGTTTTGTACTTCATATCACACTGAGCCAGTCAGAGTGATGTGGTAGTGGCAGTGCTTTTGGAGAGAAGATTTCTGTATTTTCATAATTGATCATACAACACAACAGGTGCAGGCTCAATCTAGTGCAATATACTAGGTGATGGCTTTAGGATGAGAATGTCAAAAGCAAGTTAGCTGAAGTCAAGAAAAGACATAACTCTCCATAACAATCCCCCAGTGAACCAAAATTCGGTGATGGTGGGATGTGATTCTTCTTCTGTTCACTGACAGATTGACTTCGTAGCACACGATGACATCCCGTACTCTTCCGCTGGATCGGATGATGTATACAAACACATAAAGGAGGCAGGTAAGGGCAGCTTTACATTTTTAGCACCTTCCTTTTCAGCCTCAGCTCAAATTCTTTTACTGTATCTCAACCACAACTGCTGGGAGAGAAGCTGTAGAGATAATATCACATTGTCTTACACCCTAATGGTAGGTACTGCTGACTTGAGCAGAAAGATTCACTTTGAAAAAACCTCAGAGGACATCCTTGGCTGAATTCCTGCCATAACCCCAAGGAAACCATTCAGATCTAGCTCAAAATAGTCCCATCTGTGTTTTTAAAAGAATTTTATGGTGCTTGACTAAGACTTTTGAATGGATAAAAATGAGTTCAGTTCCCACAGCAGCCCAGCCAACTTTAGTCAGTTTTTGATAACCACAAACTGGCGGCTCCTTGACACATCCCAGTCCTGAATATGGGCAAGCACAGGCAACCTTCAGGAGCTGTTAGGATCCGCTTGCACTGAGGGTTCTTTTCATTGCACTGGCAGAGGGTTTAAATCAGTATCAGAGTAATTAATTTGCCATGACTATTTAGCAGTTTGGTTGACTACCATATTACATTGAACATGAAGATGCTGAACTCATTAGGAGTTTGTATCTCTTCAGCTCAAGGAAGATGAATTAAATTTGAGTAGATAACATCAGGCCACTGTTTGGTAGTAGTAGCTATCCTAACACACTGAACAGTGCAAGGAGGAGGAACAAATCACATCCTTCTTCTCCTGCTCCCTGGAGATGCTGCTTTGAAGCCTGGCAAATCCAGCCTCTTTCTGTTCTGCATAAACATGTATATTAGAGGCTTGAAAAAATTCCAGAGCAGTCTGCCTGATGGTAATACGTCATGCAAAGTGACCTTCCCAAGCTATACAATGACAGCTATAGACCAGGTATTGACCTGAGCTGAAGGAATAAGCTTTTTATAGCAGCAGTTCTTGATCTTTTTCCAATTGTGCATCTTCCTGTGGTATCAGACTCACAATCCTCTTTTGGGAACGACTGTTCTATAGTTTCAGAGCCAGCACCAGCTTCCTTCAGTAGGCAGTGAAAAAAGGCCCCTCTGGTAAGAATGGGTCACCAGGCAACATAATGCACACATGCTGGACAGGGAGCTATTTTGCTTTTCTTCTGTAAGGTGCTCAGTGCACAGGACAACACGAGAGGAGCTCTTGCTGTCACTGGATCATTACCAGATCAATCACTCAGGTGTGAGAGTGCCCAAACCTGGCACACCCTTCTCTGCTGTCGTTGAGCACAGGCGCTGTGCACACATGGCCCGATGAGAAACTCAAACTTTGCAGAAGAGAGTACAGACTTGCAGCTTCAGGGACTTGTGGTCTGTTGTGTCTGTCACCACGAGATACCAGAGAGGCGTCTTGAGTCTTGTATGGCTGAATTTTGCTACATATAAACTGGGAATAATGTTAACTTATTTGTGATGAGTTTTGAGATCTAGTGCTGTAAATAGTCCCTAATGCTCCAGAGCAGCATTATTACAATAATGAATTTCCCCTTTCTCCTAGGGGTTTTGTTTTAAATAGACCAGTGCTGTTGATGCATTTGCACATTTTTCTGTAGTTCAGTACTCCCATTTTTCCACATCAGGTTGTTGGAGAGCAGAAAAGCGGATGGGAACCGGGGAGTTCCTTGGGTAGATTCTCATGGGCTCCCAATTCCCCACCACCTTCAGTGGATGGGGGGGCGTATGGGCAACAATTAGCTGGGTAACAGTGCACTGACTAAATGTCTGCACATCCATGAACAACTAGCTTGGAAAACATGGATCAGTCCAACACATGAAGCATATGAAAGCAAAGTCAGTGACTAAGGGTAATGTTCACCTACAGTTCCACTTCCAGCTTAACAAAGGTGGGGTTTGGTTTTTTTCATGTATTCTTGTAACTCCTATCTATAAAGGTTTCTGGCTCAAAGTGGGTTTCACGGCTTCCAAAAATAGTTCCTGAATGACTACTGCAAGCCTGAAAAGCGATGATCAGGGAAACATGTCTGCTCATGATTAAAGTAATCTATTTTTTTAGCAGAGTATTAATTGGAGATCAGAAAGAAAAAATATCACATAGCATTTAGTCACAAGAGGCTGCTACGCTTCTTGATTCCTTCTCTGCGTCTTTTCCTAACCCTGTAAAATTAGGTACCAATGCCTGCTTACTTTAAGTGAACATGTGAAGATTAATCTGCCAGGAGCTATAACACCATTTTAAGACAAAGCACTACTTTTGTTTTCCCAAACCATCTCCAGTCTTCTCTCTCTCTCTGTCTCTCTCTCTCTCTCACATCAGCAGCTTCATGTTGCAATTACGTATAAGTCATAGTAGTAATTTTTTTGTAGCCCTAAATAACTACTAAAGCAAGGTGTGCCAGCATTCTGCTACTGTTGCATTTGTGAATTGCATTAACAATTCAGGTGCTCCTGCCTTGGTGAGGAGCAATTAGAAAGCCTCATATATCTCAGTTGTGTTGAGGGAAATACAAGGAGTATTGATAAATGGCCAGTTTTCTTGGGGACTGATTTGTCAGAGCAGAGAGGATGGTTATGCAGCCACTGGCATGGCTGGATGGACATAAAACGCTACCATTACTCTTCATCTTCCTGTTACAAACCACTTGCACCTCCAGGGTGTTTTCCAGTTACTGTAATGCATCTTTTTCCTGGCTTTGGTCAAGGCCAGAGGCTGGTCTGTTCTACTCAGCAGAACAGAGACTGTCAGATGGTGCAGCACAGGAGTGGAAATAAAGGAGAGCAGCAAACCTCCCTGCTCCTTTATATAACATTAAATAAGGGCTGTGCTTCTGGACAGAACTGCTCAGTGAATTGCCACAGCTGTGAAGCTTGGCCTTCCTGGCTTGGGAGCCCCTGCCAGTCTAATAACTTCCACATCACAGCTGACACTGTACAGAGGGCAATTTTTAGTCTTTCTAAAGACTTGAGAAAAAATGAGTAGTATAGCAACCTTGCCTTCCCAAACTCACACAGAAACAACAGGAGAGAACTAGGAATAAGGCAGAATTGCAAGCCTCTTACCTTTGGTGGGGCATTTTTGTGTTCATCCTCAGCTATCTGCTGCAGTGCCTGGTCCTGCCAAGCTTTATCAGCAGGCTTTCTTTTCCCACTTTGCTCAGGAATGTTTGTACCTACGCAGAGAACCGAAGGTATCTCCACATCGGATATCATCACACGGATCGTCCGGGACTACGACGTGTACGCCCGGCGCAACCTCCAGCGAGGATACACCGCCAAAGAGCTGAATGTCAGTTTTATAAATGTGAGTACACTGATCCGCATTTGCTCCTCAAACGCCCTCTCCTAGCACCCTGAATGTGAAGTAAAGGTTAAGAAATTATATCTTCCTCCTGCTGCTTTTAAAATAGCTGGAAAGAACTTAAATTGAAAGAAACTGGTAAGCTGAGGGTAGTTTTAATTGCTCCTATTAATTAGCAGCTTCGTTTCCATCTTAGGCTTTTAACAAAGCTGCTGCTCCCCCTTCCTCCTTGAGCCGTAGGTGACAATGACACACTAGGAAGGAGCCCACCCTCCCACCAGAGGCTGCACAACCATTCACCCAACACACAATTTCTTTCTTTATTCCTATTCCAAGAAGGCAGCCCAGAGAATATGGATTTTGAGATCCAAAGTTTCTCTACAATGTGACAGGATTAAAAAACCCAACAAAACAAAAACCCAAAAAAACCCTAAGAAAACCAATCACAGAGCAGTGCGATTACTAGAGAAAGCTAAAATGGTTTTCAAAAGACAAGGAAGTATGCTAGGAAGCCGGTAGATAAATGATGCTGCTGTAGAGCTCAGAAGCCACAATGGCAAGAGCACCATGTGAAAGGATGGCTCAGATTATTCATCTTCCCCATACAGACCTGCCCCTCCAATGAGAAGTAAACACTTTACAGAAATCAGACTTTAACTTCCTTCATTTTCTGTTTCAAGTGTTGACTTAAAACCTCAAGATAACCCACATAATTGAAATCTCCCTTGTGACTGAGATGGCTCACAGCAGGACTTCTCACCTCCCTCCCTGAATCTTAGAAACCCCTTTGTGAAGGACTGAATTGTGTCATTTCATTAGAGTTTAGTTTATCTGTTTCTTATTTTGAAGTCTGGCAGATAAACCCCAGATCACGAGGCATAAATATTTATTTCACTGTGCTTTTTTAAAAGTCTTACAGGCCTTTAAAAAGTCCTGCTTGTAAGTACTCCACCCAGAAGGATCACTGTTCCAAATATCCATTAAAATAAGGCATGCTGGATGCCTTGGAGATTCTTAGATTTATCCTTTAGCAGCTGTGAGGTTAAGATACTGTTGCATAAGTTATGCTTCCCCCCGTCTCAGACACTGATGTCTCCTGAAGAACCTCCTGACATCTGGTTGTTCAGCTTACAGTAATTTAAATGCAGAAATACTGATTTGCACCAGAGACTTTTGTGTTTCAAAATTAAATTCCCAGGATTTCACAAGAGCACTGGTCTTGTTAGCAGGAGAGCACTGGTTTCCTCACTAAAGGGCTGATCAGCCTTTAGGTACAGAGGGAGTTAGGTTTCCTTGGACCTTGGGGATTTTGTTTGTGTTTGTGGCCTGCAAAGACAGTTCTTTCAGTGATTTGTGAGCTAGAATAAACCTCACTTCAGTGCTTGTTTTTAAAGTAAATTCAAGTGGCCATCAAATGGAGTTAACAGAAAATTAAAAGCCAATAGTGATCTGTGCTTCTACACAGACCACCAAACCTTCAAGAGCACAGCCTTGCTTATTTGCTTGTACCAAAAGTTTGTGGAGCACACAAGCATTTCAAGACAAAAGCCCTTTAATCCTGAAGTATTTCAGAAACTTTTCCAGGAGCTCTGTAATATTATCTTCTCTGTCTTTTTCTGTGCAACTTACCAATTAGGAGTTGCTCTCTTTTGTATGAAGTTTGCTGGCCACAAGCCACTGGCCTACACACATCTGTGTTGCAGCCAGAAGCTCCTGTATTAGCCAGGCTCAGAGCTGATGGGAATTTTCCTTCTGCTCTGCAGAAATCCGCTCAAAGAGACATTTTAGTCCGAGTTAACATCCAGACTGGCAAGTCAGCAATATTTGCTAGGAAACATAGGGAGATTTGCCTTTTGCCTACTGTTAAGTTTGAGGTGTTAATTTCTCACTCCTATCCTTCACAAGATTCATATCATTTTCAAAGTGCATTCAGTTTGAAAATGCAGGAAGATTCATGTAGTGGATTAAACACAGTAAACACACAAGAAGTCTTTTCAATATGTACCTTCTGCACTTCATTCCACAAACATTAAACTTGCATTTATAAAAATAACGTGGGAATAGCTAACCAAGACCATATGTATTAGGATGCATTAATGCAATTTTTTTTTCTTCTTCTCAACTGTCTGTGGCTACTTATTTCCAAGTTTTTTATTAGTCTCTGACCACACTTCTAAAACAGGAGAAGAAATACCGCTTTCAAAACCAAGTGGACAAAATGAAAGAAAAAGTGAAGAATGTGGAGGAAAAGTCAAAAGAATTTGTTTACAAGGTGGAAGAGAAGAGCCATGACCTCATTCAGAAATGGGAAGAAAAGTCCAGGGAATTTATTGGCAACTTTTTAGAGCTGTTTGGACCTGATGGAGCTTGGGTAGGTATTCTGCCAACCCAGGAAGTCTGAGTGTTTTTATTTCTCCTCTCTAACACAGGTAAAGAGCAGATATTTCTGCTGCAGTCTTTGTTTCGAAAGCCAGCACAGCAGGATAATGGCAAACCTGGCTGCTGAAGCCGTTAATGCATACCCATACTGCAGCAGAAGGATTTGCTGCTTCTGGCTGTTGCTTGTTTGGGATAATATCTGTATTTCGTGAAGGTGTTATGCTGAACATGATACTGCGTTCAGCAGAGCTGCATCACAGCACCACATAAACAAACAGGCCAATAGAGTCTCTTGGCCCCGTTAGCATTAAATGCAACCACTCCAACATCAGGGATATACACTGAAGGTAGTGAGGGAAAACAGGGCCATTGAAAAGGTTTTCAGTAGTTCTCTTCATGCTCTGTATCCAGCAGTTGACGATTATAAGTTTCTAACTTCAAAAACTACGGATATGAGGCTCTAAGAAATTATTTTATGTGTCAAGTTCAGGCTCATCTAACTGACAGCAGGGAAGGCTCAGGTGGAAGCATGAGCTCTCCTTAGTATGTGCTGGCTTCACAGAGCCGTTTACTAAAGGTCCACAAGTGCCTTGGAAAGGTAGTTGAGAATCTGCAACAGCATCTTTTTGGGGAGAAACCTGCTCAAACCAAACTCATGCACTGAGTGGTGAGTTGGTGACACTTCAGAGCCCCAAAAGAGTCCTGGCCCGCATCTGTCAGTTCTGATGGCTTGCCAAACCTCAAGAAGCTTTGTTTGCTTGTATGACTTTGCTTTGCTGCATTGAAACCAGTAACAAAGCTTAATTTGAATGTAGAATTAATCTGTGTTGGGATGAAAGCCCAGACCTTCCAGTGCAGGCACCATCTCAGACACACTGCTGTGGTTGCAAACTCTGATTGAAAAAGGCACCTTCTGTTGGAAGGAACTCAGCAGAGCTTCTGTTTGTAAACAAACACACAGGAAGAGTCACAGAGATTTTGTGAATTAAGTAGCTCACATCAGTGCTGTGTCACAACTCAGTGCCACCAAGTCATGCAGTGCCTGCCTCTTACTGGAGTTCTCATCTTTGCACTGACTTGCCATGTTGATTACCACATAGTTGAGAAAAACCTAAAATTAGGCTGTGAAGGCTTTAGAACAGAGACTGTGTCATCTTACAGCTACTTCTGTCCGTTCAAAGGTGGTGATCACTGACCAAAACAGGCCCCAGCCACGTGAACAATGAGCTTATTCAACAGTTTGTTCATTGACACTGTTGTGTTCCTGGGGGAGGGCAAGAAGGTAACTCTTCTGATGAAATGCCCAGGTTTACCTGCATTGTCCACATCCACAGGAAGCTTCCTCTGAGAGCTGTTGCCCATAGAACTTGGTGTGTGTTGCCCATGTGGGATGGTCCTTTGGCCATAGGTGCTGAATAACTAAAGATGCTAACAGAGCATGTGAAATCCACAGGAGGTGAGATGAGTTTAGCTGTGCAGAGACAGCAGAAGAATTCAAAAGCATTTATCCCATTTCTTGGCTCTACCCACTCAACACTGCATGCTCATGGCATTTTTAAAAACCTTTGCTAATAAAACATTTTACCAAATTCAATTAAGGAAAAGGTGCTCTGCAAAGGTCTTTTAAAATCTAGAAACTCTTGTTTCCTGAGTAAGTGTTTGACCACAGAGTAGGAAGTCTAGTGCAATCCCAGGGACCTTTGCTAAGAACAAGAGGAGTGAAATCTCTTCACAGTGTTGTAGGAAAAGCATCAGTGACAGCAAGCTGAGAGGTGGTGTAGCTTTTTTAAAATCAGTTTGAGCCTTGGCAACAGGAAAGACTTTTAAAATAATGATAACTTACTATTAGTGTCAAAACTGTTATTAATGTTAATTTGCCTTATCACTGTTAGTTAGATGTTGCTTTTAATGTTGACATTAAAAGTACAGGAATCGTTATGGGCATGCTGGATTCCTACATTAGTAATTTGCATGCCATTAATATGCTATTATTATTTCACAAATAATTATTATAATATACTTTATGCTAGCATCAATTTTCTAAAAGTAAGGGCCATGTAACCCACACAAAAAAATGCCTGTTTGTGAAAGAGGCCAAAATGTCAGTTTTCAAATGTCTAGATGTCTATAATTCATTGGCAATTTTGCCCACCTGTGCAATCCCCTGTGCATATGTTTTCTGCAAGAGAGTCACAGAGGGGTCAGAAACAATGATTAGTGTGGCATGAAACTTTTCTGTGATGTGAGACAGGATCACCACACAGCCTGGCATGCAGGGCCTAATGGCAGGGTGACACTAGTCCAGGGTGCAGGTGTCCATTCCACCTCCTCTGAGACATGTACAAGCAGGCACCTACAACTGAGGTCAGTGGAGAGAAAGCACAGCTCACAGGGCAGGGTTTCTGTGCCAGTCTCCCTCAGAAATGTCCCTCCAGATGAGGTGTCCCTTCAGGGGGCTGGCTTCCCCCTGCTCAGCACACAGGGGCACTTGGGGAAGGTTGCCTTCCAAACAGCTGAGTCACCTCTGACATCAGCAGGGGCTCAGATATGACAGGTTGCAGCTAGAACCTGGGGAGGATGTTTAGGCCACACCACCTGTCTGCAGCCTGGACCTAAAATGGCCTTGGAACAATCAGCAGCTCAAAAGCAGAAGCCTTCTCTAACACCCAGTGGGCACTTGCTTTCTAAAGCAAAGGGGTATCAACATACAGGCAATAAAATTCAGAAACAGGCAAAATATTTTCTCCCAGTAGCAAGTTTGCCAAAAACAAACCCTAAACTGGTTGGNCATACAGGCAATAAAATTCAGAAAACAAACCCTAAACTGGTTCGTGTACCTGAACTTGCTTGAATCAAGGCTTTGAAATTATTTCCCTACCTCTGGTAAAGGACCACAGGGCATCCAGCCTTGTCTAACTCTCCAGCCCTCCAAGGAAGCCATTAACATTTGTTCTACACTTGTTCTACTTCTTCAGCACCCAATGGCCCAAGGAGCTCCGTGCCTGCAGAGGGCATGGCTTACTGACCCTGCCAGGGCACAGCTGGAGAGAAAGAGGTGGTGTGGTGACACCACCTCCTCTTCCTGCAGAGCTGTGGTTTTAGCCAGCAGCCTGGTGGTTCCAGCGCTAATGCAGGAGGCAACACGGAGGGGCTGGGCACTTGCCCTGCTGAAGGTGTGAGTGCATCAGTTTGTTTAAGCAACAAACTCTTCACTGAAGGCCTGGGAAGCAGGTGTCCTACAGCCTGGCTGAGGGACTTAGCAGGAAGGTGGGATACCCCTTTCCGTCCCTGGCCTCTGTGACTAAGGTACAGTCAAGTACCCCCTGCCACATGGGATGGTGCAGGCCAAGCCAGGCTGGGGCACCTGGATGTCCCCCAGCACTGGTACCACACCACCATGAAGCACCACTGTGCCACTGAGTTGTCTGAAGTGACAAAAGGACATCAAAGTATTTTGATTGGCCAGGAAAATGGTATTTCATATCAAACATGGGAATTTTTTTGTTGGGGATTATCTTCAGTGAGAGGGTGAAACAACTCAAGCCAACAGAACCTCACATTTCTGTGATCTAAAGAGAAATTTTGCACCCCTACCCCTGCATTGCAAACAGGCTCTGGGGCTTTGCCAGCCCTGGCAACATCCTTCAGCTCTCAGCTGCAGAAATCCTCCCCCATCCAAATGCTTCCTGGCACCATTTATCAGGAGCAACCACCATCTGCTAACTATTGAGATTTTAGGAAGTCTTGACTAATTTGGACGTAGCAGTAGTGCAGGGGTAGGTCACACACCATGGGGTTTTATGCGCGAGAGCCTTGGTAAGTGTGGCTCCAGGCAGGAACTGTTCTGCCATTCCGCACTGCAGCGACATCCAGGCTCTAAAACTAAGTCAATAAAGGCAAATGTGATAAAGATGTGAATTAGGAGAGGGAGCTCACAGAGGAACAGCTAAGTTCAGTATCTGTGCTTGATTTTTAAGCCCTGGGATTTAGCAAACAGCCAGAAACCTGAGGGGGAAACCAGCATCTGCCTCTCCGCTGGCAGGGAATGCTGAGTTTCAGAGAGGAGAAGAAAGAGCAGGATGGGCAGCCAGATGCTCTGTGGCTGGGAGGAAGGTCAGCACAGAGCAGAGTCACTGCAGAGGGAAGGGGAATAGGAACGAGATGAAAACTTAGCTGAGCTCAAGTTTGCAGCTGCCCAAACAGGCAAACCCATACATTCTGCACAAGAATTTTCCTCTCAGACCTGAGTGGTAACTTAACTTTGTCGGGGCTGGATCTTCCTTTCAGCCAAGCATCGCCTGTGACCTGACTGCCAGTACTTCAGCCAAGGTTGAGACTTCTTGCTCCCCATCCCCAGGAGGAGCAGCAGGGCACTCGGATTTGGCACTTTCCATGTGAAGCCTGCAGCAGCTGCACAGCACATGCCACATCTTCCGTAACCCAGCGTGACGCAAGGCCACATTGCTGCTAATGAGTAGAGGCACTTGCCTTAGTGTAGCAGATTGCTTGACTGCAGAGGTGTCTCTTCCACCCCACCAGCTCTGGCAGGCCTCCACTCAGCTTTACAAAGCAAAAGTGACAATAAAGCTCCAAGCAGAACATAGAGCCTGCAAGTGTTTTCTCTTTTCAACAGACACCCGAATTCTGACATTCCCACTTTCAGTTTATGGGTTTGGGTTGTGCCTGCTTCAGGGAGCTGGGGAAGTGACTGCCAGTACTTGGCAGGCACCAGGCCATCTCCCTTGAGAAGGGACAGAGGAATAAAGGCTGGGAAAGCCAGGAAGCTCAGGAAAAGAGGGGTGGTCCTTCCCAACATTCTAGAAGGAAAGAGCTGTGGGAACGATGAATGTTGGGTGCTCAGGCAGAAAACTGACCTTTGGAGACAAGAGTGTGACTGACACATACAAAAACCACAAAGGGAGTCCCCCTCGTGTGGCCTGGGCCAGTACACATGGTGTTCTCCCACTGGGGGTGGCCCAGCTGAGGTAAAAACTTGCATGCAAGGACCAGGTTATCATGAGCACAGCAGAGGCAAACCAGCCATGCTCCAGGGCTCTGGCTCTCTGCTCGCTCCCCACTGAGAGGCACAGTGCAGCCCCTGCCTGCCCACAGCCTTCCCCTCTGTGCACTACTCAAAGAGCATCTTTTCACTTTGCTTTTGCAGAAGCAGATGTTCCAGGAACGAAGCGGCCGGATGCTCCAGGCTTTTTCTCCCCGGCAGAGCCCAAACAGCAGTCCTACGCGAGGCCGCTCTCCATCCCGTTCTCCATCTCCACCCTGGGTCATCAATAAGACCTCCCCTCCCTCTTCTCCAAAAGCTGCCTCTGCCTCCCTCAGCAGCATGAGCGAGGGAGATGAGGATGAAAAATAAAATATATATTTTTTTAACCATGAGACAGAAGAACAAGCTATGAACTCAACCACTGGATGGGGAGAAGCGTGAGGAACACCAGGGGTATCTCTGACAGCAGGGATCGTGCTCTGGGAGATGTCAAAAGTGAACTGGAGCACAGCAAGGGAGATCTCAGGAAGAGCTTATCCCATCCCCACTCCCTCGCGGTACCGGAGGCCCAGCCGGCAGCGCTTGCCAGGCACAGCCCCAGGGACTGACAGAAAAACACATCCGTGTGCAAGTTCCTGCCCCTGTCTTGCTGCTTTCCAGCTGCTGTTGCAGGCCAGGCCCGTGGGAGCTCTGCACTGAGGGGGCTGGCAGGAGGAGCCCAGCTGGCTCCTGATCAGACCCAGCACACAGGGAAGTGCCGGCTGCAGCCTGCGGAGTGAAGATGCAGTGGTACCCTGCTGACCTTGAGCTCTTCTGGCACATGAAGGAGTGGCATTGCTGCAGCAAATATGTTGAGAAACAGGGAATAAAGTTGGGGTTTTTTTCCTCTTGAATAACATCTGCCCCAGAGCCCAAATCATGCACTGAAATGAAGAGCTCTCCAGGCAAGTTGGTGGAAATCCGTTTAATCTATTCAGTGCTGCTTGTTGACCAAGCCTCTGTGTGGGGTGTATGTAAAGACTCGGGCTTTTTGCTTTATCAAATCGCTCTCCATGTTCCTAGTGCCTGAACAGCTGCCTGATCACTTCTGGTTTGCTCCCTGGCTTTGCACTTCGAAGGCAAGAAAGTAAATGAAAAGACAGCCCTAGCTGGAATGTGGTGGTGTAGGAAATAAGACAGTTTGAAGATGCTGGTGGTTTCTACTCCTGAATTCTAAAAAGATCCCGAGGCCTTGGGACGTGGCCTCCTAAGAAAACGTGCTGCTCCCAGCTATGTATCAGCAAATGACAAGCAAACAGTGCTGTTGTCACATGGTACTCAGCCAGTTAAACTTCTCATCAAACTCTAAACAAGATGTGTTCACAGACACACGGCCCCTGCAGAGGATCCCAAGGCTATTCCTCTACACTAATATGGAGAAAAAAAATGGAAAAAACCAAAGGAAAGTTTTTGAACAGGATTAGGCACAACTATTTTCTTTCTCCATCCATGACACCTGTACAGCCCCAAGCAGAAACACAGAGGCTAGCACAGATGAAGCTCTCCCCTCAATGCTGATCTTCCTAGTTGGCAAAGCCAGTCCTGCCTGACCTCTGGTTCCATGTTCAGTCCCTCAGCTGGCACATGCTGAGGCGGCTGCAGGAGCTGGCAGGATTCCTGAGCCCTGGGGCCGCTCTGCCCCACAGCTGCAGGAAACTCCCAGCGCTGTGGTTGGGCTGTGCCACTGATGCCATTTGGCTCCCAAGCTTGCCTGGCACAGCTGCCTCAGCACACAGGCTCTCCAGCCCAGCAGCAGCTTTGGTGCCAGGCCAGCGGGTAAAGGCTGCCACTGCCCCCTGTCTCACGGGCAGCCTGCTGGGCACAGCCTCGGGCAGCCCAGGGAGGGGCTGCAGCTGCAGAATCACTCCTGTGCCACTGCTGCCTGGAACTGCAAACCCACCAGGACATGCTGCCGGCTCCTGTGGGCAGCACCAGCCAGCACTTGCTGGTTCCCTGCACAGACAGCACAGGAAATGCTGGGGGAGGGAGGGCTCCACGTCACTCTTGGAAAAAACTTGAGGGACCAAGATGCCCAAGCATGTGGGGTGGTTGTACTTGCTGGCAGCAGTGCTCCTCCAGCTGCTGTCCTTACCTCGCTGGGTGACCTGGTTGGTAGGTAAACTCCTTTCCAGATACTCTTATGGGCAAGTAAATTACAGACCTTGGTACCAGGCACCAAATTAGCCCCACACTCTGCTCACTCCCTACAGCTTTCATCCCTTCTCCACTACGAGGTAACCAATTTTTCTTTGGGAACACTTTGCCAGACACTTCTCAGACTCCCACAAGACCAAGTACGCAGCATGTCATGCACTGTCCTCTGGAGTCAAGCTAGTTCCTTCACAGAGCTGCAAAAACAGGTGAGCAGGAAATAGGGTGGAATGTGCAAAGGGACAGCCACAGCTACTTCAGCTGCTGCCAGCTGTGAACCCGATGGGACGATGCAATTAAGACCTTTCTCAGCCTTAGGCAACCTGTTACTGTAATTTCATACCTGGGATGCACTTGTTAGTTTTTCTGATCCTTTGCAAGTCTTAAGTCTTCCCATCACTAACCACTCCTCCACCACAGGAACTGCCTGCTTCTACTGGTGCTGTTGACAGATGAGCCATGTCCAAATGCAATGGAGGTGGGCAAGGATTTGTTGTTCTTGGCTTTTACCATTGTTTTTTGTTCATTTTACTTTCCTAGCACTTCCTGTTCAGCAGCCCTTGCTCAGTGGTTTGAGTGGAGACAGCACCACGACTTGTACATGGGAACTAGAGAAAAACTCACCAGTGACCTGTTCTTAACAGAAGCTGTTTCTCAGGGTCACAGGTGGCTACCCAGCAACAAAGCCATATTCCGTACCAGGTGTCTTGTTTGCATTTGGGATATCACTAAGCTGAAGCCTTTGCCTTGCTGGTACATTCATGTGCTGTCTCCAGCAAACCAGAACCTCATGGTGTCTGGAAGGCAATTTTGCACTTCTGAGTCATGGTTGGGTTTTACTTTTCACAAGTGTTGGTTTAATTTAGTCCTATTTATCAGCCAAGCTCCACATGAAAAATAAAGTGTATGACAGACACAGCCGCCTCTCCCCTTCATTTTACAGCATCTTTGGACATGTGAACACAACCTGCAGAGGAAACCCCACTGATGGCACAGTGCCTGTTATCCCCATCCTTGGTAGCCCAGGGCTTTATGCCCCCACAAAGCCACTAGAGCAGCTCTGCCAACATGCCCAAAATGCTGCTGCTTGAGTTCTGCTGCTCTCTGCACAAGCAGCATCACCTCTCCTTGGCTTTACCTTGCAGTCAGAAAAATGTGGGTGAAGGTGGGGAAGTGCTGTCCCAGCTGGAAAACTGAAGCATTAGACACCAGCAAGTCTGATCCCTTCTTTACCCTCTGTCCCAGCACAGTGGAATCAGGAGGCACTATTTTAATTCTTACTTCAGAGTGTAAGAAAGAAATAGTGCTTTTGCAGCCATTCTGGTTCCATTTCTGAAAATCATCCCCAGCAGCAACTGAGTTGCTCTCATGGGTGCCAAGATGATGTATGGCTGTGCCAGATGGAAAACTGCAGCAGCAAACATGAGCCACAGGGACAAATCCCGCCACTGGTTTTTGGACTTGACTCTTCCTTGAACTTAGTCAGTCTGGTGTACGAATATTCCTGCTTTGCTCTTTCCTATTTGTCCTTTCTGTAAGAAGTTAGTACCTGCAGCAGCTCTAAGGATTATTTATTCAACAGTCCTGCTTCAGGCAGGGAGAAGTTGAACCAGTGAATTGAGGCTCAGGACTTCCTAGCTAAGATGTTTTTAATTACAGAATAAGCAAATTTCAAAGTCATTGAGCATAGCAGAGAAACTATTTAATGGCAGAGAGTCCACACGAAAGTCCAAACCAAGATAATACAAGGTTACCTGTATTAGCTGAGATGGATTTGGGTGTGTTTTCAGCAGTGCCTTGGTAGCACTTGAGAGATGTGTAAGGAACATCCCTGTGAGTGAGCTTACAGTGTGCAGCCCAGCCCAGAGGGGCCCTTGGTTTGGTTCATGGCAAACCCCTCAGGAGCAAGGCAGCCCCTGAACCAACACCGGGCCTGTCAGCTCAGCAGGAAGGAAGGGCTTGATGATACAGTAAATTTGCTTGTAAAAGGGTACCAAACCATCATGGAAAGTCTCCTGTGTGATGGCACATAATTCCCCGACCTTCTCATAAAACAGGTGAAAATGGGGCAGAAAATGGAGCCAGGGCTTTGCCTCTTGCATGGAGACCCTTTCAAGTACCAAGCTAAAGAACTCCTCTTCTGATTGGATTTTGATAAGAGATTCCTTTCCTCTCAAAACACGTGTCCCACAAGCACACACACACACATACAGGTTATTTTCTGCCCTTTTCTTTCCAAAGGGAAGGCCCTTTCCTGGTATAAGGAGGGGCAGCATTAACATTTCTAATCCAAATGGAAATCAAGGCCACTGCCTCATGGTTCTGCCTGAGGGAGAGGAGACAGATATAGACTGAAATAAAAATAACTGAAAGCCTTTGGACATGCACTTGCTAATTGGGGAATGTGGGACTGAGACTCCAGCAAAAACTGAGGTTCTATGCAGGCCGAGTGCGTTGGCCGGATCTCCCTGCGGAATGCAGCAGGCTCCCACGTTACAGCCAGTTCCTCAAATAGGAGACCTGAGCTCCCCTGCCCCAGCAGTTACTCACGGCCAGTTCAAACTGTTCTTTCATACCTGGTATCTCCAGGTATCTCCGTCCCCTTTCCAACAGCATCAATCCCTGCTTCAATGAGGAACAGGGAACTGCAAGTTCTGAGCCAGGTGAGGCAGTTCTGCCTTTCACACAAACACCATAAATTAACTTTTTAAATGCTTAACTGGATTAATCAAGACAAAAATGTTCCATTAGCTCAAAACAACTATTCCTGTCCTAAGCACGTGACAGCAGGAACACTCAGAGGGAAAATCCTCCCTGGTGGCACTGACCAGGCTGCATGTGCACATCAAGTCTCATACTTCAAATTCCAGAAACAGCTTTGACAGAATAAATTATGTCCTCTTCAGTACATTTTGTGTGGGTTTTTTTTTACCATATTCCTGTGATTCTCTAATCATATTTCTCTACAAACCCTGGTTTTCCATAAAATAAAGTGACTCTGAACTGCGAAGGCATCATCTGCTTTTAGTAAGAGCAGATAAATTATAACCTGCTCTTCACAAGTGACCAGCTCTGAATACCAACAGGGGATGTTATTTTAATATTCTACACACCATACTGGGCTCCAGCTTTTTCATTTCAAAACTAACACGTTAACCAGTAGGGATCCAGTTACTTTGCTACTTGGCCATACTTAAGATACTTTATATCATCAGTTTAAAAGTTAATGAGCTTCATTTTTACCAGTGTCCTAAGCTTGCACTTCTGTGGTATGTCATTAAAAGCCAAATGCCAAAACAAAATGGGAAACTATCCCTTGGGGAAAATTTTCATTTGTTCCACTCATCTCCCCTTGGTTATCTAAAAGGCCTCTGAAAATGAGTACATTTACTCCAGAAAGGAACCAACCTAACATTTAAAATACTCATATTGTTCACATGCAAACAAAACTGCATAAAGCCATATCCTGTGTAAGAACTAACAAAATGCGCCCAGAATAGCTGGTTCCAAATTAAATATAGTCCAAACAGCATCACAAATCTTTAATTTCCTTTTTCCTCCTCAAGAGGGCCTTTTCTTCAAAT
Source organism: Callaeas wilsoni (assembly GCA_013398955.1). Lineage (NCBI taxonomy): Eukaryota > Metazoa > Chordata > Aves > Passeriformes > Callaeidae > Callaeas > Callaeas wilsoni. The sequence goes on along the minus strand of VWPU01013062.1, from coordinate 57,982 downwards.
GACCCCACAGCACAAACTTGTATCACAGCCACAGAGAGAACATGAAGAACTGTCAGAAGACACCACCAAGCTCATAGTCTGTATCTTCTAAAGAAATTGAAAAAATAATGCTGTGAGGTCAAACACCTCTATTCTGACACCTTTAAACTTCCACTTTGGGAAGTCAAATCAATTTGTCATTACGAATGTAGAGCTAAACCACACAGGAGCTAATTAAAATCCAGCCATTATGCAGTGAGTGGTTGTGGTACCATGCCATCAGCAGAACTGACTCCAGCCATTCTGACCTGAAGGAAACTGCACCCACAGAGAGCTACCCAAGATACCCTCTCGCAGGTTTTACCCATTTACCAAGAACCCAAGAGTTAAGAGATTCATTATGTAGGTGAGCACTAACAGCAAGACAAGATGCATTTCAAAAGACCAGAACAAAGCATAACTCCAACCTCCTCACCCACCACAAATGGCTATTTGTGAAATCGTCTGTAATTGTCTGTATTTGTGAAAGTGCCTGTAGGCTTGTCCATTACGACATGCAGGACTCAGCTGTTTCGCACAGGCAGTTTTCAAGTGCTGCATCACACTGACCACACACTGAAGGGACACCCAGATCTGAAAACCAAGTAGGAAAGAATTCCTCCCCTGGGAGGAAAACTTAACCTTTAGTACAACAACAGACAGGAACTGCCACACAGCCGTGACTCACACCTGGCACACACAGCGAGCCAGGTTCCTTCACCTGACTGCAAACCTGACCATGCCTCGAGTGTTGGTCCTCCCCCACCCCAAGGACCCCGTATCAAGCACTGCATGTCTACAAAGAGATTTATTAACCAAAGGGTGAAGAGCCCAGTGGATCAGGCAAGGGAGGTGCTCAGGGGCAGCCATACACACCCATAAGCCCGAGTCTGCCGGGACAGCTCTCATGGCACAACGTGCAGCACCAGCTTCCACAAGCGCAAACACGTTAATGAAACTCTCTGAAAGCTTCCAAATACCAAAACAGTCAACATGTGACCTTGAAAATGGGAAGAACTGAAGCTTTCTTCTGAAAATGATCTTTTAAATCACTGTATTTACAGGTACATGCACAATTATTAATTTCAGGAAAAGAATCCACAGCAGCAGATGAAAATGGAAAATTGTTTCACAATGTTCAAATGCTGGCTCCAGCCGCACACTGGTAGAAGCACAGTGATATGCCTGCTGCCTTTGGACTAGGAGACACATGAGGGGAGTAGCTTGGGCCAAAGAAATAAAAAAATTAAGCAAGTCACTAGGATGGAAAAGGACTTTGAGACTGCTGTGACACGACTTCTAAATGGCTGCTGCTCTTAGACAACACACAGCAGGCATTATTTACTACACTCCACATAACTCCCAGAGAAGATGGTACAAAAACTTAAAGTAAAAACAGCCCCTGATTTAGGTCTTGAATATAAACTGATCTGACATTAAAAAACAGTTTATTTTTTCCTATCAAGCATGCCTGACATGTTTTATATGTCTCACTTCATTTAAAAACTGTCTACCGTAAGACTTCTTTCCACTGAAAACAACAAACTGAAGTACTGAATAAGTCTACAGCCATCTAAAGAAAGCATGAATTGTATAACAAAAACCCGATCCCTTATTAGAAATTTTTCTCCCACATATGCCTGTGTCCTAAAGCCATAAATCTTCATTATACTGTTGCTGCAACTGTTTGCTTTATCTTCTACAGGCAGCTACTGTCAAATATGCAGTACATGCTGACACATTTTGCAATTTTGAGCTACTTAATTAACTACTCAGCTCCTGTGAATACCCCGTCGTGGCAAATGGTAAGCAGTGAGAAAGTACAACACACAGATTTCTTTTCAGCTGAAGTTTTAAAATAAATTCTTCATCTGAAAGAAAATTATCTCAGTTCTAGCAAAATTCTGGCCATCTGGAGCCTCATTTATTACTTAATAAGAAAGCTAACGAGCCAAGCAAGACAGGTCCCCAGGCATTTTCCTTCTCTGGAATTGCTTGGTAAGAAACTTTGGGGTTTTTTCATTTTGTTGAATAACTTACGAATGCATATAAAACTTCATGGAAAGCTGAAGAAATTTCAAGGTAGAAGCCTTAGGTGTTAGGTATCTGTTTATAATAGATATTTTGGCTGTCAAGAATAATCTGAAAATTTGCTTTAGGGAGGTTTATATAGCAGAAGAAAAACCAAACCCAAAAGCTGCTCATATGCTAAAATTACTCTTGAGCTCCCAAGTGCAGCTCTCTGAGGGTGCCCCTCTGTAGGCATGTGAGAAGTTGACCTTGGACTGCCAAATCACAAACTAAGCTCCATATTGTATGAAACCAAACCAGTCCCTTAAAAATGTCAACATGTAGTTTTTACATCATTTTATTTGTCAGCCATGGAAAGAAAAAAGGAAAATAAGAGTATACACAAGTCAAATACACAGGCATTGGACTAGAAACATTTCCAAGACAAGTTACAGAAGATTCAAAAATAAATTTAAAACATCTGCAAGTAATCTCATGAAAAATTACCTTCTCACTCCTCCATTACAGGTTTAGTAGATTCAAACGATGCCACCTCAGAGGAAAGCCACCACGAGACCACTTTCCCTCGTGGACACCAAGTGCAACACAGAGCAGCTCACCAGGAAGAGCTGTCCCATACCTGACCTTGGGAACAAAGGGGCTTCATTTCCCCCCATGTGACAAACTCATCGCACCCCCCCCAGTGCAGGGTCAGCACACCTTCCGTGTGAGGTGAGCCAGCCTGCAGGTCCCCGAGGACAATCCCCGCTGCAGAGCTGAGAGCATCGAGGGCACTGCTCGGAAACTGCCTCTGCCTGCTGTGATCTACACAGGGCACACATTTCAAAGGACTGTGTCCAACACCTCTTGGCAGTATTCAACTCAAAGGAAAAATTCAATAAACCAATTTACACCAGACGGACAATGTCAGAATTATTACACACTCATCAATTCTTCTACTACTACATGACAACCCCTCCAGATTTAAGAAGCAAGTTCTCTGTGCTGTTTTCTGAGGACTTTTAAGGCAACATAATACTGCAATTAAAGCACATGAACTTTAAGTTTTCTTATTTATTTTTAATTAGAAAGCCACTTCAATTACACAAATCTTCATTGTTTCAAATTAATATCAACAGCCTGAGTCCTGATCCTGAGAACAGATTCATTTAAGTGGCATTCCTCTCATACACTGTTTAGTTGTGCAAGTATTTGCAAGCCCTGAAGTCACTACACAATTTATAGCTATGTTCCTCATTTGTGAACAAACTCAACCTCTGAAGTCAGTAGCACATTGTTCTGTCATGTGCCATCATATTGTCTTAACTTCAGCAAAAACACATTTATATATGTTAATCCACAGACAGGTGTGTATGCCAGGAAGAAGCAAGGAAGAGCTACCAGAAACCTGGAAACAAGCAAGGAAAGGGAACACTGCACAATGGGGCATGGTTATCCTCAAGAGAAATACTAACAGTAAACATTTAGGCTGTTTTCTACAGAATTATTACAATGAATCCTGACCACTTTTGCAGCACCTCACACGTAAGGATCTAGAAGTGCCTATTAATAAGGTGAGGAGGGAGGAAACCTCGTCCATGTCAATGAGATCAAGATATCACCTTAAATACTACGTGTGGGTGGAGGTGAACAGGAGATTGCACTAAAGATCACTCTTGCTCACTTCTTGGAGAAAGTGAACAGCTGTTTCAAAGCAAATGCTACTGAGGACAAACAAAAGAATGCTACCCAGTTGCAGCAGTAAATGTAGCCTTTCACTGCCAAAAAGTAGCCTGAGTTTTCCAAGAACACTGCAATTAAGATCCGTATTCTTTAAGCATGTGCCAATGGACCTGCTTTAAACACTGCTCAAGAGGTAGCACAGACTGCAGCAGGACAAAGACTTTATGCTCTCCTAGGTCATCGCAGTCAATTACACACAAAGACTGCACCTGAGCTGCAAAAGAAGCATTTTGGTATCTTCTGAATATTTCTCATCAAGTGCGGATTCTGAAAGACCCCTTGCTGCCTCAAAACAAAGCCTAGAAAAGCAGGGAGCACAAATATGTACATGATTTGGAGAGACTTCTGTATCTATTAAACTAGGCAGGGAATTAATAAAATTACATTCAAGACACATACACCAAAGAAATGCACAATGGACAAAAAGTAAACTCTTTGTTACACTATAACATACAGAAGTTGTTTGTAAATTCTCAGGAAGAATCAAGGAGCAAACATCTCTTGTTCAGTTTGTTTCTCTTAATCACTAAACACAACAGATAAGGAACATTTTCATTGAAAACATTTTTTTTGTATTTATGTGTACTGTAAGTCAAGACAAGCAGGTTGCAAAGACATCAGCAGGCCATAACTCTGAAATTCATAAAAAGGAAATATACTTTCGTATCATCAGAAAGCTTGGAATGAACAGCCTCAAGATATTAAAACATAGTTATGAGATTCCAATCAAAGGTAGAAGTAACTGAAAAAAAATCAGTGTCTGTAGTTAAACCAGCCATATAAAAAACCCACCTATGCTCATTTTGCACATTGAAAAACCCTCTCCTAACTGAAGTCTGCTGCTGCTTCCTAAAACAGTTTTCAGATTAATACCCCTATGTAGAAACATGGCATGAGGACAGAGTGGAGAACAACTGATGGCACATCTGGGATTGCCACTAAAGCACAGGCTGCCTAGGCAAGGTTGGAGAGGAGAAAAGTTGCTTCTCACTCATATTCATCGCAACGCCCACATACAGACCTTGGGGAATGGAAAGAAAATACTTTCCCTGTGCTCTACCCTGCTGCTCTGAGGTGTCTGTACAAGCTCAGGGTTCTTGGAAACGGGTGTCATTTCAGGGGAGTTCAGTTTTGAAGTACTGGAGTACTCCAGTCCTGAAAGCCAGCCAGTTGTGTGGATCAAGAAGTGACATCAATAATACACCATAACGTCCCCCATGGTGTCTTCAGCTTTTGTTCAGTTTCCATGGTTTACATCCCATGGCTCCCATGGCTTACATTCACTGCATGAAAACAAGTCCAATGTGCTGGCATCCTTCATTTGCTTTCTGTTCCCTCTCCTCGTCAAGTGTAAGGAGACAGCCAAAAACAAGGACCAGGTCAGGATTTACTACTTCAAAATACAATTTCTAACAAAAGCTGAAACTCATGTTTTTTATGCAGACTACCTTATTCCTTGGAATGTTTTGGGTAGTGTTCTAGAAAAAACTGACCACATGCAACTGAGAAAATACTAGTTTCCTCACAAATTTCTATCTTTTAGCAAACTCTCCTGTGCGCTTACAATAAAACACACACAACTTGAAATAATTTTAAAAACAGTACAAAGTTACAGGTAGGGGCAGAAGATGAATGCCTGAGCTTTAGTAGATGTGACTTGCAAGCAGTATTTCAGTCAAACCACTCCCCTGGCTTCACTCCAGCAGCACAGCTGTATTGCTTGAACAGCAACCTGCCTTCTCTGCAGCAGTGCCTGCAGCGCGGGGAAGCTGCTGCTCCGGAGGCCACGCACGTCACAGCCTCACCGTGCCCTGCCAAGATCCTCTGGCCAGGGCCAAACGAGGCCGGTTTGGGAACGGGACGGCCCCACCAGCCCACTCCTCTTCCTGCCTGCTGGCAGAGGGGACTCTGAGGGGCTCTGAGGGCAGCACTGCCCAGCGGACCAGCAGGGAGAGCCTTCAGCTCTCTTCAGCTGCCCTGGTGCCACCTGATCCGCAGGGAAGGGCAGCAGCCCATGGAGACGAGGACCCGGTGCTCCCACGGGCCTGATCCCAGTCCCTGTGTGCGGGAACACCCACGGGACCTCGAGCCCTGCGAGCTCATCCACTGCTCACCCGAGTTCAGGAACTCACTGCAACAGGCAAGGCAAGAACTTCCGACTCCTCAGAAATGGGGCTCTATGGAGTTTATTGCTCAAAGCACTTTATAATCCTTCAATGAAATGTGTTATGAAGTGCAAAGTACTATCGTTAAGTCAAACTAAGATTCTCTTTTTTTAAAATAGCTAGGAATTTCTCATTTCCAATAAATCAGTTCTTTATAAAAATAAATACTGGGAGGACAAAAGGGACAGTTCCCCCACAATTTTAGTAAACAAGTTTCACTTTTCCATGCTAAAATCTCTATTATCTTTCCAAAAAATATCAAAACACCTAAGAGAAATTGAGGGTGCATCAGAGCTGCTTACAACTCATCTACTTTATTGCCACAGCTAACGTATCACCAGAACTTCTAAATTTCACAGGTTTTTCTGAAAGGCCATAGTATCAGAAATAGCATTTGGCAATGACTTTGTGAAGAACAGTTTTCTAATAGTCAGCAAGGACCCTTAGAATAAATTTAAGGGGAAAATATTTGGATTTTTTCGTCTTTTATATTTTTTAACTTAAACCAGGTACCGGCCACATTTTGTCCCTCCCATTTCTACTGTATTCCAGTTTCATGTACTTAGACCAATGACACGTTCCAAAAGCTGGTGTACAACATCTTTATATACACTACAAATTCAGGTTACCAGACTGTAGTCAGACATCGAATGTATAAATAACTTTGCAAACTATTTACAGGTTTTAAACTAATCAGGTTTCAAGCAACCAACACTCTTAAGGCAAATTCATTTGTATGACTGGCTGTCTGGCCTCTCAGCATTTCTCTCCCCTCCCCAATTCCCCTAAAATTATAGACAAATAGGAAATTGAATTACCCCTTGCCCCTGTATTGACAGAATTTCTTGTATGGAGAGATGATCTAACTACTTAGGAGCTTTCCTCAAAACAAGGAAAAATGCACAGAAATGCATTTCTGTGTCAAGAAAATCATTAAGGTGCATACCAAGAAGTGGAAGTCCTACCGTCTTATAACAACACAACTTTTGTATGCACATGACAAATGGGTTTGGGAATTTGGAGAAAGCATCAGTTTAAAGCTGCACAGCCCTTTTTAGAACTATGCATTTATAAACTCATTAGAGATAAGATCTGAAGAGCTCAAAGGGATTTTCTCTTAGGGGTGACACTGTGCAATACAAAATGCCGCAAACAGTGGATTTTCGAAGCACACATTTAACTATGTTAGGATTTTTCTCTTACACCATATTGCTGTGCAAGATACTGTTCACCACTTTAAGGGATTCTGCACATCTTATCAATCCTTACACTGGAATAAGAATTGGCCACTTCAAATGTATCTTTTTGTTACAACATTGTATTCAAGTGCAGTCACAGTGCGATCCCTTTTGTCAATGCATGACTGAAGCAACCAAGCATATTCTGGTGCAGTACACAGGATTCACATACCAAACGTGCTCAGTGCCTTCCTTTAAGTCCCAATCATCACTTTGTTCTTAGTATTTTTCAACACCCTGATTAGGTCTTTGTTTGGAAGTAATTAGCTACTGTGGTTTGAAGGATTTTGGAACAAAGCAGAGACTTTATACTGAATGCAGAGGCCATCTCCAACAGAGACAAAAGGTGGCAAATTATCGATTAGCTTTATATTTAGAAGCATCCCTTGGTTCACTGCTAGGATTGCTCCAGTCATCTGCTTCAGGCGTGGTCTTGTAGTGCCGCCATGCTGACTTATTAAAAACAGGAAGTCTTTCAAATGATTCACTTGAAAGGGCCTATGGAAAAACAAAACTAATGGTTAGGTATCACTGGAGATACAAGAGCGAGGTGATACTCTGGGGAGTTCTACAGTTACAACTTCCATACCCAACAACTGTCGCAGTTATCCCAGTGTTACACATCACAGCACTACTTTAAAAATACTTGAGCTGTGACTAGTAGCTCTAGTTATACTCAAAGTCCCAGGCAAAGCTAAAAGAAAATAATTGAAAAATATTTTCCTTCTTTCCAGGGAGTGGTGTCTACAGAGACAGCAAGAAAAAGATTTTTGGTCAGAAACATTTTAGTGAGATTTGTCACACTCCAACATTTCCCCTCCCCAATGCACTTGGGCTCTGCCAGCACACTGATCTGTGGGGGCTGACCCAGTTCAGTCCCCTGGCCCACCTTTTTCCTCTGAGAAAGGCCAGACTGTTTTCCTCCACACACACATGCAGAGGATCAAACCCGTCAGAAGCAGAGGACTCCACAACTCACTTGCTATATACAGCAAGGCCCAGTGACAATGCAAAGCCAACAACCTACACAAGCTATACACTCTGTTCTTTTTAACTCCCTGATGGAATTCAAGCAGCGTCAGCCTTTAGCCCCTGCATAGCCTGGGCTCTCCCAGAAAATGACAACAAGATCAATACACTCTTTTGCATCAAGAACTGCTTAGAATAGAATGTATTTACTAGATAGGAGTTGGCCAATAGTCTTCTCATTTCTATTATGGCCAAAACTTAGAATCAAAAAGCATTAACCAAAATTACCTCTTATCACAGTTCTTGGAAGATTCACCACTTATGACAGATTAACAAAATGCAACAATCCAAAACAGGGACTGAAAAAAATCAAAGCAAACTAACTAGTATTAGTGCCAGATTAATATATATAACCTTGAGGTTTAGGATTTTATTTAACTGATTTAAGTTAAAGTGTCAAAGACAGCAAAAAGAAATTTGAAAACAAGCCGAGGAGTAAAAAAAGCCTGCTACAAACAACCTGCACTGCATTACTAGTTTATAAAAGGGTCAAATTCATACCTTCAAATAAATAACAGCATCTGAACCCACGCCTTCCATTGAGTAGAGTTTAAGGTCACCTTGAAAGTACCTCGCATACAGACGAGAAATTGGCAATCCATAGCCAAACCCAGCCTGCAAAAACAAGAGAACAAAAGGAAAATCGTGATTAAAAGTTAATAAAAAATGCAATAGATCTCTGCATTAATTTACAAAAGAGAGGATACCTAAATATTAGGTTTGTGCCAAATTCTTTTTGAAGCATTCCTTCATTTCTCAGCTTATACTCAAAGTTCATACTCAGCCTTTTGAGCAATCTCCTTTTTTCCTGTTCATTAGTTTTTAGTACAAAAAAGGCTGACTCCTTTGCTAGACCTCCCTTGTCCATTCTGCATTTTCTCAGAGGCAGGTAGGTGCAGCATACCATACTTGCTGCCTCCAAGCAGGAAAGCAAACCAATGCTCTACACAGCTTCCTCGCTGTGATGACCATTGCTGTAGTACTGCATTCCTTCTTTGGTAAAAATCAGAGTTTTGACAGCATGTTTTTTCTCCCCTAAGCCTGTGATTATTATCTCAAATGTCTCCACACTTAGGAGACTACACAAGAAAGCCAGAGACAACTCTTGTCTACTTCATCTAGGTCACACTACTAAGTGACTGCTGATGCCACAGTGATCAGCAGAGTCCGGCAGAGGAACACACAGACCAATACAAGGCAAATTATCCTCTCTGTTTAACAAAAGATCAGGATGCCACAGCACTGAATGATCTTCTGAGGACTGAGACACAGTACAGGACACACAATTTTCAAAGCATAATGGGCTTGATGGGTACGAAATTTAGATTTTAAATTGATAAAACTAATATGCATAACCATGCCTACAACAAGATCAATCACTTGGCACTTCTTCCAGCCCTCTCTTGTCAGAAAAGTTAGAAAACCCTCCAAGTCTCTCTCACTGCAGCCAGGGAATAAGATTTTGCTCAACATATGACTCTTGCAGATGACTGGGTATGTGTTGAGAACCACAGTGGTTGGTTATGCACCCAAATCCCACCTGAATTTTTCAGGACTATCCAGTGAATAAAGGAACTGTTCCAAACACACAAGCATTTGGGGAAAAAACCCAAACATATACAAGGCAAGGTAGTATGGGCGGAGTACAAGAAAAATTAGACACCTAAAGCTTTCAGCAAACCAATAAATTCATTCCACAATAATACTGCTACAAAAGCAACCTGACAGATAAGTGATAAACATGCCCTGAATTTTAAAAATAAAGGCCTAAAATGATACAAAAAAGAGAATGCTAAGAAGGATGTGCAAGCATTATGCACAGCTAATATGTGGTATCACTTTATGGGAAATCCCTTGAGGGAAAAGTGAACATTAAAGAACTTGTACCACAGTGTCCATCACAAATTCTCTTGCTGTCATCTACTACAGTATCTTCTGGTCTTTTTTGCCTTGTTTTTACAGAGTTCTAAATTTAGTATTAAATTGGTTCATAGTTGCATACTCAGTTCTTCTGAGCAAAATGAGAAACATAAATGCAAAAGATGCCCTTTTCACACTGCTTGTCCTAGTTATTAGTGTCCATTAACAGAGTTAAAACAGTTGCTTAGCTGCACTTTTCCCAACATCATGTTTTAAATTTCTCAAAGAGAAATTTCATCTCCCACTAGAGACATGCATCACTTTCAAACATCTTTCTTTCTTAACCTCTAAAAAATTGATTTGACTGCCTTAGAAAGAATTTTTTAAAAATGCCAAAAGCTAACTTTCTTTTCTGGAGACTGGACAATAAATACATTAAAGAAATTATAAAGCACAGCAACCAAAAGGCAACTTGTGGACAGTACATACCCCAAGGATCAGCTCAAGTAAAGGGCCATATCAAACAATACTGAAAACACTTTATACTTCCCCCACTCCAGAATTATCCCTCCTTAAAACCCAACTTCTGTTTGTCTCCTGTTCCTTTATGCTCTCTGCTAGCCCACATCATTATTTCATACAGCCCTCCTTCAAACATTTCCTACCAGCATCTCTATGCACTGCCTTTAGGGTGCTTTCCAAACCAGATAACTTACAAGAAATATGGAGACAAGAGACCCCAGATGAGTACCTTGTTAAATCCTGGCCTTGCAAAGGGTCTGTTTTGCAAAAGACAATAAATAAGAGGTGATTACTACATAGATCTGTGCTTGACCTAGAGGACAGAATAGTCCATGATGGCCCATCTGCCTTGAGAAAGGAAAGCTCCTTAGAGCAAATTTATCATTAAATGCTATGGTAAGCATCAAACGAATACGAAGTTATTACATTTCTGTGTTACTAGCATTGAACGACTTAAATTAAAACTACTTCAAGCCACGTTTCTCCCACAATAAACAAATGCACAGAGAGAGAACCATTAAATTCCCTAGGAAAACCTACTATCATTAAACCTGACCACATGTTTTAATGTGTACTCTACGTGCAGTGCAGATGAACCTAAGACCTGCTAGAATCTGAATGCTGCAATGGTAACAAGGTTTCTCAGCAGGCTTTAAACAACATTTGCAATGACAGGGAGCAAAAATTTTCCCCAGTCAATAGAAGGATACCTCTCTTCCACTGTCCAATTCCATGAGTGTTTCATGAACTAGACAGAGGATCATAAAACAAGGGGAAAAAATGTTAGAACAGAAAAATATGTCTATTTACACTGCACCACGGCTTAGTTTAGAATATTACCTAAGTCAAGAATGACACACTACGAACCTTCTGCCGCACTGTAATTCTTTAGTGGTTTGGTCTTTGGCACTAAAAAAATAAAGAAACTCCTACTGTATGGACATCAAAGAGGATTTATGTGGAACCTTTCTGCTGAAGGATTTTTATTTCCAGACTGACATACAAAGCATAGCGTAATTGTTTTTATAACTGGATCTAGGCCATAATACATAACACGTCAAACTTCAGTGCTAAGTTCTTGTTCCTGTTAGTGGCAAGATATGGCACAGACTCACAGGTTTTGACTTTCTTCTTTCTGCACACACATATAAATAACAGAGCTGAACAACTTTTCTCGACATTCAGTCTTGTGCAGGCGTTGGTCAGACTCACAGGGCAAAAGCTGCCAGACTAACAAGAGAGGGGGATTCTCTGCAGGTTTGACTACAGTGGCATAGACCAGGAAAGGAAAATAAAGCCTGAAAATGGGATACAGTAGGAGAATACCAAGGATAAATGCCACAGAATCAAAGTAAGCAGTTCTGAAGATGAGGAAGTAAACACAGCGATGCATTGCTAAAGATGCACTGAAAAAATAAAAAAGTATCGTGTCAGTCCTAAGATGAACACATTTTACAATCAGAGCTACAAAGGAAGAGAGAGTTTAAAGTGAATACAACTGGTAATCAAGGCATAAGTTTATCCTGAGAACGAGTTTCAGCAAATCCTTGTAGACTGATACGGTAAATTGCTGATCAAAAGTGAGACAGAACAAAGGCAGATTATGCATCAAGAGAGATTCTACCATTTGTGACAAAGAAAAAAGCTTCTATTTGAATTAAGGCCTGTTCCCTCTCCCTTACCACATTCAAGAGGATTTTCTATGAAAAAGCAGAAGTTTGAAACGTAACACTGAGATGTGCTGCAGAGGCAGGAGCTGTGAAGGATCAGAACCAAGTCAGTGCAGATACAGGACTGGGTTTCACACCTCCCACGGTGGCAAATGGGTAAACCCAGTGCAATGCACTGCCATGCCACAATGGTACCAACTGTGGACCAAGGCAACACCATAAAAACTTCCTGCTCATAAGCTAAAAGGAAATTTATTACCTCTGAGTCATTCTGAACTGATTTTATCCTCAGTTTACTCTTAAGTATTTTATATCCAAAATAGTCACGTGGACAAGAGGGAACAGCCCTAAGCTGTGCCAGGGAGGTACAGGTCGGACATGAGGAACAATTTCTTCACTGAAAGGATTGTCAAGAATTGAAACTGGCTGGACAAGGAAGTACTGGAGTCAGTCACCACCCCTGGAAGTGTTCAGGAAACAACTGGACATGGCACTTTGTGCTGTGGTTTAATTCACATGGTGGTGTTTGGTCAAAGGTTGGACTCGATGATCTTGGGAGGTCATTTCCACTCTTAACAGTCCTGTGATTCCATACTCTGTCCCACATCCTATTATCCATCTGAAGGCACTTGAAGCACAGAAGTATCAGCAGGGGAGAAAAAAACCCAACCACTTAAAACATGCTGGATGAGAATGCTCCTAAGCAGGGAAAGGAAATTTTCAGAGACTCAACTTCTCAACAGGCTTAAGGATTGCAACGGAAGCAACACAGGACAGAGATGAGAAGAGGCAAAATACAGTAGCTGTATTAATCCACTTCCAGAAAACCAGTCAAGTGGAACAGTATCTATACAATTTTTATCACAATGAGCCAACAGGCAATTTTATAAAACAATTTAGAAATAGTATTTTAATAATATTTTTTAAAAATCATGCTTGCTGAAAGAATCTACACATTCAACACTCAAATAATTTCCCTGCCTAGAATAAACTATAGGGAATTTTTTTTTTAATTTGAAATATGGCCCTGATGCATCTCAGAAAGGAATAACACGTGAGATACTTCCAATTAAACAGGAATATACCAGAAGTGTTCATACCACATGCAGGTTCAGGAATATTTTTTAGAAGTGTTTTTACTGTCCATAACTTACAGAAAAATGATCTTCAAGCTTCTATATATGCTTGTGCGTTGCCAGGACGTGTTTCTCAAGTGCTGAGCAGTGTGGCTCACCCTTTTAATTCATTTATGATAGGAAACTTAGATTAACAGTAATTTATACACCAAAGAGGAGCTCATTAGGTCATCCACCTTCCCAGTAATATAGCACTAAAGATCCTGCCCATTAACCTGTGAAAATACTGTGCTTATGCAGGTTTTCTATGCTTGTTTCCAAGAACATAATGTCAAGACAAAGCAAAGTAATTTTCTATTCCACAGACTAAGTGATGATAACAAATCCATTTTCTCCTGTTCTACCTGGATAGACTTGCTAATAATAAACCATTTCCCCAATGGAAAACCTGGTCCAGCAGATTGCAGCGAAGGGAAATGCAAAATCACAGTGGTGCAAAGGGACGTTTAAATACATATTGCAATTGCTTACCAAAGGCACAGCCCTCGAGGGCTCCAGACTGGGCCTGGGTGCTGTTGAGTACATGTAGTTAAACAATCTGTCTATTTTTCTTAGAGGTACACCTCCACCTTGATCACTTATCTAAGGAATGAAAATGGAAGAGTTTTAAACATCAAGTTCTGAAAAAATCCCACAAACAATCAAGAAGCATTCTCTAAATTACTTTATAAATACTAAAGGAGCAGCTAAGGACTTTGGGGCTATTTGGTTTGGAGAAATGAAGGCTAGGAGTGACCCTGTCATGGTCTACAGCTTCCTGAGGAGGGAGGTGCTGATCTCATCACCCTGGATGCAGTGACAGGACATGTGAGAATAGTTCAAAGCTGCAACATCAGGGGAGGTTTAGAGCGGACATCAGGAAGCATTTTTGTATGGGAAAGTTGGTCAAAGAGTGCAACAGGTTTCCTGGAGAGGCAGTCAATGGCCCAAGTCTTTCAGTGACCAATATGCATTGGGACACTGCCCCTAACAAATGTGCTCTGATTTTTGGTCAGCCCTGAAGTGGTCAGGCAGCTGGACAAGATGTTCCTTATAGTCCCTTCCAACTGAAAATATTCTGTTCTAATGAATACGAAGCAGGTGATACAATAATTAATTTGCCTTCACAATTATGAGCCATACTGTAAATCTAGCAGGTTTACAAGTTGTGTATTATTTTTAGGCATTTACCTTAATAGATAGATCTTCTTTCCCCAAAGTGACTAAGGTTTTGATCGATGGATAGGCTTCTTTCTTACCTTCATGCAATTCTACAGTAGCTCTCATTGAATTCTGAAGATATAAGAAAATACAGTCTCTAACTTTAACTTTAACATATGAGCTTTTAGTGACAAGTTAGAACTTGCATTTATTTTGTAGCATCTAAGTACTCTGTCCTACAGCTGTGTACAAGATACAAAAGGCTGTATTTAACACAAATTCAAGTGCCATCAAGTCAATGAATTGCCCAGTTACATTTTTACACTACAACTTGTTATATGTAACTTTTATTTATTTTATATAGTCAGAGAAAAGAAAGCAAGACTTCCCCCCCCACCCCCGCCGTGTGAAATTAAGTGAATATATCCATGGGATGAGAACATCCTTCACCTCCACCATCATCACACCAACAGCTGTGTTCACCACAGAAAGCTAGTTTGATTTTCTTAACCTGGGTCACACAATTTTTAAGTTCCCGTCTGTCAATCTGACTGCATAATACACGTTAACAGAGTTTCCACTCCAGTACCTCCCAGTTCTTTACAGTTACAACTTACTGGCTTCAGCCTGTTCCATGACTTGTATGGAAAACATACCTACATGTTAACATACAAATTCTCACCTGTTCTGCCCTAGAACTAATGTTACAAATGGCAAAATGGGGCAAGACTTAAATGAACATAGTTGACAAATGTCAGAAACCAAACCACAAAAACCAGTACTTTGAAAGTTTCTCTCTGGCCAAATACAAATTTTCCCCTCAATTTCTGGTGTTCAGATGCACCACTTAGAGACGTTCACTCTTCTTTCAAATCATGTAACAGCTCTCATATGTTCCATTTTCACTCTTGTTCCATTATTCAGAAAACACAAAACCAAAACAAAGCGTGTCATCTACGCTGTTCAAAGACATGGAGCCTGTTTTCACAATAAAGACACTGATCCTAACCAGTCCTCAAATATGCAATAAAGAAGCAAGCTCATAAAAACTGCAAGGTTATGAATAGTCCATCACTGCAAAACTAGACTACCATGAGTGTTCTAAGTTAATCAAAAAAGCTACAAAAGCACAACAGGAGAAGTGGGAAACCTGGCAGTTTTTAAGTACACAAGGTCTTTAAGAGAGGGGTTTAAGTCTGGCTTTTAAACAAGTGAAGAGTGTTTGAAGCTTAAGAATAAGCTCAAGAAAGGAAAACTGAAATAACATTTAAGAGCTGTAACTGAAAGAAATCTCAATTTCAACAGTAATAGGGTCAAAAAACCCTCCCAAATATTAACAAGTGCAACCTACCTTGAATAATTCAAATAACATATGAAACAAATGAGAAGGTACATAGACTACTTGAATAGGCTTGTTTGGAGCTTTAGCTAAAAAAAAGAAATAAAAATGTCAAATCATTTTTCTTCAAAACAGTATTTTGTAGCACTGCCCTTTACCAGAATAACATGAACATATAGGCACAGACAAGTATGTAAGCATGTTCTAATTTTCCCAGTGCAAAATTAGTTCCATGAAGTAAAAACAAATTTTAGTCACTGCTATCACCTGAAAGAACACATAATTATGATCTTCAAATCCATCCAGTCAGCAGACTTTGTTTAGATACGAAACTTCACTAAGCAGTGGTTGGTTTCATACCAACAGCACCTTCCTATTTAAGTGGGAAACCTTCACATGCTCACATACTATATAAGCATAATATTTGATTCTTAACTAAAGAAAAACCCACTGTTTAAATATTCTAAAAACAACCACATATTTTCTCTTCATTAAAACAAACAAAATCTAAGTATTCATAAAAAAATTAAAATATACTTCAAACAATATCACAGCTTCCCTATTCCAAACCATCACTGAATTGTTTGTCCACTGCTGTCCCAGTGAGTGTTTCGGCAGAGGGGTACGGCTTGGCACAGCTCTGGATGCCAGAGTGCTCACTGACTGATTGGGCAGGAAATAATACAGCTGCATTTAATACACTCCAGGACAGTTTTGGTGCCAAAGATGAAGTCATCCCTGAACATTCAAACATCTCCTGGCATTAAATTATGCAGTCACAGAGAGTCAGACTGAGCAGCAGTTCAGACTGAAGGGAAGTCTCGAACTGTCTGCTTCATAAATTCCGGGAAGATATAAATATGCACAAAGAACATGACTGCAGTCAACTTCATTCCTTTTGGCACTGATAGCTGGTAATAATCCCAGTCATTATTTTAAGAGACATGGTAGTGAAAATCCCTAGGAAAAGACCAAAACAATGCTCTGCAAGGCAATTGGATATTTTATTCTGTTAATTTTGTCAGTCCATACTCCCATTCCCTTACGCTTCACCAAAACCAAGGCAAACTGACTCACACTTGTTTGAGGCACAGAGGTAGAAAATGAGTTATTGTTGCTCTTGTGAGGTAATTTGCAAAGTTGCTTTCCTCATACTGATAATAAGCTGATTTAAAGGAAACAGGTAATTCTTTATTCGCTTTGTTTTCCTAGCTCCAGCAACTTGCTTTTTCTACTGTTGGATCTTTTTACTTATGCCTTCAGATGAATTTTGCATTGATTGATTCCTCTGGTGCAACACTCAGTACTTTTATCTCTAGAATCACTCGATTTAAAAGGGGAAGTTCGAGTCCTTTTGTTTTGGGAGAGATGGGTGGCAAAGTATCACAGCTGACAGTATCACCTTGCGTAGAGAAATATTTCTACACTACTCAATAGTAGTTTGAGCAACACATATTCCATGTATCACACTCTCTATTGAGTGTTACCTATTTCTGAGACTTTTGCAATTCTTCTGCTGAAGTTTGGAACCACCTCAGTCTTATGTTTGTCTGCTGTCCAAAATTTGGGACAGGATCACTCAGGAAACTTTTTTTTTTAAACTAAAAAGAATAAGCTCCCTTTTGTCAATAAAGTAATGGACAAAAAGCAGTCAATATGCTGACAAGGCCTGTCTCGTCAGTTTTGTGTCATCCAGTTTTCATCTCTGCAATCAACTTGAACCAGATCTTCACATGAGAAGTTTATGATAGGATTTAAAGCATAAACTACCTAACTAAAATTTCCATTTTGCCATCTTACACAGAAGGGCTCACCACTGTGTTGAGAGTGCCAGTGGAATTCTTGGGTTTATAAGCATACTTCAGAATGAAACAAGTTTCAGTTCTAATAGAAGACCAGAAGGCAGGCATGTTTCCTTTTCTGTTATGAGGAGTCTTGGTTTATTTTCTTTAAAGTGATAGTGAATTCAGCAGATAGAACTCTGCATTCAGCATAAAGAAGTACACATCATGATGATGAACTACAATTCAGGTGCCCATGTAGACACATTAGGACAAAAGTAGCTGCACACAGGACTGCAGAGTTCAAATTATAACTTACAAATAAAGAACAAAACTAGAAATCATAGATACCAGAAATGCATTTTCTTACATACATCAGTTAAAATAATTTTATAATTACCATTGAATTCTTCAACCTCCAGATCAGGTGCCACTGTATAGTACTGTTCACATAACATCTTAGCTGTTTCATAAGCATCTACAAAACAACACAACAAACACTGATTTATCAAAATTTTCTAGAGACGACCAGCAGCGTTCATCTTCTCTGTGAAAGACCACAAACAGAACACTCACTTTGAGCACTAGTTTACAAGCATGAAGCTGGTATCCAATCTAATCCCTTTTTCTCTGTACACTCGTAGCCCAGTTGTCAGGAAAGAGAAAACTCTAACTAAAGCTCTACAAAGAAAAGCACAGTACTGGAGAGAAGCTATTTTTCATCTTTGTTTGGGGCTTGAAAACCAGAAGGATATAATCTTAGGCTGACTGTAAAATCTACTTATTTTTTATTTCCTGATCACAATTTAATATTTGTTCTTTCCATCTCAAATAAAAAAGGATGACATTGCAGCCATAAATTCAAGTGTTCCAAACACAATACTGTTTACAATACTTAATTTTTTGGGGGAAAAGCTGGAATCTTTAAGATTCTTCATTCCTTCCTACTGAACCAAAAATTACTCCCCCTGAAAATACCTCCTCATAGCCCAAATCAGGCTTTATGTATTGTCGAAATACAGGCAGAAAGTTTAAGTGATCCTTTGTCACTTCTGAACCAGTATTGTCTCCCAAGGTTCAATACTGGGCCCAGTGCTGTGTAACTTATCCATCCGTGACTCGGAGGAAGGGGCAGAGGCCTCCTCAGCGAGTTCACTGATGACAGAGCTGGGAGGAGGGGCCGATACCCCGAGAGCTGTGCAGCCGTTCAGACGGGCTGGAGAGATGGGCAGAGGAACATCCTGAAATTCAGCCAAGGCAAGTGCAGGGTCCTGCACCTGGGCAGGAACAACCCCAGGCACCAGCACGGGCTGGGCACCGACCTGCTGGAGCAGCTCTGCAGAGAGGGGCCTGGGGGTCCTGGTGGGCAGCGAGCTGTCCATGAGCCAGCAGTGCCCTGGGGGCCAAGAGGGCCAGTGGGATCTGGGGTGCATTAGGGAGAGCATTGCCAGCGGGACAGAGAGGTGATCCTGTCCCTCCCTCAGCCCCAGAGAGATGAGTGTATCTGGAGTGCTGTGCCCAGCTCTGGGCTCCTCAGGACAAGAGAGACATGGAGCTCCTGGAGCAGGTCCAGTGGAGGCCAACAAATATGATTAAGGGACTGGAGCATCTCTCTTACGAGGACAGACTGAGGAATGTGAGCCTGTTCAGCCTTGAGAAGAGAAAACTGAGAGGGGACCTCATCAGTGCCTAAGAATATCTGAGGAGGACGTGCCAAGAGGATGAAGCCTTTTGGAGGCTCTTTTCTGTGATGCTGAGCAATAGGACCAGAGGCAGAAACTGATGCACGAGAAGTTCCACCTGAACATGAGGAAAAACTTCCCTGTGCAGTGAACGAGCACTGGCACAGTTTGCCCAGAGAGGGTGTGGAGTCTGCCTCACTGGAGATGTTCAAGAACCATCTGGACACAGTCCGGTGCCATGTGCTCTAGGATGAGCAGGGAGGTTGTACCACATGATCCACTGTGCTCCCTTCCAACCTGACTCATTCTGTAATTTTGTATTTGAAAGATTTCTTACTGGTTTCTTAGCAAATCTGGGTCAAACAGTCTCAGTGCAGTCTAACATTTCATCTTCCTCTAAAAGCCAACTCTTTGGCAGAGTCCTAAGACCGTGGAAGAGACTGAAGTTCAAAGCATGATTCATGGATGGAGCTTAAATAGAGACAGGAGTGAGGGCCGTATTGGTAAATCTAAAATCCTGGCTCCAGGAACCAACCTGAATTTGCTGTCAGCTCAAAAGTCTTATTGCAGACAATCAGCGAGACAGAGACAGCCACCTCAGGCAGCACAGACACAACATTTGGTGTAGCTGCTTGAAGGAAGAAGTGGCTGCTTAAATAATTTCTTCATTGTTTGAAGGGCACACAGGACTTGTAGCTGCCACATACAATACCAACATTAACATTTTAACTGATAAACGGCTCAGAATGCTGCCAGTGAACCAGAACATTTGGGAGCTAGAACAGCATACAGAACATAAACTAACCCCTCCACCAATTCTACAAGGAAAAGGCCTCAATCACTTTGGCTCCTTGACAGGACTATACAGCCTCTGTCTTTAAGGACATTTGATTTCTTTGAAAGGCAACACTGGACACTGTTTGCTATGCCCTTGTTTGGTCAGTGTTGTGTAACATCTATTTTAGCTACTTGTTTGAAAACCAGCCTTAGCACCTTCTGACACTATGCACTCTCCTGTCCAAGGCAGCAACTATGAATCTGATGATCAAAATTGATCCAAATATTGCTATTAGAAGGCAAAGCTAAATAAACAACATGGCTGTAACACATACAGTGCTGAGGCCAAAGTGGAGTAAGGTCAATCAAAAGAAAAAAAAGCTGCTGAAAAAAGCCACCTTAGGAGCCAAGAAGAGCTAGGAAAAAAAAGCTGTAAGAGAGCGTAAAAAGCATTACAAAGTAAGCTATTGTGCAAGTCAGACTTTGAGATAAGAAAGGTTTCCCTCTTGCTTCACCAAAGACTGAGAGAAAGTGAAGGGAAGAAACACATTCTTTCTCCCTTTGCAGCTGCACAAACAGCAGCGAGGGACAGAGCCTGGAATCTTCCTACAGCAAGACCTGCATTTGCAAATAGATACACCCAGAGTGTGAACCTTCCACAGAGAAGTTCCTGAAGCAGCCAGCATTGCCTCATGCCTTCTTGCTAACATTCTGAAAGCACGTAACCATTCACAACACAGAGCAAACAGGACTTCCAGTGTGACTGTGACAGATCGGTCAGGTACAACCATCACATCCATGTCTTCTTCAGGAAACAGCACAGGCTGTGGTATGATCAGATGACAGAGGAACGTGGAGTTTCACTGGGATATCTGTACACCCGAGGACATTTTACTGAAAGGCCTAGCTAAACAAAACTAAACAAAACGGAAATTTCACTTGCTCTCAGTTTTCTGTAACACCAGCATGTGATACAAAAGCAGTACCTGAGAATCTGCTTCTAAGTATTTCAGGAAGAAAACATCTAAAATTTAACAAAACACTTAGACACTTCATCTGATATTCAGAAGTACAGATTAAAGCTATTAAAAATCTCTTAGTTCTGTTAACAGACCAAGTTTCTCTCTTTTCAATAATGAAGACATTAGAAAGTCTCAATAAGCCTAGGGCTTTATTGTGAGCAGCTGAAGAACTTTCATTTAATAAAATAAGAAAAGAAGAAATGGATTTAAATCACCTTCAGTTTCTTGTATCTCAAGAACATATTTCTGAATATTTTAAGTTGGGGGATTTCAGTCAACAAAAATATTAACTTCATCTTACCTTTAACCACCTCTGCCACATCACAATTAGGATCAATACTTCCAATATGTTTGGGATGAGCAGGATTAATATCTCCACCAAACAGAAGTGCTAAAATAAAAAAGAAATGGTAGTAAATTATTTATTACCTTTGAGGCAGGCCAGAAAGTTTGAATCTGATGGTATCTGAGACTTACTGGATACTGCATCATTTTGTAAAAAGATATTCCAGCAAATTGCCAGAATCCTCGTTTAAGAAGACTACGTGTCTAACTGCTCATACTGCTCATCTTCCCTTCTCTTTTTTTTTCCCCCCAGTTTTTACAGTTAAGACTAGTTAAAACAGAATTTGTGATGTGGGAGGGTTAAGGTGAAAACCTACATTTCAAAGAAGATTATCAAAAATTAGATAAAATTAAAATGTAAAACACTTCATTCATACTGTTATGTCAGAACAGAAGCACTCACAACAATGAAAACATTACAGTAAAAATGACTGTGGAACTGTAAGGCATCATTAAAAGCCTTTTACACTCACCTAAGCTGCAATTTCACAGCTGGCACAGAGGTCTCACTCACTCACTCGACTTTCTCCCTGGGTCTCAGCAGTATGATCCCCACTCTCTCTTTGTACAAGGGTCTGGTACTCACCAGACCCTTCACCAAGAGTTTAAAGAAGACTCTCAAAGAAGTAGAAAGGTTTTGTACTTTATTTCAGGAGTATTTTCTGCCATTTTAGCAAGTTAGTGAGCTCTGACATGAAGCAGGTGCAGCACGAGGTGAGCAGAAGTCCAGATCTGAAAGCTTTTCCTACCCTGGGCACAGCAAGCTCCTACACTGGGCACTGTGTCCTGCAGAACAGTGCTGTAAGAAACAGTCTGCCAGGAATTTAGGAACAGAAATGCAAACTACAAAAAAACCTTGGTTTTGCATTCTGCTTTCCAATTATCTTCTTCTTCAGTGCTTCAAGATTAATATTTGCCATCACAGACCACTAACACTGCTAACACACAGGGATTATACAATGTTAACTAAACTTTAAGCACCTACAAGCAGTTTTAAGCTCCAACCAGTTAAAGAGGAGGATCCATAGGAAAAGCTAGCTCAGTTCAATGAATCAAGTTTTATATTTCAGAATTAGTGCAAATTATGCTAGCACTCAGCCCAAGAATTCTATTAGGACAATGTTTGTACTCTATTGCTAGAACTCTTCTATGAGAGCCTTTTAACTTGGCTTTATGTCTGTCATTTTTCTGCCCAAGTGCAAGTAAAGAAAAAGCTGTACATTTATCTCATTTTGTATGCTTTGCCACATTCAAGTTATCTGTACACACACAGCAAGGCATTTGTTAATCACATGAAAGGTTACTGGAAAGACACACAACTTGTAGTAAAACACAAACTACAGTACTTCGGCATCTGCATTATCTGTAGCGTACAACAATTTCTAAGAGCTCAGAAAAGCAGAATACTGAGCAGAGAATGAAGCTCTAGAGCTAAAAGGCACAAGACACACTAAAACATCAGAAGACTGTCCTTAACTTTACACAGATCACTTTCTGCATGGTTGCACATACTGGTTAATAGGAGCTGTGCAAGTAACTCCCTTCACTCTGTAATACGAATATAAAAAAGTGAGTTTATTAGTAACAACAAATGAAACGCAACCTAATGACAAAGGATGACTAATTCCAGCATTTATCCATAAACAGGAGATAGGAGGTAAGGGAAGACAAGAGATATAATTTAAAACTTCAGTTAGAAATACTCAACCTCTTTAGAAGGCAAGAAAGTCTAGATAACTTGCTGGAAAAAAACAATATGTATAGTACATAACCTATTCAAAATTTACGGCATCTTTGCATTTCATTATGAAATAAATATGAGCGCTACAAACTATGTCGAAAGCTTTGTCAGCAGAAAGATACATCTACTCTACCACTTTCTACAAATACTTCATGTATCACTTCACAAGCCACCTCAGCCAACAAGACTAAAAAGCAACAGCCACACTAACAAAGACTGACAGTTCTAAAAGAAAGCGTACTGGTGTTTTGGATTCATTTCTGATCATTGCAAAGTACCAAATTAACCAGTTGCCAGTATATCTTTTGCCATAATTAGCACAGAATAGTCATGAGTAAGAAAAAAAAAACCAACAAAACAAAGCTACATCTTCAGGTTTACAAGCAATAACTAATGCGTTTTCAAAGAAGAGAAAAGCAATTACTTACTGTGTTGGTTAATAAGCATACGGAAAGAGATGCGGTTGGTGTAGAATCTATCTAGAAAATACTGGATGTTACTGCTAACAAATGGATCAAAGCCATATTTTTCCTTGTATTCAATCACCCCTTGTGCCATGGTTGGAACCACGTCATTGTGTCTGTTCCTGACTTTAATTAAAACATCTAAAAAGCTAGAGGAAACAAAATTAGAAAGAGATTGTTAGAAGTAAAATTAAACTCAGCAACAGCATAACCGTATTATCTGTTTACTGTGCCTCCCAGTCAATAACAAACCATCAGAGGGAAAATACAAAAACAGAGTACATAAACAAGCCTATTTAAAGAGAATTATTTGATCAACCTCTCACTCACAAGACCTGTGAAGCATTTAGAACCCCAAATGAAGTTATTCCTCCCCCAAACATTCCTTGAAATTAAATCAATCTCTCTTCACCACTGATGGATGCAAAAGATTCTCTTTCCCTGCAATCATATGCACTACGGTAACTGTCCTGCCCTGCAACTTCTAACTGCAGCTGGGAGATTGGAAAGGAAACTCAGGAAAAAGAACCTGACCGCTCTTTATAATTTCCTTAGAAAAGTTCGTGTTTTCTTCCCAACACCTCAACCCATGCAGTGAACTTTGAATGCATTTCCTTCACGTGGCATCTCTTAGTCAGAATCTCAGGACAGGTACCTCTGACTCCTGTTCAGTTTCCTCTCACACCACTGGATGGCAGAGCGAATACAACGGAGCTCTCCTCCAGAGCTCAGCAACTTTTAGGATAACACTCTCATTGCTTTTAACAAGCATTTCCTTTGAAACAGCTTGGAGGATTCCTGTTTCTCCTGACAAGGCAGCTCAACACCTGTGATCTTCAACGTGCTCATCCTTTTTTTTCCCTACATGCAAACTCGTATATACTTGAGATATCAATTATTAACAGCTTTCTAAGCTGAAACATGGAAAACCAGTACTACTCAACTCTGCTACATTCTCCAGTATCAAGTTAATGTTAACACCACAATGTTTATGTAATGTTGTTTTAAAAAGTACAAATGGTGAAATGCAGCTTTCCAAAGAAAGCAGAGCTGGAAGACTTGTTCAGCTATGCCTGTATCTGGAACTCTAGAGATCCTTTTCCAAAAAACATCAACAGCAGAACATTCTTTGTAGATTTATAATGAATATTGAAAAGAAATGTAATAATTATTTTTACCAAAAGTAGAATATACACCAGCTAATGAAAGAATCACAGAAATCATTGAAAGGTCATCTAGTCCAATCCCCCTGCAAATGAGCAAGTGAAAAAACAAAGACCATGAAAAGTAAAAAAGACCAGACATTAGTCACCATATTTAAATCAGATGCTTTCTTGCTTTTCAGCACCACTTAGGTCAAGACTATTTTTTTTTATACCATTCTTGAGAAGTGATACACTTTTAAAACAATTTCTCTCACTCTACACTGCCAGCTGCAAAAGAATGCAAGATTCCTTTTTACTAGGTTTTTCATGATCCTAAGTCTAGCTACCAGTTTTTGCCTGTGTGTTAACAAACAGTTCAGCAGTCTTTCAACACTACTCTGTTGCACAGAAAAGGGGAAGTTTTAACTGCCTAATGCCCCATTCTAAAGACTACCACAGAACAGAATGACTGTTCTCTTACCAGTCTCACTGACTGGGCAGCTTAGAACATTTAATGCTTAAAAGGTTTATAGACGTTTTATGTTTATTGAGTCTTGACTCTGTGTGATCTGTTACCTCTGAGAGGTGATGTTAGAGACTGGTGCCTGGCTGTACTTGTGCTGCTTCTCCGTTTCTCAGCAACAAGACCCTAGCGAAGAGCAGAGCTGGAAGCAGCACTTACACTCACATCCAAAACAGGACAACACTCTCTCCTAACTGTTGTTTGCTCTGCTATTTGTTTCTAAATACCTCCACTATCTACAATATATATCTCATGCCAAAAGGGCAAATTGTTCACTGATATCCCACTACCAAAGTGCTTAAATGCACAGAGCATGCCAAAGGGCAAAGGGTTTAGAGGTTTATCTGCTGCAGACCAGCAAAATCACAGCTGAAGCTTAGTCAGCATATAACTAAGTATATAATAAAGGAATGCCTCGTTACTGCACTGATGTGACAAACCTCCTGCTCCATCTTCCACGATAACTGAGCTCACTCAAGTGTTTCCATCAAGCAGGTGCTTTTAAAGGAGCAAACAGAAGAAGCATACAGGCACATTTTGAAGTAGCAGGGCAGAAATCAGAACACATCTCCTTAATCTTAACACTCATTCCTTACAGTCCCTCTACCAGCTACAGCCCTGAAAGACACAAAGCTTTTACTGTACTCAAACTGTGGGAGATCATATCAAGGAATTTTTAAACTGCTTACAGGATTAATTGGGAATACTCCAGAACAGCTCTGAAAATTTTGTTTATCAATTACTTTTTTCCCCACAATTCTGAGCATTTTCAAAACCATGAAGAATAAATAACACAATTGGTTCAACAAATGAGAAATTATTAATATGAAGCTACTTTAGTTAAGTGAGCTTCAGTGGTTTCTGTATTAACAGAAGAATATTTAAGGCATTACCACAGGTGTTAAATGAAGGCTAAAATATTCTGCAAAGACAAGAAATAACATGTGTTGTGACATTCATTAATTAACTTCCTAATAACCTGTATATATTATTCTGTTTTAATCTATCATTACAGTGCAAGAAAACAAGCACAAGAAAGTCAAAAGGGAACTTTTTTAATGTCTCTTATGGATAGTATTATCTGAAAGATGAAAAACAAGAAAGTGACAAGTAAGAACCCTTTTAAATACATCAAATGCAATGGTCTGGGTTTTTTCTGAATAGCTGCTCTTTTTTGAAGCAGTGCTTGAAGCTGCTTTTGGCAGCTGAGTGTCGCCAGAAAGGGAGGCAAAAGTTCGCGCTCTGAAAGATTTCTCTACTAGAAAGTATATCTACTTCCAAAGTTCAAAACTAACTAAAGTAGCATTTCATATTACATAAAAGTAACAAAATGGCTCTTAATCAAATGTACTCCAATATTTACGTAGCTCAAACTGCTTACAGAACCACTATTTTAACTGCCATGCTGCAGAAAGGAAGGGTCCTTGTTTACCAAGCTCCCTGTGTGTGTTATCTCAGACATGCTGGCAGCTGATGGCCTCAGAGGCTCCCAGCTCCAGGACACTCCCCCGCACACCCTCCCCTGAGAGGGCCACAAAGAGAAAAATCAAAGAAACTAGGGGGTGCGGAGGCTGCACCAAGTGTCCTTTGAGAGCACATGTGAACAGCATGTTTTACAAACCCTTCAATTTTTGAAACACAGCTTCACCCTCTATGTGTTTACTGGCTATTGACATCTTGGGAAATTTCCAACACTTCCGCTCGCTTACACCCTTCACCAAGCGTGGACATCTTATCTTAGGGCTCCTGTTATCACACTGTTTGGCAGAACTGTGGAAAAACTTCCACCTGACCCCTCTACAGCTCAAAAAAGATATTTGTGTTACCAAAAACGTAAAAGTAACCTTCCATTTGGCAAACACCCATACTACTGACAGTGACAGTAATGTGGCAATGTTGCAGTAAGGCTTCATAAGGTCTGCTAACCAATAGAAGGCAACAGAGAAACTGAAATGCTTCATCAGAACAATGCAAAAAAAATCTCTTCAAAGGATTTTGTCTAACGTTCACAAAAAAAGTAATGCTCACGAACATCCATCTGCCCTCCAATTCATACACTAGGAGCAGAGAGAAGTTGGGTCACTCTGAAAAACATCAGCTTTAGTTAAGTCTCTGCTCTTACTCCTATAACCACTCACCCTCTCCATTGCAGGGGCACTGCTGCCTGTCTTTGTTGGCGACACACTGTAACACTTTAGGGACCACAGAGGTAAAAATGGGCTATTCTTCCACTACATCCACTTCCCAATTCACTTCACTGTGTGGCCTCACACACAGCTGTGCCAGTACATGGATGACATCTGTAATACGGTAACACTAATACAGAAAATGGTTTCCTCAGAAAGAGAGCCCAAACTCTGTGAATACCAGAGCAAGCTCCCCAGACAAGCAATGATAAAACCACAAATAGTCAGGAGACAGTTTTCTGTTCAACTGATAAAAAGCATTGCAGCATTTTAGAACAGGAATTGAAGAACTACTGCCAACATTGATAGAGCACATCTGTGGATATCCAACCTCCTTGAATGATCAGTTCAGCTCCCCTTCTCTCCTCTGCTACTGTTACCCTGATTACCCAGAACAGAAACTAAAGTCCACCAAGGCACTCTTTAATTTCCAAAAATTAACTGTTCTGTTATTCTTCATGTTTTTTGAGTGTCTGAGGTGGACACCACGTTCAGCTCCAAACAGAAGCTGCTGGGATGGTACTGGAACAGAGGAACTTCTACCCGGGCAAGACTCACATCTTGTGACAGTAATTAAGCTAAAGGAAGAAGAGATGGGGGCCATCATGAAATGCCTAAATCACCTGATACCCCTCAGGCCTCTGACAAGGATAGGCATTCAATGGCCAAAGGATGCAAGGCTGGGTCTTCTGTACTATGAGCTATAACATTAATATGTAAAATGTGCTGTTCTACAGCATGTTCCACACAGGAACAGGACAGTGGAGAGGAGCCAAGAGATGAAGCCTGCTCCAAGCCCTTGTTATAGGCTGTTCTTGGCAAGGTACTCACAGATACCCCACGGATACTGCCCGCACAAAAAGGGCTTTGGTCCAAAGGACCAGACATACCTTATAATCTTCCAGGTTCTTCTTTAAGCAAACCAATCTGGTTAAAGAAAAGAACTATTCCCATTTATGCATCCCTAAAGACACTTACACAAAGTCCCAGATAATGGCTCAAATTCCATAAGTAATGATACATGCAATCAGAAAAGAACAGAAAACTTTTATGCAAACTTAAATGAACTCAGAGATGTGGGTTTTTTCCCCACTGAAAAGCAGCTCACTAACTACCACCATTCTTGATACTTTCTGACCATAGTGATACACTTCTGACCACAAGACCTAAAAGTAGGATAGGGCTAGATAGCAGCAACATGGGATACTGACACAGGAGTTGAGAAATTTGTTAGATTTATCTGTGGGTTATTAAAAGATAAATATGGACGTAGTTAAGAGTATTTTTGAAGAGTGTAGTTTGTAAAAAATATTTTAAAAGTCTAATTACAGCTCAACATGCAGTTAAATGGCATAGCCTACAGGAAGTTAGGAACACATGACATCCCAGGGCAGGAAGGTAAATCTGACTTTCTAATTTTAGGTAGCCTATCCAATACTGCCAAAAAGAACAAATCTGCTCTTTAATTGGATAATACATTTTCAATCTCTTTTCACAGGCCAAAGCAGTATAGATGACTCTTATTGTCAAAGACCCTAGCTGGACTTCACCTCAATACGTTGCAATAAATTCCAAGTATCCTTATTATATGTACTTAATTACACAGAATACAATAATTCCTAGATTTCAAAGCTTTTAACAAACAGTTATACTGAATGATATTGATGTTTGCTTCATTATGAAATATTTGTTCTACAATACACATATAGAGCATGGCAAACAATATTTGCAGTTGCCATGAAACAATATCAAGAATGCCATATCCATATGGCAGAATCTGATAATTCATGTCTTAATTATGAGACTCTAAAAATAGATCTCCAAGAGAACTACTCATTAGCCTTTATAAATATATATGTATTTATTATATTGCGATCTACCTTGAACCTCTGAAGTTCATAAAAAATTCAGTTACCTAAATACAGAACACTAAAGATGGTTTCAGAAGCTACATAACCACCTTGCCTCAACCCACACACCCAGGACATTACAGGCTTAAGAGGACCTGTGTTACACTTGCCAAGTTCACTTAGGTGTCTAGGACAGCTCATGCCATCTCAAAGGGCAAAACACACCTAAGTTTTGGTAACTTAATCCCTTAAAGGAAAGCTTGCTGACAAAGTAGTCATAAACAGAAATTCCTGTGTCATCAGCAAACAGTAAATACAGAATACAAAATTTAACAGCTAGAGGTGGTTGAAAAGTTGATTTATCCGCTACAGAATAAGCATGTCTAGAATGCCACTAAAACTATATTTATAAAAGCTTTTAAAATGGGATGCTCTACAGCCTTCAGTCTGCTCTCATTAACATTACAATCTTTACTTTTTGCCCTGCACACATTCTCGACTTTAATAAAAACCAGACATTTTTTAATACTCCAGTTCTTCAGTTAGAGCAATCAATTATCCTTTATTATAGTGACCTTATCTTTTTGGCACATGCAGACTTCCAGTGTCTCCAGTACCTTTTTTTGCCAGTCTAAACAAATGCCTTCGGCATTATTCAAAGGTGGAACTACCCAAGTCTCTAAGTCTTGCTCCTTTCACATCAATACTGTCCATGAGT
Organism: Callaeas wilsoni; assembly: GCA_013398955.1. Classification (NCBI taxonomy): domain Eukaryota; kingdom Metazoa; phylum Chordata; class Aves; order Passeriformes; family Callaeidae; genus Callaeas; species Callaeas wilsoni. The sequence continues at coordinate 27,878 of VWPU01013062.1, read as the reverse complement.
GTTTTAATTTCTTAAAAGGTAGTACCCAGCACTGCAGGCGGCATTCCAGCTTAGCACTGACTCTGAGTAAATGGTTACTTTCCCCTTGTTCAGCAGCACTACAATTTGGTCAGGCTGTAATCCTTATGGCTCCTTCTCCAGCTCTGCCGTGCAGGTAACTTGGTACTCCTGCACTTGAGCTTCTCCTGCATGTACTGGCTGATACACAAAAGCTGAACTGTCAAGATCTCAGATAACATGCCCACAACCAAAAGAGCGTAACATCTGAAATGCACCACCTCCTAAAGGCCTTATTTAACCTAAGGTAACATCACAGTTCATGTATCTGAAGTTCACTGAAGGCAAAACACCACTTTTGCACAGCACAGGCCACATGGTGCACAAACAGAGCAAGACGTTTTATGAAACTCTCTATAAAGCACTGCTTGATCATGCAGGATTTCATAGCTTAAAAAGAAATCCAAAAGACAAACTACCCTAAGAAAGGTAATTAATGGGGGAAAAAACCTGCAAGAAGTAATATCCTGAAACAAAGGTGACTGCTCAGGTACAGGGTAACAACAGACCTTAGTGTTGGGCAGGTGTGTGTGTGTTTTGGTTGTTTTGTTTTCAAGTCTCTGATGCATATGTTGCACCTGCTGTTCTCACATGTGGGGTTCTTTTCTGTTTTATGCACACACATTTCAAGGTAACATTCTAATGGCAATTTCAATTTGATTTTGTTGATAAAGAAAAACAGCTGTTTTCCTTTCTTCTCAAGTAATGTTATTCGGTGAGGTAGGTGAACATCACTAATTGAAGTCCATTAAAAAAGCTTTTAGATAAAAACAATGACTGACACATTAGAATGCTTTCAAACTGAAAAAAAACCCCAAACTATTAATGTGTTAACATACTTTACGCACAACAGAGCACTAAGCTCAATGCATACTAAAGTAACATTTTAGTCTTAAGTACCTGATACACAAGTATAGTCTCACATACGTGTTGTTTCTCAATACAGCCTTGGAAGAAGCATTTAATGCCATTTCTTACTACCGGTCTGCATAAATACAAAATATAGTGTTTAAAAGCACTTAGATACCTACATTCTACTCCAGATTACAATTTTGGCTTTTGCCATACATATTCTACCTTACAAATAAGGTAACTGTCATCCTATAGTACAAAACCATTTGGTATTTGAGACATTATTTTAAAATGGACCATTATAATAAAATTAATTACTCACTCATCCAGAACATGAGGATCCTCAGGACTTTTATTTTCATACTCTAAAAGCTCAAGGAAACTCTGCATATACCTGAAACAAGGAAAAATTATAAAAAGAGAATTAAAATACTTAAACCTAAAATACTTTTGAATTTCTTTAATTTTAAGACTACAAGGTCACATAAAACTAATAGATGCATAGTACACAGTTCTCTGCAAAGACTAGAAGTAAGGGGGAATGCTGCAACAAAGGGAAAGAAAGCAACTACAATATATTATATAGAGTTAAAAGGTATTACGTATGACTTTACAGTCTGCAATTCAGTAAAACTGCTATATAAATCGAATTGAAGTTAACAGGAGCAAAACCTCTCCACAGGTAGGTCTGTAACTTTAGGTAGTTTGTCCCTATATTTTGATTTTTCCGCTCATCCACTCCATACAGATATTAATTTGTTCCCATATTCCTCAGAGAGGAATATTTTCTTTCAAAATAAAGCTCGGGGGAACACTCCCCAAAAGGCACACTAACAGGACTGCACCAAGCTGGTCCTACCAGAGTACTCCAGGGGAGCACACCCATTGACACACTCCCACAGCTCCTCCGTGTGACACAACCCTTGGTTTCGTAAAAACCCCTCTTACACAACACAGCTCTCTCCTGTTCAGACATTTGGTTCACATGAGATTAAGTGAGGCTTAGAGCCCCAGAGGTACCACAGGGGACCCAAATCAGAACCCCTCAACATGAACGTGGCCAGCCTGCTCTGTAGGACACTGGGCCAACACCAGTGTAAATTCTGCCACTTCACAGCACTGGGCCTCAGGACCAGGTATCGCTCCTGGAGTAGGTGCATCTAGCAGCACAAATGGAGCTTTAAAGACTACAAAACCAGGACCTATTTCCTGAAGTAAATCACACAAGGTATCAATCACACACATAAAAAGGAGGGTTTGCAAGGTTACCCTCCCTTCACTCCTGGTTAAGCACTGCCATTCAAACTACAATATCAACACTAATCAGATGCACCTGTCAACAGCTCCAACTCCCTGCAATGGTGAAATAGATCATTGAAAAACCAAACCAACTCCTCTTGCACATGAAAACAACTAACAGAAAGGTCTAAACGGCTAAAGCTAATACAAAAGAGAAAAGATAACTACAGAGCCTACACAAGGAAAAAGCAAAACAAGTAAGCAAGCCTTTCCCTTTTCAATAGCAGCAACCCAGTAGATTAGGTCAGCTCAGCAAAATGACCTGTGCACAAGCTCTTTTGGTAGCAGTTCTAAGTTAAGACCAGCTTAATCAGGCTATGAAACTTCACCCTGCATCTTCAAGCTACAGTGAAGCTTAAGACAGCACTGTTGTCTACGTGACTGCCTCCAGAACTACAGGCCTCTTACTTCACCCCCATTTCAAGCTGCAGCCACAGGTCCCTGCAACATTCCTCAGGGACACTGACATTTTCAACACGGTCAGCACAGAACACCAGCTCCTTTCCCTCAGTGCATTTGTGCCCTCCTGCAAACATCAGAAACCATTACAGAAATCCTCCAATATTTGTCACTTACAAGTAAGGCATGTAGGTGACACCCCTAATACAGCTTATTTTAAAATATGTTATTTTATGCTGCTAGGAGATGGCACCAGTTCACAACCATCACACTCTGAACTCGGCTGATTCACATGCAACAATTAACAAATCATTATCATACTCACTCAAAGAGGCATATGTTCTTCAACCCCCACCTGTCATCATATAATATTATAAAAGACCTGTTTCTGAAAGACACCACCACACTGGAGAAGCAACACAACAGGTTGTTTTTAAGACAGACCTCCTACCATAAATGTCAAACATCAGCAATCCTGTGCAGACACAAGGATAAAACAGCAATGAATGCTGCTGGTACTGAAGATAGCTGGTATCTGATTTTTGTACTATGTAGATTTGACTGGTTGCCTGCCATTACTGGAGAAACTATGGAAACAGGCAATGTTTTTCCTTCAGAGCTATCAACACTTCTTAGATGTCTCTTTCTGATTCTAAAGTAAAGGAATACTACTATAGAAGTTCATTAGCAAAAGCACTGTATCCAGCAAGTTAGAGGGACCAGCTCAAGAGAAAAGGTGAACTTCACATCAAAGTTACTCAAATTTCTTTCAAGCACATGACTAAACCAACCTAGAAAAAAGTCACTTCATGTCAAACAACCCTAACCCACTGCTCAGTGCCTACCACTGTACATCACCCAATCTGGGATGTTGTAATACCCTCTGTCCCACGTCTCTGAACAGAAATTCAGAGCTGCAAATGCTTGTGAGGAGCCAATTTATTAGTCTTAATTGCCAGAGGCACATGGGCGAGTGGTTGCACATGTGCCATGTCCAGGAGGCAGCCAGGAGAAGACGGAGGAAAGCCTTGTCCCTGGGGAGACTTTCCCTGGCAACTAGTTCATTGTCACATGGGCCAGGCAGCCAGCAGGGGAACACCGGAGACGCTGTACCCCAGAAACAGGCTCCAACCAGACGGCAAAAGGTCTCTACCGACAGACCGCGGCGGGACATTGCACTGGGCCAGTGGTCCCCTGTCCGCAGGCGAACTTTGGGAGGGGCCAGGGGCATCAAGAGTAACTGTCAGAAGCCGGCGGGGCTTTTCGAGTGGGGGTTTTCGGACTGGGGCTGCGCTTTTGCGGCTTGGTGATTCGAGGGCTTTTTGAGACTTGCTTGTCAAAACTTGATTTTGAGTCGAGGCTTTTGAACCACACGCTTTTACCCTGGCCCCAGCCTGCCTTTTGGCTCTCCTGCCCTCGCTGGCTCTTGCTCGCCCTCGCGTCTGTCCTGCCTCCCCGTGTCCCTGCCCAACGCCGTGCCTGCTTGGTCTCTGCGTCCCTGCCTGAGCCACCTGCGCCCAACCCTGCCCGCCGCGACCCTGCCCAGGCTCCTGGGCGCCCTGCCCGAGCGCCCTCCCGCCGTGTCCGGTCTCCCCGGCCGCGGGGCCGTCCCAGGCGGGCAGCGCGCCCAGCCCCCGCCTCCTGCGCGCCGACGGCACCCCCGACCTCCGCTGCTAACGCCCTCTTCTTCCCTCTGTCTCCTCTCTCCCCCCCCCATTTTTTTTCCTCTTGCTCTGTCTTTCCCAGCCCTCTTTAGTAGGGTAACTGCTTTTTATTTCAGTTTTTTCTCACAACTCGGTTTGTCTCGGTTGTCTTCGTTTTGTTCCAGACCATCTATGTTTGAAAGAACTCCTCACAGTTCCCCACATTGGAACGCGACAATGCTGTACGCCTTTTTCTTTTATGCAGGTGTGATTTCCAGTTTGTACACCAAATTCAGCCCCCCCAACCCGCTCCCTCTCTCCCAAACAGCTCAAAATTAAAGAAGAAAAAATACGTTTAAAAGGAAATTCATAACTCTGGTCTTAATGACCACCACCATTACACTCTGATGACAGGTGAGCAGTCAGCAATACAGTTCATTCCTGTAAAAGTGTGTGTGAAAAAGTAATTTTCATACAATCCGTCTACTTCCTTGCATTTTCTTTTAATTTGAATTGTAGGTGCAGACAGGGTAACTATAGGATTTATCAAGCAATGAAAAGCAAGACCTTGTGATGTTTAAACATAATTCACACACAATTACCAGCCAGAAAGAACAAAAGAAAAAAGTACCAGAATAATGCATGACTTGCTGCATCATTAATAAATCAATACAACTATACAGAATACAAATCTAAAAAAAAAAAATCCAGCATATATGAGAAAAAGAGAATGTCAGTTATATTTTGCTATATTTGGTGAGTCATCAAAAGCAGAAACCAAAGCCCATGCCCTTCAAACATACTGTCTTTCTAGTGTTTAATTTTTTATCACAATTCACTACAATTCAGTGGGCAAGCTCTTTGGTTTCAAGCACCCTTTTGCCTTATTCTTCTGTTAATTACTGCCACGTAGATTGAATTCTTGTTAGTCTGCCAAATGCAATAATTTTAGAATGGCACATTTCATACATGAAAGCACTGCAAAAGCCCATAATGTCAGCTCTGGATTTTCTTTTCTTTTTTAATTCATGCAAGATACTTCTGCTTTTTCTCTGATGTGTATTTCACTAAGATTTTCCTTTACAATCATTCTAATACCAAAGCACTAAAATGATAAAACAAATCTCCATGGTAACAGTCTTGTTAGCATAGTCTCAATGTAGAAAAGAGAGAAAAAAATAATTATTAATCCCCAAACTGTACGTATTTCTCTAATGGGTCTTTCCCAAGAGATAAATGGAAATTTATAGCATTGTCTAAGGAAAAGCACTAAAGAAAAATAGAGAAATTTGTCCAGGGTTGAATAAAAAGTGAATTTTACACAACTTGAGTAACATACTGTGCAAACCTCACACTTACTTTTGATATTTTATAAGCTCTAACCTTATCCATGTTAAGGTTTTATTGTAACTATTTTCCCTCATCACATTAGCGACCATATCCTTTATTAAGCAATTCTGCCATATGTTCAGTATCCTACCTGCACTTCAGCTATGGCGCCCTCTCAAAGCTGGCCTAAAAAAGGCCCACTCCTTTGGATCAAGCAAGCTGCCCATTAATTTTGAAAAGCTGAAAACAAGGTGCTGATTGTTGATCAGTCTGCTTCTTGGAACCACTGCAGCTCACAGCCAGAACATATTAACTGCGTTACTGTCTTTTGAGTCGCTTTATTCCTTCCCTACTCCTTGCCAAAGATACACAAACTAAGCTATGAACTCAAACTGCGACAGAGCTGATGTTTTACCTCTACTGAAATGCAGAACGATTATTTTTGGTTTGTTCAGAGTTCATCCTCTGGGTAATGCCAGCTTTACTCAGGAAAGCATAGCTGAGCAGGACAAAGGAAGGACAGTGTTCTTGCCTCTCCTCAGTGCTGCACACATCAGGCTGAGGAGCCCGGAAAGGAAGGAGGAAAAAACCCAACAGAGCACCTTTCCCAAGAGCAATCAGGCAATCTGTTTTAAGATCCGATAGGCAGCAGAGCGCAGGAAGCAAAGTGCCTCCAGCATGGCCATGGAGATGGATTGGAGAAGGAGAGAACAGGCCTTGCCTGCAGCAGGGAGTGAAAAAACGAGGCTGCCTCCCAAGGGAACCATAAGGGACAAGAAAAATGACACAATCCAGAATGTTTGATGACTGGAAGCAGAGAGGATTGATGGGAAAGGATCCATGCTGTACTGTAGGCAGGGTTAACTTGATTTCTTATTCCTCTATTTACAGAGCCACTTTAATTTAAAAGTCTAATAAAACCCACCTTAAAGATTAGGACCTTTTGGTATTATTTTTTCACAGGCGGGCATTTAGGAATAGACTGGGAACTCAAATGTTGAAGCTGCAGCTAATTTAGAGTCTCACCAAAAGCACATAAAAACATGTCTTCTTGTGTAAAATGGTAGTGAAAATGAAACAAACATGCTTGTGACTATATAAATTACTGAAAATTAGCAAATAAATATATTAAAGTGAATAAGGAATTAAATGTCTTGCTCACTTGTGGCAAATGTACAACAGATTTTTGCTTGCATATTAATGAACTGCCAAGCTTTCTCAACCTACAGCATAGCAAAAACAAAGGATCATAAAAAATCTGACCCTCAAAAAAAAGACTTTCTTCAAGTAGTTTTGAAGTGCATCAAGAGGAGTTTTTTTGTTTGTTCATTTTACAAGCTCACAAAACAGCTGAACTCTTAAATTTATATTTATTTATTTATTCTACTACATAAAATTCAGGAATCTCGCTCTAGGTATCTGTAAACTTTAGGTTTGAAACACGTTTATAGTTTTTTAAACCTTCTATCACCATAGCTGCATAATACTCAAGGTCATTCACACTGAAGTTAATAAAACCTTTGTTTTGGTTTTTTTAAAAGATAAATTTAGAAGTAAATTTTGCCCAAGGTTTATCATCAGGACTTACAAACTACAGGTACATATTTAGCTAAGCAGTTAAAAACCTCTGAACAGAAAAATAAGAACTAAGCTCTTTAAAGTTCTCACCTATAATCAGGGGGAAAAAAATGCTACAACTCCTTACTTTTGACATAAGATCATAAAAATATTCTCACAATCTCAATGAAGATACTTCTTTCTACAAAACCCCTCAGTTAACTATGGATCAAAATTAGAAGAAAATTATGGAAAACACTTTGATTTCAAACTTCTATCTCTGGGCTTGATGTCCATTCTAAATTCTTCACCACATTACAGTCTGGTATTTTAGCCCATCCAGTAGATAACTATTGGTCTACAGCTGGGCTAGTGCAAATCACATTGCCATATAACACTTGATACTGCTTTTTTTCATTTGGAGTTTCAGGGTTTTTTTCCTCTTTTTAATCAGTACTATCTATTGTGGCCATAGAAATCATCACATGGGTCCTCAAACGTCTTCAATAAAAATTCTGAAGGAGCCCCCCTCCACTCTGAGCACCCATTCAGCTCCTTTGCCAGAGGGATCCAACTGCTGCTTACCTCTCTATAGGCAGGGCAGAAGCACAAGCCACACCACAGACATTTGATCTAGAAGTATTATCCTGCAGTCACTACAGAAAAATTATTTCCTTTTCTTCATTCACCTATTTGTCCACATTTCCTTAAAGACAGCTTCACAGCTCAACCAGATTAGAAAAGCCTAAAAGGCCTGCATATTATCTACTCTTTTCTATGAGCATAACAACTTCCTGTGACATCAGACAGACAAATCTTCAAACCTTGTGAGCTGCCACTTAACCACAAAGTGATTCTGTGGCTCCGCAGCATTTACACTCACTTGAAACACTTCATCACTATACTTGAAGTGGTCATCAAGACATCCACTGTTACCTTGCAAAGACAAACACAGTACAACATATCCTAATTTATATTTTCTAAGTCTGAAGCTTCATAAATAGGAGACCCAAGCCAGCAGTCAATGTACAGTCAGCACAGAAGCTCTTGGCTCAAGGGCTGTGACTGAATTTAACACAAGCCTACAACGTTAGCTACTTTTATAGTTAAATAAGCTGCTACTCACAAAGGGACTTCTGTTGTATACCGCAAAAATATTTTTACAAAAAGTCTTTGGAAAAGTATTAACAGGTAAATGGACAATAAATACCCTATGAACAATGATTTTTTTAGTGGTTAATACATCCAAGGCAGCAGTCTCTAAATCTCACCGAACACGCAATTTGGCTAGATATTAATTACTGTGGAAAACATGACAGGACTTTGAATCATTTTGGATCCATGCTAGTTATTACGATGGAGAATGTTGTTTACTGGATGACACCAAATTTTTCACCCATTCCATAACTTCCACTGAACATGAGGTTATGTTTTTAAAGATTTAGCAGTCAGAAAAACAGACAAGGTTTTAATTTTCACTCCATATTTTTAACAAAGGAAGAATAAGGAGAAAGAGCAGCTATTTCAAGAAGTCGTGAGTGCAATACAGTAAGGAATGTTTAAAAAGCTTGCTCTTGGAAGTTATAGACTCATTTTAATTACCTGGGAGACAACAGTATGTTTTTACTAACTTACAAATCCTTAGCTAGGATCCAGATTAGAGTATATACTCAAGATTAGACAGAAGAAAATGAAACTTCAGTTGACAGGATACACTATAAACAATTCAAGGCAGAAAACTGATTGATTCAGAAGAATTCAACAATTCTCTGTTGCAAGCAAAACAACACACACGGTGTTAGCTTTACAATAACTTTTCAATCCACTTTTTTTTTTACAACTTACCAACTCTGTACCAGCCCAACCGAAGGCCTGTTCAGTAAATTATCAGGCAGCAAATTGACCTCCCTCATGGTGTTTGCCAGTCGCACAGGAAGCTCCTTCCGCAGGAACATGTATGAAGTCTTCTCGCAGGCATTGTCACGACCTGTCAGAAGGAAGGAAAAACAGATGCCCATTGCAGCAGATCAAATCTTAGACTTCCTAATGTTAGCAGCTTTAAAAAAAAACACTTGTGAAAATAAAAAATTTTAAAGCAATTTCAGTACTCACTTTCACTCTCCTCTCACTCACAAGACACATTTTAAAACTTTTGCCTTCCTAGAGCTTAACCCTTTTTGTCTGACTTTCTTCGACATTTCACATCATCTCATTTTCTCTCCCATAAACAAAAATCTCTCATCACAGAAATAAAATTCATCGAATATCAAATACTTGACATTACCTGGAAATAAGATCCCAAAATACTAGCTTTCATCCATACAGCTTTTATACTAAAGCGAGCTTTTAAAAAGTAAATGCTGCACACATAACAGAAGGTAAGGAGTGAAAACAAAAGGACAAAACAATGACGACAGCTTGCTGATGTTTCATGTCACAAGTTCTTCAGACTTTAGTACTTTAACATTTGAGCAGCACCTGGTGAGATCAGCACAGGCCGTCATCCCTCCTAGGACTGGCCTATGAGATTCTCACTAGAGACCTGGAGGGAAAGTCCAGTGCTTATCACCACCATCTCATTTGGAAAGGCCCCAGCTAAGATTAACTCTCACTTTTAAAACACATTTTTATCTAGGCTAGTATTTTGAAAATAAAACATAAAAAACCGCCCAACCATATAGTCAGAAAGCAAATAAACAGATCCAGCAAAATAACAATACCTTCCTGCAGACCTAGTTGTAACTGTTCATTCTCTGAAGCCATCCTACACAAATCGAAAGACTGACATGACTAAGAGCAATCTTAAGATAAAGCAGTTGTTACTAAAGATACTTATAAAATTTAACTACAAATATTTAAAAGCACAAGATATTAAGCCACTTGTCCAAGTAGTTTAGAGGGAAGAGCAGACTTTACTTAACATAGTTTTTTGTATTTTGCAGCATTTAACAAGTGGGGAAAGTCCCTATCATAACTAATTTCTAAAGAATCCAGGTAAATTAAACTTTTTTAAAAGTCCATGTTTTACCTGTAATGAACAGCCAGGATTCTGCTTTCATCTAGAAAGACAGCAAAGGTCTTTTGTGATGATAACCAGTTCAACCATCTGCAAAATTTCTGAGTGAAGGCATAATGTAAGAGCTAGAAATTATGTTCAAGCAAACCAGAAAATGTTAACAGCACTGCTAGGCACATAATCACTGAGATTTGCAATTTGCAAGATTCAAGTACAATGCAACCAGCACAATCAAGGGCATACTTTTTAAGACAGTCCCATTATAATCACAGAGTTTTCACCTTCTCTTCATAGGTAACGTGCATTGATGGATTAGTTCCCAAGCCCTAACATTATCTTGGGGAATATGCAGGAAGGATTAGGACTTCCCTTTTTTTCTTGCTCATTTAGGTATCATCAATCTGGGGGTCATTAAATTCTGATAGTGCCACCAATTCCATTATAGTTCTTCCCACAAACATTTGGACCTATTTTACTTGCTCGCATTTTCACATCTCAATTACAAATACACACATCCTGTCAAAATTAGACAAAGGAAACAAGACATTACATTGTTTGCTGTGAAGCACAGTAATTATTTCAGCGTTCAATCCTTCAAGTAAGTCAGATACCAATTCACCTACAACAGACGACAGACGTGTTTGTTGACAAGTCACTATATGCAGCAGGTCTTTAAGGCTGGACAGCAAGAAAGACTCTGACTCAGCTCAGCCCATACCTTCTGAGCTGGAAAACCCCTCAGAACAAGGACAACTGCTTCTTCCCAAGAGTGACTGAGAGCAAGTTCAGTTATTCTCTAGGCAATAAAAAGCAAAAGGAATGAAAGACAACCCATACAGAAAATGAGAAAATTATGAACAAGAACCCATAGCCCATGGGTTTATGCAAGGCAAACAACAAAAGCTGATACAGGCAAGCAGGACTGGCTGAAGAGACCCACATCCTCTCCTCCCACATGCAAAGGCACATCTCTATTCAACCTGTCTCACCCCAGCAGCTCTAAACCATCTCTTTTTAAGGAGCTGCCTTGTCCTGTCGTACATTACATTTTAGGTACAAAGCCCTTTGGGGTCCCTTTGCATGTTCAGTGCAGGAAAAGGAAAGGAAGCTCTGATTTAAGCCTTCCCAGCTTACAAGCTTGCTTCAGCATAAATTCAGTTTATCTGTTTGGTTTGGGGCACATGATCCTTGTATCAGCTGCTCAGCTGCAGTCAGTTTATCCGAAAGCCTCCACAGAGCTGCTTCAGCACTGAGCATCAGGTCAGTCACCTGCCTGCCAGACAGCCCGTGCACGGCAAGAGAGAACGCCTGCCACTAGGACCAGCAGGGATTGGATATCCTCCTGCTTTCAAAGCAAAAGCAAACTGTGTCCTAACACTGCTCCTTGACTGCTGTTCCTCACAGCAACACCTGTACCACCACTTCCATCCAAAGAAGGGGCATCAGACTAAGTTAAAAAATCCCTTAGTCTGCATGTTATTTTCTTAATATAATTTATTATAAATTACTTCATCATACATGCAAGTATCATGTAAGTCTAAGTTCTAAAGATAGTTCCAGAAACAGCATTCTAATAAACTGCAAAGAGAGTTCTGCAAGTTTAGCCTACAGTCAGTTTTAATTTTTTTTTCAAAGGCTGGCTTTAATTTTGATCTAGTCATTCCATCTATTTTTCAAAACATACAGCAGTCTTTCTTGATTTTGTTCTGACTCCAGCTGGGTCAATACACGTTGCCAGCATCAGGCTTTTGTCTTAAACAGCACAGGCTAAGGCCAGTCTAAATCTATCCGTTTCAATTCATAGGAATTTGGAATCACTCTCTTAGGGTTAAAGTACAAGTTAAATTTCTGAGTAATCCCACCTTGATTTACACTGCAACCCTCAATAAATTACTCAAGAACACAAATATATGAAACAACGACCCACTTACGTTCATATGAATTCAAATTGAAGAAAGAATAGTCATCCTATGCCCTAGTGGAAACTACACTGCACTAGGCATCAAGAGCTGTATTTAGCTTTATTCCCAAAAACTTAAACTCTTTAAAAGTATGCTTTTAAGAAACTAAAAATGGAAATACTAGAAGACTCAATGTGAAACACTTCTTATCCACAAAGCCAAGAAAAAAGGAAAGTAAGGCATCTCATGATATACAGGGTTCAGAATTTTGCATACACCACCACCATTTGTTTCCCCTGTCTGTAAAACAGCAATACTTGATTGCAATTGAACAATAATTCAGTTTTGTGGCTTTAAGTGGAATAATTGTGCAAACCAAATTCTTAAATCAGGCATTGAAACAAGTTTCTTTCAGTAAGTATCACCTCAAGGCAACAAAAAGAACAAACCAGACAGGATACAACCTCTTTGTTACAGGTTTGCTCTACTGCAGGGAACAAAGCAATCCTATACTATTCTTCCTGTTAGAAAATAACCCTATAAAGTAATTATGTTTTCTAAGGGATTAGGTGTTAATTCAGGGTCAAGAGGCTAGATTATCTTCAGATTTTTACTCTTAATGAAGTTACACTTTCAAACTGATTAAAAAAACTACATACCTACAGTGCCTGCAACTAAACCCAGAATTTGATCCAACAGGATAAAGGAAAAGCACCTAGAAAATACCCCACTCTACTGGTAAATTACACAAATTTCTGAGCATCTTCTAAAAGCATACATGGATGCAACAGAAATCAGGATAACAACAATAAAACCACCTGTAACACAGGAATGAGTGAATCTGATGGATTTACCTAGGAAGAAATAAATAAAGAACACAGCAATGCTCTCCAAGGCCTCACAGTTCACTACAGAGGAGGCAGCAGTAACCTTGTCCATCAAGAACCAAACAAGCGTTGGACTCAAACTGCAGAGGAGTCAAGTCTTAATTTGCAGAAACTTCCTGATGGTAAGCACTGTAAAAGAGAACAACCTGATGTGATTTAGGCATCTCTTTTACTAGTGAAGGTAGACATCTGCCCAAAATTACACTAAGCTAGTTGATTCAGTCTCTGAAATGAGATTAGACTGAACACTGCCTAAACTTCTTCCTAGTCTTAACTCTCTCATGACCCAAGAGGAAGAAAGCAATCACCTCATATTTTGTTGATCACCTGCAAAGAGAAAGCAGTGCAATTTTGCACAGGGAAACAAGCAAGAAGTGGGAACTCTGAAGCAAGTCAGAGTTAGCAAAAACTCAGCAAAGACTTCATAAATTAAGTTATACAATAACAGCTACTTTGACAGAAAAATGACAATAAAAAGCAAGATATTTGTGAAGGAACTAATCCTCAAGTTATTACTATTGCATGCATAGCTAGCACGAAAACTGAAAGAAATGTCAAGTGTCACCACGAGTTTAAAAAAATAAACTGCTTAATAAATGTTCTACCACCTTAAATCTTCTGAACAATCTTACCTGTCTGGGCTCATCCGTTACCCTATATAAAAGTCACACAGAACAGCATATTCATAGCCTCCTCTCTGCCACTTTTAAACCTTCAGTTCAAAACTAGCACTAAAGAGAGACTGTGATGCCAGTCTTGAGACTCTGTTGCTTAAGAACAAGTCACTGTAATGGACTGACAACAGACACAGCCTTCAACATTGTGAAAATAAGAAAACACGTCAATCAAACAAAGATCTAAGCAGCAATCTCCTAGATTTTACATCAAACAAAGGCCAGGGAAGAATATTCCATGGACAATCTTCAGTGTTACAGCCTTACACATGACCAACACAAGGTTTGTGAAAATACCATGGGAGTGGTACCTGTACAAACACTGCTGCATTTGGAATGGTCACTGTTAACGAGAGTGAATGTTGCTGTATTTGCTTTATGCAGTGAAATATGGTACACCTGAAGAATGACGTGACTGCCATTGCACAAGTTTAAGTTGAAAATATAAGTAAACTTACATATAAATATTTTTTAAAAGTTCACCCAGAAGATGACATTTAATATTAAATCAATTTTTTCAGATATGAAAAAGCATTACATGTTTCCACCAAAAATGAATCATGACAATTTTTCAACTAAACAGGTATCAGAGGGAGAAAAAATTTAAGAAAAACATATTAATAAAACATGACCCAGAACCTTTGAAGTAGCATAAGTCACAAAAGCAGACTTGAACGCATTAGGACTGCTAAATGTAATGCCCTGAGAAGGGAAAAGATTAAAAGTGGAATGTTTTGGGGTTATACATCAATGTTACCACTGGTGGACCTTCCATTCAAAGAAAACCAAGGAAACAGAGTTCTACTCTCAGTTTTCTCTACTACTCTCTTTTCTCCTCTCTGAATTCAACTCTTCTCTAACATTTACTCATCTCTTCTGTTTCTCACTTTTACCTTTTACTCCACAGTGCTAAGAAATGGAAAACAAATTTGACAACTCTTGCAAAGCTTCGCTTAGACAAAACTTTTGTTCTGGGTCCTGCAACAAGAGGCACGAACAATGCAGAGGCTTTTCACACACATGCAGCAGGCCCTGATCCAATTCTGGCAAATTCTACAAACTGCCACAGCAATACTGTACTGTCCAAGATTCACATTACAAAAGGATTAGTTCCATACAGAAGGCTCTGCACAAACCTCAATTTTGCTGCAGAAGAGGGCAGAAATGCAGCCTGAGACCATGAACTCTGGTTCCAACGCTCTCAGTTCAGCTGCCAGATTCCCACATTCATGAATACCCATTTGAGAACAGACTCAAGCAATAGTCCTTCACAATGATGATCAACGTCACCTAGTTCAAAAACCTAATACAGCTGCCACATCCCCAGGTTGTCATTGGACTGCCAAGGTCACATCATAAAAGCATCAGTAGTTTCTGAATATTAACGCTCATCTGTCACAGGAGGCAAGAAAAGAAGAAACAAACTGCTCTTTTCAGTCTTTGCACTGCAGGCAGAGGTCTAGTTCTCTCCATTTACTATGTACTGAACACCAGAGACAGACACACTTTAAGACTCAAAAGCAAAGTCCCACCTGTTGTATACCAGAGACAAGGGACTTCATCTAGAATCCATAAAAACAAGATTAGAAACTACTACTGTTGCTTTTAGGGCAAAAAAAAGGAAGAAAGGCGGGAAAGCAGGAGTGATCAACCATATCTACTCTCTTCTCTTGAGCTTCCAGAACATTTCATAGCTCCTGTATAGGCAAACAAAACAAAGTGAAGCAGAAGGATGAATAAATCTTCAAAAGAATACGCAAAAAGATTAATGCATCAGAGCAGACTCAGCAAAAGCTAAAACTAATAACTTGCTGCTGAAGGTAGGAAAACAGAACTTAAGAAGAATAGTTGAATTTCAATGATTACACACCATTTCAGGACCATGGGCTATTTATTAAAAGACAAACAAGCTATGCTTGCACAGTCCCAATAAATGTGGCTACAAAACAAAACCCAGCAAAACAAGTCCAAGTTCAAAATCATTCCTATTCCCCAACGGAAATGATTATATTTTCAGCATACTCTCTAGATATTTATCTCACCAAGCACTAAAAATATCAATGCCACAAAAAGTATACAGGGTTTGTTTGCTTGGTACCAGCCAGGGCTTTGTAAAACCCAACGAAGATGATGAAGCAAGCGGAAAAAGAACATGTAGGATATAACAAGAGATGTTGACTCTTGTTGACCCTCGCTCCCTACCACAGACTGCATCTAAGAAATCTGTATTTTGAAACTGGACCTACCATGCTGTGCTACGGAATAGCAACCACAGCCTGCACAGCTGTTCCAACACAGGTAGCCTCCAAATGGAGGATCTGAAATTTAAGGATCCAAACCACACTACCTCAGGTACTCAGACTCTTTCTAGACAACTCAGGATTAAGCTTCAGCCCAAGTTCCATTACTGCTCTCTAAGGCTACTTCCACCAACCCTTGCAATTGTTTCATGCAAGTGTCCTGTTTTAAGGGCATGCTTTCACTTGGCCTATATGATTGGCACATTAAGAGATTGGTTCTGTGTCAGTAAGGAAACCAGAGAAATTCCGATGTTTCAAAAAAATGGAACTTGAAGAATTAAAAACAAAAAATATTTTTTAGATCTTACTGAACTATCATAAACATATCACTTTTATGTAGTCAGCTAAGTTCTGTCAAACAACTACTGCCAGAAAACCAGCCTAAAGCCAGAGGAACTGAAGTCTGCAAGTAATCTTTCCCAAATACTTGTTTCTCTTCTTCAGCCCAATTCCCATTTCTAGTTGGGCCTTTTCAGCCTAAGGGAAAGCACACCAGTAGGTGTGCTTGAGTCTTCTCAATCTACATGGTTTACGTTCACAGATGAGAACTCAGTTATTACCACTGTATGGCCATTGATTTGCACTCTGTGCCATCTCACTGCTACGTGCAATCCAGACTAGGAAGCTCACATGTTATTCAGCTTTCCAGTTAAACTTTCCAGCAGTCCCGTGACACAGCATACAGATAAAAGAAGGGCTGAAGTACTGAAACAGTTGACCTTAACAAACCATTTCCACTTTATGCAATTCAAATAACAAAACATTCAAGTACTCTCTGACTGGCAGGGCAACTGCGATGTTCACTTTCTGCTCCAAAGGAAAATTTCAGCACAGCATTCGCTCAGGAGAATACATCAGCCTATATCCTGCTGTCTGAATGACCAGACCAAATCCCATTCATAAACAAGGTCTAGACTTTCGAACTTCGGAAGCTAAAAAATAAACACAACCACTTTTGAATTTGTATACAGAAGAAAATACTTATCTCCACTTATTTCCAAAACCCCTAAGAGTGAGCTGGATTACGTCTTATGTGTATTAATTACTATGCCCATGTTATGGAGTACCACCAGCATGGAGAAAAAGTCAGTTCATTATTTCACATAAACGCAGGTAAATAAAAGATGTCAGCTAGCTGTCCTTAGCACAGGACAGCTCAACATGGAGTGAATCATTACATTTATTATCATATTAGCTATACACTAATTTAATAATAAATAATAATAACAACAATACATAACTTGTGAACTCCAGTAAGCCTGTTTCAAGTAACTGGTGCTCTGTATGAAACCAACTGTGCTGGAAAGCAGCTTAGCTTACTGCTGATCTGGAACAGATCAACAGGAGGAATTAACAGATGCACAATACACTGCAATCATTAATTTTAACTCCTAAAGCCACAGACTTCCTGTCATAGAAAAGACCCAAGTGAAGACACGTCTATCCCTCTCAAGAGGAATGGATTATCAGATAATCACTTGCCAAAGCTGTAAACCAGCACTGGGTACTGTTAAACAGAACAACCCAAATTAAAAGTGTGAACTTTTAAAATAGGCTTCCCTGATCTAAAACTAATGTTTAGCTGCTTACCACTCAGTTCTAACAAAATAACTTTGAGTATTTTAACGCATTTGCCAAGAGACAACACAGTAATCAAAAGTATCTATAAAGTTTAATGCAGAGGCACTCAACCAATTACCCACAGGCTGTATTATTTTTAGACATACAGACCCAAGGCTGTCTTTCCTTTGAGCAATTTGGGAGTAGGCTGAAAGTCAGGTGAATCATTTTAGCAGCAAGGCTTTGTCTCGCCGTTATCACAGGCACTCCCCATAGAAAATGACAGGCAAAGAGCCAAAAAGTTCTCAGGGGAAACCATGGCCTTGATCAGGTTCTTGATCGTAGAACTATCTGTGCAACCTAGACTCCTTCCCTAGCCAGGCACAAGCGGCTTCTGAAACACAGAAACAAAACCAAAAAAACGTGGCTCTTCAGACTATTTCAGCTCCTCTTCCACTCCTGAGACCTAAGCAGGGAGCAGCCAGTCAGAGCAGGACAGAGGTGCACAGCAGCCCTGGCCTTCACTGCCAAGGGGCTCTGTGCCTTTCAAGCAGGAGACCCTGGATGAAACAAATCTTGTGTTTTGCTCTGGTGAGACTGAACATTTTAAAAGAAATTTAAAACTTTTTTTTTTTTAAGACGTAGATGAGGCTTAAAGCACCAATGCAAAGAAAGCTTATTCCCCTTTTGTTGCTCTGATCAGCTTCTGTTACAATAAACTGACCAGAAAGGACTGAGTTTTGCTTCTTGGGTCTTAAAATCACCTTTTCCTCCCACAAGAGGTAAAAATCTATTTCACGTTGAAGATTATAATTTGATGTTCCAAATTTTTAACACTCTCCTTAAGCTCTTACTACTTTGACAACTTCCTTCTTAACCTTTATGAAAAACTTCCATAATTCTCTCTAACCATTCCAGAAAAATACAAATCCCTGCTTTATCCTCTAGTTCCTGACAACCTGCCAGAGGAAAAGCTATTCCAAATCCCCGGCATAAATAAAATTAATGTTTATGAGCAAAGACTCACACGGTTAAAACCAATTACATAAAAATACTGCCAATACCACATGCTCCAGTTTCCCTTCAGTCTCATTGAGGTGAAATGTATTAGACTGCTACACATCTTGTTTCAAAACACTTTCGATAATTAACAGACCACATTACAAAAAATAGATTAGAGGATTCCTCTATGTCATTGCTAGTTATCAGAGTTTGAAAGTATTTTTGCAGTCTATAAAAATCTTTCAGAAAAGCATGAACAAGGACTGAAACAAACAACCAGCAGTTAAAATGTAAACTTTTTAGCAAAAACATTTTGCCTCTCTCTCTATTCAGTCTTAAACCTAATTCTGAAAACCACCAATTATAATTTGCACAAGCCTGCTATTTTAATGAATTAAGTCAGTGGAAGTATTTATAATACCGTGTCACCTTTTTTTACATTGACTACAAACTAACAGAAAATTAATTTAAACAGAACAAAGAAACATCAGAGAATGTCATATTTACATAGAAAAGTTTAAAGGAAACAAGAGCCAATAAAATAGCCTCTTATAACACACAAAGCATCAGAAAAAGGAGAACTGTACCTCAAGAGTCATAGTTCAGTGCTCTAATTCATCCTTTCAACCTAACATTTACAAAAAGAAAAATTACATTTAACTGACTCCAGAAAAACACAAAAACCCAAACATTTTTAAGAGGATAAGTAGCAGCCTGTAAAATATTTCAGCAGTTTTGAGAAAAAGGTGGCTTTTAAAAAAGGCCATTACATTAAGCATAACTGGCAAGAAGAAAAACTCTTCTAATACAGTAACTGTGGAATTAGATGAAACAGT
Organism: Callaeas wilsoni; assembly: GCA_013398955.1. Taxonomy (NCBI): domain Eukaryota; kingdom Metazoa; phylum Chordata; class Aves; order Passeriformes; family Callaeidae; genus Callaeas; species Callaeas wilsoni. The sequence goes on along the minus strand of VWPU01013062.1, from coordinate 8,566 downwards.
TCCTAAATCTATGCCTAATTTTATGATGGATTATGCCGATTTGAGTTCTGAGGGACTGGAGACATACCATTCACTCTTCCCAACACAGTCCTGTGAAGATCAGTGACTGCTAGTGCAACGTAGAGTATTTGTGAATTGCTCTTCATCAACATTTGTGTGAGCTGGCTGCTGGAGCGTTTTCCTCACACTGCCCCAGAAGGGGCTGTGCTTTGGAGCTGTCACTCGAAGCACTGGTGACACAGCCCTGTTAGGGCATGGCGGAACAGGACCTGCACAGCATGAAGGGTTTCTCTCTTTCTCCTGTGCTTAGTCCCTACCCCAGCAAGTAGGGCTGGGGGTGGGTAACAGGCTGGCTGGGGACAGAGCCAGGAGAGCTGACCTGAGCTGGACAAAGGGATCTTCTGTATGACACGATGCCATGCCCAGCAATAACAAACCCGTTGGCTTTGTAACCCAAAATGTCCATCACACAGTGACTGGCTGGGCACAGCTCTGCTTCTGGGGGTGGTGGAGTGACTGCCTGTGCATCACTTGTTTCTCTTCCTCTTTGCTTTACTTCTTAAACAGTCTTGTTCTCAACCAGTAAGTTTTCTCATTTTTGCCCTCCCTATTCTCTCCCCATGCCGGTGGGAAGTGGAAGGAGAGGAGCAAGCACCTGGGTGGGTGCTCAGCTGCTGGATGGGGTCGACCCACCAAAACACTGAAAATCTATGATGTAACAACCTCACCTTAAAGTTATTCCATTATTTTGTACATTGAGGGGGGGTTGTTTGTTTTTAATTAAAAATGTCACATGAGGCTGTACCAAAACTTCATAAAAAGCCAAGTACAGCACCTATTGCTACTGCCTTAGCACACCAAATTAACTTGGCAATTAGACTAGGCCAACACAACCTATTGTCTCTTTACTACCTTATTATCTCTTGGTGCTTATCTATGTATTACTTCATAATTAGCTCTATCACCTTTTCAGCTACTTCAGTCAACCTGACTTAACTCTAATGTCCTTCTCTTCCTTTTCTCTGAAAGACAAGCAGTGTATTTTCCCACACCCACAACCCTGGGGACATCGCCATTCCTTATTTCCATGGAGCCCATAAGCACCAGCTCTGCTGCACCACGCCGCACACATTTGCAGAAGAAAGTGTTCAGCTACTCACAACACACAGAATTGATTTACGTCTACTGGAACCCACCAAGCCCAGAGGATCTAGACATATTTCAGCTTATCTAAAATTTGGGTCCGGGAGAGTGGCGATTTCCTTTATGTTTCTGGATGCAATTCATTTTTTTCTGAAGACCAAAGCAAAGATAAATTCAATAGTCTTTATCATTATGTACTTACTTTCATCAAGTAAATGTTTCACTTCAGCATTCTCCTCAATTACTATAAATTATCTCACCGTCTTTTTATCTGCTTTTCTATCCCATGACTTTTCACCTCGGCTGTTATTTGTATTGTAACCCAAGACAGATGTCCTTGCTTCCAGCTTTCATATGTTTTTTAATCAACAGTATTTCTGGAAATCGTAACACTGCTCTACTGCTCTCTTATCTTTTGTCTGCATCAGAACTGCTCTTTCTCAAACTGACAGATCATCTTATGTTATCTCCTCCTTATGTCTTAGGAGAGACCCTATCAGCCTGTTTTCTTGGCTTGTAGAAGTTACGCTATTTTAAAAACCACTGGTTGTCAGTTCTTCCATTCCAGAGAAGGAATGCTGTCAAATTCATGTTCATTTTAATCAAAAGTTAATTTCAGATTTTCAAGCACCTCCTTATTAGTTTAAGTCTACTCTAAAGAAGGCATTTCAACAATTTCTACCAGTTGCTAGAAGAAAAACATGTCCCAAACATTCTTAGGCCTTCAAGAGCTACAAATCCTATCTTTTTGTCCCTCTAGAAAGAAGCTTCCCAAGCCCTCAATTTCGGTCAAGCGGCATTCTCCATTGCTTCTGCTACTTGTTAAAAAGAAACAAACCCACTGGCATTGTTTAGTGCTTCATGCAGATGAGGAGTTCTTGTCCTCTCTCTCTCACCCAAGACATGCAGCTGTGTGCTTACCCGCCATACCACCTTCAGGGAATACAAAAAAAAAGCTCAAGCGTGCAAACATGTCCATGTGCAGGGAAAGATCATCCCATTCCCAGCATTCCAAGGCAGAGGACTGCACAACGCCTCTGATCAGTCCACAGACCAACAGAACACAGACTGAGAAATCTTCTGCTGTTTTGGGAAATGAAACTCAAGCAATTCCATCAGCTGAAGGATGCTCACTTGTAGACTACTAGTCTAGGCTTACAGGCAAGAGTGGCCAGTCAAACCACCTACTGAAGGCAGAATTTTCAACGCTTAGGCTTTATGAGGAAGAAAAAACAGTACCTTGGTGATCCAGTTTGATCATCTACAGCAATTTATGGAATTTGTACTATAACTATACTAAAATACTGAATTCAGAATATACAAAGTCTCAATTACTCACAGAAATTAAGTATTCCTTTATTGAATAAACAGCCTGTAAAAGTGACTGATACAGATAATTCTGTAAATGAAATGCATCACAATCTAGTATCACACAGCACTCCCACACACAAATATCGCTATCATATCACAGTTCAATACTGACTGCTGAACAAAGTTACCTAACCACAATGACTCTGCCAGACCTTCAAAACAATCAATATTAGGCCTCATAAAACCCTTCAATATTATATATAGTATTGGACCATCACTGCCTGCCAGCAACTGGCAGATGTAAACAGGAACAGGTTATAAATAACAGTTGCACCAAAAAGGCTTCCAGCTGACTTGCTGCGCTACAGCCCATTCAAAGAAAACCCTTTTTAATGTTCTGAAATGCAAACTTTATCCATGCCCAGATCTAGGGAATGAAGGATTGAACATGGAAAAGTGGTAACTGCAAAAGAATTGAAGAACAAAAGCAGACAATCCAGCTCGCACATCCAGCTGTCACTGGTAGCCTTTCAAGGTAAAAACTAAACAGCAGTAAAACAATTTCATTCCAGTGTTCCACAAAACTCCTAAAGGGATTCTATTTAAAGCTCTGAAAGACATATTTGAAGAACAATACTGAAAATTCTGGAAAAGCCATAAAAGTTAATTCCATGGTATTTTCCTAAGAGCTGCAAATAGTTCATTTAATATATTTATCTTTACAAAATCAAAAAGGTAACTCCACCACAACATACACATACCACATAGTGAAAATATTCCAGGCATCAAAGGATCTCAGCCTACCAACAAAAGCTCTAATGAAACTGCTGGATGGAAGCTGAAGCCAGTCGGATGAAAATAAGAGACAGTAATGACTAGAATTTATCTTCCTGATCCCTCTCAGAGGCCAGCATACCAATGGTTAACATTTGTGCTAAGAGGACATTTTTGTTTTGAAGATGCATTTAAATCAAGTCTTAGGTTTTAAGGACAACACACAGAGCGCAGCAGAAAAAGCACAGCTGCAACCAATAAATAGGCGGTAATTAGTTAGTATCTTTTAGCCCTAAACTTTGCAAGTGCTATAGACGCACAGTTTCTCCACCAATGTTCTATTAAAAAAAACAAAAAAACCCAACAACAACAAAAAAAAACCCAAAAAAAACCAAAAACAAAAACAAAAAAACCCATCACCTTCCAATATCTTTTTGTGTAGAAAAATCTTCCAACAGCCATCTTTCATAAGATTAATAATTATATTTGGAGACATAAGGCAAGTTGGAAGGCTTTCAGCTCAGATCCATGCCTCTACCAAGAAGGCAACATCAAGCATAAACATTCTTGCAAAACCCCAATCTAATACTGCTCGAACAACTGGCAGCAACAAACAGCAATGCTGATACCTGGTTTGCTCCTTATATCATTTTGGAAGAGGCCTACACGTTTCCCCAAGACAGGTAAGTTTAATAGGTACCACACAAACTAAACAATTTCATACCAAAAATTGTATTTAAAAATTANTATCATTTTGGAAGAGGCCTACACATTTCCCCAAACACGTAAGTTTAATAGGCACCACATAAATTGTACTTAAAAATTCGAAGGATCTATTGATCATGTTTTCCTCCAGATATGCCCCAGGGCACAACAGTTCCATGCACTCGTTGTGATTATCTGCTGCGTGCTCAGCTGTTCTCAGTACAGTAAAATTACTAAATTACAACCTTTGTGATATTTTTCAGTGCCACTAACTGCAGCAGTCACCACAAATATTTTGATTATAACCTACAAAATCAGGATCTCCTAAGTCACATTCCACAACAAGAATTCACTGTGATTCACTATCTTCTGTCTTAAGCACAAGCACAGCTTTTTTATCCAAACTCATTAGTAACTCTGTGGCACGTAAACACTAATACATGACAGGTTCAAAGAGCTAACAAAAAAACAAGTTTAAGCCCATAGGTAAAAAATTGATCCAAAGCATTTCATTTAAAACAGGAAACAAAAAGGGCTAGAATATAGCTAGGTACAACTGGCCAAGACAGCTTCAGCAGAAAACAAGCCCCAAAAGCAGATGGTTCGTGTTTCTGACAAAATACACCTCAAGCTCAGGTCTCAGACACTTGGTCAGGTGAGCAGCAGCAGTGAGAGGATTACATGAGTACAGTGTCCTGGCACAAGCTCCCAACACAGCACTAGCACAGCTTCAAATGACTCCTTCATGCATGATCAAAGGATTACAGCATTTATACTTCACTAGTGTCTTCATTTGTGCTTAATTACATGTAACCTTTGCAGTACAACCCTTCATTTGACAAACCATTTGTCAGTAACTTTTCTGAGGACTGAGGTACCCCGACGTGAGCAAGCAGCTGTGTGCAGCTTGCCAGCTGGGGCAGGGTTCAGCACTAGTGCAGCTCTCCGGGGCTGGCTCATGCCAAGGACAGGCTGCAGCGCAGGCACCAGGAGCTCACATCTCTGAGGGTCTGTTTTAAACACTAGGACACTCCTAGAAAAGCAACTCTACTTTCCTCAAACAGACAGGTTATTACTTTCCCAGGCAAGGGATTGACCGACTGGTTACCCATGTGTGTGGTTGCGGATTAAGAGTATTGGGTATTTTGGATTAACCTCTCACGCTCTAAGGCCCACCTTACATGCTGAAGCAAGTCTAAATGGAGATGCTCCATCAGTATGAATCTCCAGAATGGGCATTTTTTTTCTCAAACAGTCTAGCCCCTAAAATGTACAAAGATCCATGGACCTGAATGTTAGATGACACCTCTACTTACAAGTTCACTTCAGAAAAGATATTTTAGTAATTAATTTAGTCTGGGTCATTAAGGTATGCCTGCACTTGGAAATCTACCAAAACAACTTCCAGAGGAACTACCCACGTTTGGAAGTACATAGCTGAATCCAATTGGTAGATTTTGTATTTTTTCCCAGAGCAGAATAATTATGGAAGCCCGGATAAACCTGGAGTGACATGCTAGCATTAAACAAGGTCAAAATTTGTTTATATTGAAACACACTTACGGAAGGTCATTCTTTTGCAAAGGAACGAGATTGCACAAGAACCTTGGGAAATGCACTTCGTAACAAAAGAAACTGCCTGAACAGAATTCAGGAGTGTGCAAACAGAAAGCGTACACACAGAAAAAAAGAAAAAAGCTGCACAGTGTGAGCACTCAGACTTTCTGACACAGAGGTCCCCAAGCCCACGGCATGTCAGTAACCTCTGACACACTTGTGGCAGCTACAAAGACAGCTGCAAGCTCAACAGAACATGGACACAAACAGGACTCAGCTACAAAAACCAAGCGAATGTCACTGCTTGAACTACTGCCTTCTGGTTTGCTTCACAGGTTTTTAGTACTAGCAAGCTACTTTAAACAAACTGTCTCTCATAGTGGTTTAAATAGCTGAATTCAGCAGAAAAAGTTTTAAAATAAACATCATTAATTTATATCACTGGAAAGGAATAGAGACTCTACAGCCTCACTATGCACACAACCGTGTTCCATACAACCCACACTGCTAGTCAGTAATTAAAAAAAGCCCAAGCTGTACTCAATATACATTGACACCAACTATCTTTGAAGAGACTCTTCAGCTCACAAGAAATACAAAGTTTCTCTTCCCCAGCTCAGTAGAATTTTACAAATTTGTACGTCAACTTAGTCTAAGCCAATATAACCAATACAAAAAAAAAGACATAAGGAACACATTGTAGTTTCATTATTATCAGAAATTAAGTGGAAAAACTTTCTTCACCTAAATCCGAATCACAGTAAGTGCAAATTCCATATGAGAAATGTACATCAGACAACCACGAGACGGTTATTCACACATTTCCTCTGGGCTTACTCTTCTTCAACATTTGTTGAAAATTCAACCATGTTTTTGTAAAACAAGCACTAGACTCACATAGCTCAATTAAAAAGACCATTTCTTTTCCAGTGAGACACTAAGTAACCTCTATAATCTGACCACAAAACAGCGTCATCTCCCCATCAAGCGTTCTTACAAATGAACAAACGCAACTGAACTGCACCTTGAGTGTCGTGCTCCTTATGCTTGGCATGTTTGCTGTCTTGAATACTCATGCCCTGTGCCATCAGCAAATTCTTTTTTGACTAATTCAGATATAAATAACACAGCTCCCTGACATGGTGCATATTGTCCAGGCTTTCCACATCTCAAGTGGGAAAACTTTTGCACTATCACTTACATTTTGATGTCAATTCTTCCTCTAGGCCTCTAAAGACTCCAGCTGAACTTGAAATTACCCAAAGTTGTGAACTTTTAAGATCACAAAAGTTAAGTAACTACATTGGGTTTAATCTATTTGCTTAAACTGCTGTAATTTTCCTCCTTGAGTTTTCCCAAGTAAATACAGGCACTAAATAGTAAGCAAGTGGAGATGTTAAGTGGCCCATAAAACTTATTAAGATCAAGGTGATAGGTTTAGCAAGGTTGATGCAACATAAAACTACTAATGTTAGAAACTCCTGGTGACCTTCCAAGACTAAACCATAGACATTTTTTTTCTTCAGAGGTTTTAAATGTCAATGACTAGATAGCTTCCCGTCAGCCTTAAGACATGAAGACCCTTAAATACACAGCCACACACACACAAGATTCCAATGACACATCCAGTGACAACAGGAGCACGTCTAAAGAATAAGGCTGGCCAGGCTGTAACGTCCTGTTCTCACTCTGTTCATTTCCAGTAACATAAGCCAGGCTTAAAATTGTAAAATAAAACTACTTCCTAGAGAATTACAAGACACTTTTCTAACCATAAAGTAATACAGACACTACAATGTTAAAACAAATGTAGCATTATGAAAAGGCTGCCACAGAAGAGATGTCCAGAGGCAAACAGTAATGCAGGGCAACACAGAACTGTAGAAATCCTTACCAAAAAGCAAAGTTTTGTCAGAATATCCAAGGCATTAAAGCAAATCCTGAAATCTTTACACCTCTTTAGTCACAACTGAAACGGCTCACAAACACTAATACTTCCCCAGCAACAATTTACGAACACAACTTTCAAACAGGCAGTGGTGACACAATTTGTTTAGTGCCAGGCCTAAAATAAAGATATTCCAAGTTTTAGGCCATTGCTCTTGCCAGTACAGGAAGACACAGCATAAGAAGCACCAATGCTACAGAAGGAGTCCAGCAGCACAGGATGGGATAGGGAAGAGATAAACTCAGATGAGTGGAGACCAGAAAAAGAAAGCACAGCTTCTAGTCAGGTTCTCCTTTAAATGGAAACAAGGGGTTTGGGGGTTTTTTTTTAATGGTACAAAACCCTGTTTCACTGAGACAATATATCAAGCCCGTTATTGGCTTTCTGTACTTACAGCATTCTTCCACTAATACCATTGCCATAATTGTGCAATTGTATCCACTTTTAAATCACTTTCTGGCTGAACACTGGCTCATTTTTGTCCTTTTGTACCTTTACTGTAAGAGTGGAATGAAGGCACACTCTGTTAAGCTTCACGGTGTTACACACGGCCTTTACATTCACTCTACTAGCAATATTTATGTGATAATAAAATCTCAACAACTCTCATGTCAGAGAGCAGGAGTCAAATAACCTCCAACACAGATATGAGTTTATCGTTATCTAGATGGAAGCATGTTTTTTAACATCAACACAAGCCACTCCTGGATTTTATTCCAGGGCTTCTGAAAAGAAAAATGCTGTTTATCATCAGCAACATTTCCTGAAGTGTTTCTGAATCTTGCACAAACAGGTCTCCTATACGAGTGCGGTTAAGAGTTCATGCCCGAGCTCTAAGTAAGCCGACCTCCGCACGGTAGATTTAAATTTTCTCGCTCAGGACCATTAACTTACTCTCTCCTTCACTCGCTAAGCTCACAAAACGTCATACTAGGAACCCCTATTTTGATCCCCATCCTCATGGTACCCGTGTCAGGGGATAACGCAAGAAGGAGGGGCAAGCCCGCCTCTCGCGGCCCCTCGGCGAGGCGAGCAGCGGCTCTTTGCTGGCCACCGGCTGCCGACACCGCGCCCGGCCGGGTGTCAGCGCGGGGCCCCGGGGCCTGCGGGGCCGCCGGGCCGGGCCCC
>VWPU01013061.1:0-180953 GCA_013398955.1 Callaeas wilsoni | reverse complement strand
CTCGCTGCCCGGCCCCACACGGGCGCTGGCCCGGCCGAGCTGCGCGCAGGGCTCCGGGCCGGGCGCAGCTGCCGCGGGGCGAGGCGGCCCCGGGCGAACGGCGGTTCCCTTCGCGGGGGCAGGAGTTAATGCACCTCATGGGGCCCAGCCGCCCCCGTACAGAAAGAGCTTTGGGGGGGAGCCCTGTGAGGGCCGGCGGGGAGGTGGTGCCCCGGCCCGTGCCCTGGGCTGGCAGGGACCCCGCGGCTCTCTGGGTGCTGCCCGAGCCTCCCTGGAAGGTGTCCGGGGATGCTCCGCTGTCCTCAGCCCCTCTGCCTACGGGCAGCCTGTGCTCGGGGGGCAGCCCTGGGAGCCCCGGGCTCTTAAGGTCCGATGAATCTCAGTTCGTTCCCTTGGCTGTTAAGGGATGTGGTGGCAGGGGCGTGAGCTCTTATAACATGAAATATTCTGATCTTGAAAAATCCAGGTTCATATTTATGCATTCCTAGACGGGCCTTGGTGACTGTGGTGGAGTTCTGTGATGCGTGAAGGGAAACTAGTCACGGTGAAAGAGGGGTTAATGGTTAATTACTGCCTCTCTGTTTCATTTTGGGTTAATCCATATTTTAGCTAAGAGCACAGTAACATGGACTTGAAATTTATATAGTTTTGAACCTCAGTGAGTAGACAGCTGTGAACTTCCAAATGTTTTTTTCAGGGTTGTGGTTTGTTATTTTAAGTCTTTTGTTTTCAGAGTACACAGTGTTATACTTGGGGTATATCTCAAACCATAACATTCTTCTGGTTGCTTTATCCCACTCTTCTGTTTACCAAAGAATGGAATAATGAATCTTGCAGTGTGTAGAAAATCTATGTAACTTTACTCCCCAAACACAATTTTTCTTGAAACATTGTATATGTGTGTATATATATATATATAGCTAGCATATAACTCTGTGTCTCACTTTAATTTTTCTCATGTCCTCTCTAGAATCTAGTTGGATTAATAGCTGCCTGTGTTCTTAATCAGTAGAATAAGCAGAATACCTCTTATATTATTGATCATTTAGCATGCTGTTCTAGATTACTAAATATATTCATCTGAAACTCAAGCCTTTTATTTTTTTTTCTATTGTGTGCCCAATTGAACATTGCTGTGTTATATTGGAAATACTAATCTGTAGTAAAATCACTGTAATTATGAAAATGTTCTTAATTTCATTGCAGTAAGCATATATTGCTGCACAGGTACACACTATAAGAAAATCTAAATTGAAGTAATTTCATTTGTGCTCACAAAGCTGGGAAAGATTTACACTCTTTCTATAAATTAAGGATAATTTTAGGCATTTTAAACTCTAGGAAAAATACAGTCTATAGCACACTACTTAATTGACATTTTAAAATACAATATAGCCTTTAATATGGAAGTATTATGGTTTGTGAGGAAGCCCAAGGCAAATATTTTGGCAGCCAGCTTGATCTTTAGCATAGCAAAACTAAGACAGCTACAAAACTTCCATCAATTACTGGTTGTAAAACAAGCTGTTTTTCCAAGCACGTGATTGTCTTGTTTAAACTGACCTGTTTTTCTCAAAAAAAGGTTTTTGGTGAGCAAAACTGTTCTTGAAATTAATGCTTTGAGCGCCCAGTCTGCAAATCCCTGGATAAATCTGATTGCCATGCAGACAGTGAGAGTGCTATTGATTTGGGGGAGGACAGACTCTCTCCTTACTCTGTGTCTCAGCTGAAGGGATCCTCCAGATGCTGAAACACAGTCCCCTGCCTCTGTAAGCAGCTGTTACATCTGGAGCGAGGGAGAAGTTCCTGTTACTTGCTCATGTGAGCATCTTCCCGTGGCTTCACTGTTCTGAATGTTGAAACCCTCCCCCGCTTCTTTGGTTATCGATACTCGCTTCCAGATTAACCCTGCCAGTCTTGAATCTATTTTTGGCTCTTTTCCCTGGTTGTTTTTCCCTTTTCCATAGATCTTTATGGACAACAGTAATCATCTTGGTTCTGTCTTACTGGATGGAGCCGTTTAGGAATAGGCAGTTAATACTGATGAGCAGTCACTCTTAATCAGCTGCTACAAACTCTCTTTCCCAGGCAGTGGGTGACTGACCAGCAATTGGTCTGGCAGTGACTTGGGGGTGCATGGGGAGAGATGAAGCTGGCTATTTTATCCCAGGCTAAGATTTCATTTTTAACCTGCAGTTTTCTGTGGTTTTTAAGGCTTTCCACAGTGTAGCACCCATGGCTTTCTATTTTTGCAGTCTATAGCCTCCTGGCTTTCCTGCTGCTGGCCCCACAGCTCTGCCCCAGGGCCTTGGTTCTCCCCTGTGCCTCTGGCCCCACTTGGCTGTGGATGGTGCCTGCGGCGTATCCCAGGGGCTGCCTGGTTTGCAGGGAGGCAGGAGCAGGTGACTTAATGGCTGCTGCCTCTGTTGTTTATGACTCAGGGAACAGGGCCAGCCAAACACTTTGTTTGATCCAGAGAGTGCAGCAGGCCGACGAAGTGGCTTAGTGGAACACATCCAGCCGAAGAGTTATGTGTCATGCAAGCCTGGTACAACTCATGGGCTTCACACAATTCTCTGAATGTAGTGCATTCTCAGACTGCAAATTTCTCTCTGCTGGGAATTGCCAGACTAATGGCAGCCCACCACTGGGGCTGGAACCCCAAGCACAGCTATTCCAAAACCTGATGTACACACACTTTTAGTTGGAAACCTTTTTGCTCAGCAGATCTGTTATCCCTTAAGCTATCCACAGAAACGTTATCTGAACAATTTGAACAGGATTCATCTTCTTAAAATACTGTTATCTGTCACGGATGCCACCTCTCCTTGTATTGTGAATATGGGTACATGTCCTTTAAATCTTGCTATGATCAGAAGGAAGGGAATTGTATTCAGAAGTCTGACTGATAGCTGTAAGGGCACTTGAAGCTGTTTGTCGCACTCTTACTCTAGATAACATATACCAAGACTGGGAGTATCAATAAATATTTGATGACATTACAGCATATCACCCTTATAAAACTTTTGTTTTGGTGTTGCAATTTTGAAAACTCTTGCCTGTGTTTTTGAAAAATGTGTTTCAATGGATGGATTGGAAGAGGGATACAGCTGAAAGGTCAATGTTTTCCTGCTGCTGCTTGGTAATATCTTAAACTTGTCTGTCTCAGATTAGATTAGATTTATGTTTAGCTAGTTTCCTCAGCATTGTTTGGATTTCAGAAGTTATATTTGCTTATCGCATTATTTTTTTCTTGATGGCTATTCCAAAGTGGACTTTGTGCAGTATTATTCCTTTTGGTGATTGTTAATCACGTTTGATTATTTAAGAGTGGCTATTCTCAATATTCTTGCAAGCACTGCATATAAAACAGATCTAAAATTCTAACTGATAATGTTTATTTTACTTTGAGTAGTGGGGAGCATCCCAGTGAGGTATTTGGAAAAGTATATTTATATCTGTTGGACCATTAAATAAAAAAAACAGGTGAACAGGTTAAACCAGCTCAATGAAAGCCTAAAGGAATCTGATAACTGTATTTTTCTCTCTCTGTGTGTATAAATACATATTGTACTCCTTAGTTCTAAGGAGTGCAATAAAAGCTAAACAATAACTGTCAGTGTTATCGCCAGACACTTTTGGAGAAAACAGTCTGAGGACAGCTGGGGTTGCTTTAGTGGGAAGTGTAAGAGAGGTACTTAGTGACCTCAGAAATTTGCAGCGGTCACAAGATGAAAGCGTATTTTGGATCTACGAGGGGCTTCTAGCTGTTACAGCATGGCTGTTATTACTTGTTTAGTAATATTTACTACTAAAAATTTATGTCTTATGCCTAGGAAACTTTAAAGGCAATTTTTATATATCATTGTAACTGGAATGAAAATACAAACATTTCCAAGTCCTAGACTTGGTTTGGTTTTTAGTATGTCTCCTTGTGGTATGAGCTACCTATGTTGTTGTAGAGCAAGGCAGTGGTGTACAGCCAGTTTAAAACAGATAAATCTGTCTCAGAACTAGTTATGTAGGAGAGTTTAAATATAATCCTTGGCTCTGTGCAGGACATCCCTATATGGAAGCAAACCCTCCCTCAGTTAATCCTCCACTGCACCTTCTGGTGATGCCGTGGCTGTGCAATGCTCTGCTTTTTCTCATGTTTCTCTCTCTGAACTTGCTCAAATGTGTTGCACTCAGAGGTCATTGCTAAGTTTGGGGCTGCCCTTGGTCCTCTGTCAGGACTTTGTCTCGTTATTCTGTTACTGTACTTTGCCTTCATTTATTTTCTTTTGTGAGGGGTGGCCTGGTTCATGCTGACGCTCACATACAATGGTATTCTGCAGAACCTGCGTATGTACTTCTGCTAAACTAATTTCCTTTTGGGTTCATTGATCTCTTTAATGAAAGTCTAAGCATTTTTATGAGCCAAAACCTCATTACACTGTACAGAGGCTGTACTTTAAACTTATCTGTTCTTTTGCTGTACATTTTAATAAAACTTTATTAGATTACTCTTCTGATGAAAGACAGCAGGAAATATTCATTAGAAAACTTGAGGTGCTGGGAAACTTAATGTTGCATTCTTGTTTTCAGATTAATTATGGGTTTTGTTACACCTTGTTAATGGGCCTTCCATGAAAGGAGTTCATATAAATTATCCCATAGAAGATAACTGCATTCATGTCAAGATTATCTTCACACATCCTACCGTGTGGTTTCTTTTCAATGAATAATAATTTTTTCTGTCTTGATTTATTGAGTTTTTACTGGTGCAAATGGGTATGATACTCATTTTATAAAGAGGTATTTTATCTAAATTCTGCTTCTACCTGTGACACTTTGCTACAGCAGCAGATGCAAATCTGCTTCAAATGTAAATCTACTGGAATGCATTTTCTTCCTTCTTTTAGTGAAAAGACTTCATTTTTTTCTAAAGTGGTTTCCTATGCAATATGAGGTACAGTCATCTGTACAGTTATTAAGTTGTCTGAATAGGATGAAATGAAATTCCATTTCCTAGGAATGAAAGCATTTTTATGTAACTTAATTTTGTAAAATCCTGCGTAGCGTCTGGAGGGAAGAGAATGCTGGGGAATTACAAACTCAGAGGATTTGTTCAATATGTTGAATCTACTCCAGCATTTATTTTTCTTCTATGATTACTGTACATATGTTTGTGCTGCTACTGAGAGCAGAAGGAGATGCTTAACTGAAAGCTACAAGGGGTTTGTGTAGATGTAAGCCACTTTCTCCTCTTTTTTTATGTTATAGCCTCACCTCATTAGTGTCTTGGATTAAGTAGGAGGAAAAAAATCAGTTGCATTTTCTTTCCTTGCTGCCACTTCTCTGGAAAGCTGTAATAAAGAGACTAGTTTTTTTCCTTCTTTTTTTTTTTTTTTTTTTTAATGTGTCTATTTTCTGGTTTTGATAGTTTTTTCACTTTTTTTTTTTAAACCAGGAAAGTAAATGAAACCAAGCCCACACTGTTTTTAATCTAACTGGGTAATCAACATAAAACACCTTCCATATTGTTCATCTTAAAGAGGGAAATTGAAAATTGATGTGATGATGTTCCTTTCACTAACACAGATTTATTTGAAAGCAATTTGCACAAAACCCTAGGTGTAAGCAAGCTCCAAATGTAAATTTTTTTGAGTTGGTACTCCTAATTATATCTTTCAATAATTATTATTCCCCTGTTGCTTAACCAGTGCTGAACCCAAAACTGCTTCCTTTGCTACCTGTCAGTCAGGTTGTCAGCCCGAGCATTCCAGGCTTTTTTGGTTTCTTCTCTATCTTACATCTTGATTCAAGCACCCTGAACTGTATGGCCCCAGCAGAGGAGCTCTTGGCTCTGTGACCTGTGCTTTGCTGTAGAGATTGGTTGGACTTGTGTTCTCCAGCTCTTCCTGGGAGACGCGTGGATGTTCGGAACAGCAGCGGCCAGTGATGTCAGTGTTCTTGGGGTCGGTGTGGCCGGTTGGCCTTGGGCTGCAGCCAGCTTCTCACGCCTTCTCCCCTCAGTTCCCCCTCTGTTTCACCACTCTGGATGTGGCTTCCAGCAACAGCCTTGCTTATGGATGAGCTAGGAAATGCTTTGTAGTGAATATGCATGATCGTGATGGAATAAATACCCTGTTGTAAAGTTGCACCACACACATCTAATGAAAGGAGAGATCCTTTGGTGTGTCCAGTGCTGATAAACCATGTCTGCTTTCTAATGCTTCAAATTGTGTTAGAAAGTTTATTCCAGCCTCTACGCTTGGGCAGGGCCACCCTGGCGCTCACTGCGCTCTCCTCCACTTGAACATCAACGCTGTCCCAGCAACAGCTCCGTCCTTGTTGCTGCTGGTGTCTGCTGCTCTGAAAGCCCCACAGCTGAACAATGGGGTGGGCAGGGTGGGACATGGCTCCCAGCACTGGGGGTGCTGCGTGGGGGCCCCAGCGCTTGGGAGAAGCAGTGGCAAACCATTGCTAGCAGAAAAAGGAGTTGAAAGGAGATGGGAAATCTACAGGTAAAGTCAGTTTTCTGCCTTTTGGTGGGAACGCCTCAGCCCTGCATGGCAGTGGCTAGTCATAATATGAGGGAGAGTAGTATTTATCTCAAAATATTGTGGAGAAAATGAAATAACACTCTGTATGGCAGTGAGGCTGATGTTCAGCTTTTGTATCTTGTCCAATAGTGTTTCAATTGCTCTTTTTCATGCAGAGTCATTTTAATCCTAAAGTTTTAAAATTTTATTTATATATAGACGTCACCACCAACCAGGTGCTGTGGATTTCATCCCTTGGATTTAATTATTTTTTTCTTTACAGTAAGAGGGTTTTAAATCCTGCAGGATAAGAGAGAGAGTGCTAGGAAAAGCTTTCCAAGGCTTCTGAAATCTCTTAGTCTCTGAGGCTTCCTGGGCCCCATTCTGGTTAGTTTTGGGCTTAGTATTTAATCTTTTAAAAGCGTTTGGGAGGCACCAGCTTGAACATTAGCAACTATGTATGAAATATTTGCCAAAGCACTAATTTGTATTAGGTGCTGTTGAATCGTTTGAATTATGTACTTCTAAAATAAATGTCTGTTTAGAGTGACCTACTTCTGACACACTGTCTGATGTAAGGAGCACCTTTCTTTCCAGTAAGCGGGTTCCTTTGAGGTGTTTCTAATCATAGAAATAAACATTTTATAGATATAGAGCATACGGGCTTTGATCTGGTTTAGATACTGGGATAAAGATTTCCCATGCCTTCTAGGAAGTGATGTATTTTTCACCTCCCCAAAAGACTTCAGGCTTTGGCTCCTGACAGGTATTCTGTCCTAGGTAAAGGAGAGTCATTGATGCACGTACCCTAGGAGTTGTACCGAATCTTGAACCAGTAATAATTTGGCATGTGCTGATCCAAAGGATGGGATGGGACATCCAAGGATGGAGCTGCTGCTTTTGCATCCTTTGGTGAAGAGAATCCTGTGAAGGGATGGATTTTTTGGTTTGTTTTTTTTTGTTGGAAAGAGTTACATTTCCAAACACTGCAAATGCTTGACAATTAGTGTCTTATGAGCAACATACAAGAAGATCTGCAGTTTTGGATCTCTTCTAGACTCCTTCTGCCCAGTCCAAAAGCTTATTGGGATGCCTGTGGTGGGATAGCATTGCAGGGAGTAGCCAAGACATAGTCCTTGACCTGTTTTCATTTGTCAATAGCTCTTAATACTGTTCAATATTCTGTATGAATGAGAATAAGCTTGTGAAGTCTTGCTGGGTAGATGGGTTGATGGATCAATACTGACCTTTGCCGTTACAACTGCAATTAACACAGAGTATGAACTGTTATAGGAGTAGCAGTTTCGGCACAAATGGAGATGGGGAAGAGGGTTTGCAGGGAGATATTTTAATCTAAGAGTATTTTATGCCATTTTTGTTGTCTCTGAAAGTGTCACGGAATTGAGAATGAAGATGCATGGAAAACGGCTTGAGAATATGGATAGTTTTAAATTGGTTGTTATGTGTGGTTTGTTTCATTTGCTTTTTTCCTTGATGGTGCAAAACCTCTTAGGAGTGAGTTTAAGCATCTTAATTAAAAACCAGCTATGAATTCTGCTGGTATTTGTTTATACTCCTTTCTATCGCTGCACTTGCTGTGGGGTTTGGATGAAGAGATGATATTTATCTCAAGATCTCACAGGCAGTGGGCACTCAGGGTTAGCAGCATAGTGCTGCCTGTGGCCATGGCAGGGGAGCCAGGAGCTTCTAAGGTCATGCCTGTGCTATCTATTGTTTTGGTGGCCTTTTTTGTTTTTTGGGTTTTTTTAGGTGTTGGGGACAGCAGTATATATGTGAGGGGAAAAGGATCAGTTTCACACACTTTGTATCGATACAACATGGAAATGAGAAGCAAAAACAAGAGAAAAGAGAAAATGGGCTGTGTGGGTGGAAAAGATCAAGGACAATCAATCCACTTCAGAGTACTTTCTCTCTTTTCAAAAAATAAAACAAAAGGCTGTTCCACTGTGTACCAAATCCCAAGCTCTGCATTCAAGTGAGAAGCTATGTTTGTGGGTGGCTTTAACCGTAGTCCTTTAAACCTGCTTTTCTCATGGACATTTTTTATTATGAAACACAGAATTGTGAGAGGGTCTACTTTAAGAAACCAAAGGAGACACCAAATAGTTGAAGTCTCCTATCATTTTGGCCAACTTTGTTTATAAACTCAGGAAGGCTATGTTTTCAAGTAAAGAAATGGAAAAAGAAATTAATTCCCACACTGTGTCCTGCAAAAGTATGAGAGGTTGAAAGGGTAAAGTGAAATGGGAAAATGAGAATGAAAAACTTCAAAGGAAATTTAAAAGTAGCCAGGAGACATTAAGTGACTGGATGGAGAACAGCACAATTTCATCCTTGAATACTGCTGGATTTTGCTGCCCTAACTAAATTAGTTTTTTAACATTGCAAAGAGTTAAAAGCCCTCTCAAAGCTGTGCTCTACTTGTGATTGGAGAACAGCTGCCAGCACTACAATATAAGATTTTCATCTATCCTCGGATATATGTGTGTGTGGAAATAATGTACAGAACACACACTTTCCAGGCTGAACTACCTAGTATTCCCTTCTCCAGAAAAAACTCCTTTTTGACCATGACAGGGAATGAGTGGGATGCTGCAGATACCTGTCTTGTCTCTGGCACTCCTGCCAGCTGCATGGCCAATACTCTGCTGCAGAGCGGTGAGAAGAGAGTCAAAAGTGCCAGGGGGGATTGATCTTCCTGGATAGGTTCAAGTGCAGGATGCTCCTCAATGTATTCGGGAGAAAAAAGTGGTATTGATCTGTACTGTGGGAATGTTAAACTTGCACTGAACAGAAAAATCTCATTAAAACTCCCCAAGATGCCCTTTGCTGCTATTGTTGGCTTTTTAAAAAACATTTTTCTTAACAACAGTTTTCCTTAGATTAAATGGCCTCAAGTGTAGCAGGATCAATGCAGCTATCTGGAGATTGATTTTGGTAAATAAAAATAATTGTAATACAGCAAATAAAAGCTATTTGCCACGTTATCTAGTGAAAAGCAGGGCAGAATCTTTTATTTGTTCTGAAGCACTGAAAACCTGTAATTTAATCTCTTTGGGTGATTTTTCTCTCTGTCCTGTGCTAGAGCCTATTCTCAATGTGACAAGCCTGCCAATTAAAGATGCTGTTACACATATATATATATATTTTTTTTTTAATAATTTTTTAGAAAAAACAATTAATATG
The DNA here is from genome assembly GCA_013398955.1 of Callaeas wilsoni. Lineage (NCBI taxonomy): Eukaryota > Metazoa > Chordata > Aves > Passeriformes > Callaeidae > Callaeas > Callaeas wilsoni. Next base: position 171,219 of record VWPU01013061.1, on the reverse strand, counting down.
TTTGAAAGTGAATGCAGTTGAATGAGACTGTAACCTTTATCACATGCCAGCTCTATTTAAACTCTAACAGATCAGATACTTTCTTTTATCTTCTCTTGAATTATTATAGAAATTATTGTATAAATGGTGGTATACTTTATAATATTTTTAGACTGCTGCAGTAAAATTTAGAAAAATACAGTAGTTAATCTCCTTCCCTTTTTGGATTCCATATATAGCCGGTTATCTGTCTCTCAGATCTTTGAGTGTCTTAGATGTTGGTTAATGCTTTGGTCCTAAACTATTGCTGAAAATGCAAGCTCAGGTAGAATTTGCTAATATATTACACAAGTAATACCTTGGGGTTGCACTGTTTTTTGGCTGAAGAACTCAAAGTACTTTGGGAATGTGTTATTTATGATGTATCTGTAGAATCGTGAGGGAGCTTTGTTAAATTCGTGGCCTGTACAGTGACGTTTGCAACCAAGCCTGCACAGAGGAGAGTGGTCAGAAAGGAGAGCCTGTCCCCTTCTGGACTTCATTTTTGGGGGTAAAGCTCCCTCTGGGCAGGAGCTGACTGAAAGCTGAATTTGGGCCACGTTCAGCACTGAAAGGCAGGGCCAAGCCACTTGCATCTGCTCCATTTACCTTTTTGTACCTCAGTTTGCCTGGTGTGCAAATGTACCTACACAACTGGTGTCTGCTTCTGCTTCTCCTTTTGAGTTAAAGAGAGCGTTACTAGTAACTCAGCATCCAGAAAAAGGGCAGTTTGGTTCCAGAGAGAGTCCAGCAGCAGAGGACCTGGTCTCTTGTGAATCATCACTTCTGAAAAAAAAGATGGACAGATCAAGGCTTACTTGTTTGATCTAATTCCACTTTTTCTGTGAATGCAGCAATTTTTTAGCAGTGTAATCCCTTAGACCATCATTTTTACTTGACAGCAGCTAATTGCTCATATTTTTGTCAACTTTTTGACCTTTAAATGGTGCCACTTTTGACAGCACTTGAAAATGGTGACTGCTTTTAGAGAAAGGAAGAAGAAACAAGGCATGCATTTCCACATTAATTAGGATTTGTAGTGCATTAATGACAATCATGTTGTCAGAAAACTTCAGACACTTGGAAGGCTGTCATGATGGGCAGTTGTTATTTCATGTCATCTTTCTTTGTTTTTTATATCCATAAAAGTGACGAGTGTCCCCAAGGGTAATGTGGCTTGGTGCACAGTGTTTTCAATAGAATACTGCTACTGACACGAGGAGAAAATCATTGTATAGCGTGCTGCCAGACTGCCTGTGGAGAGAAAGCAGCGGGGAAAGGAGGTGCTGTGACAATTCCCATGTCATGTGGGTAATGCCTGACTTGTTAAATGATCTGGACAAGCAATTTCTGCATCCAGGAGAGTTCCACGTTTGGGATGCTAGATTCCTTCTGAACGACCTGAGCACACAGCTCTGACCTGTGCTGTAGGTCTGGCCTCACCTCAGCATGATAGGTCATGGAGTTGAGATTTGGGTTTGGTATCCTGCCCCATCCCAAACAAGGAAGCAGGCTGGAGCTGATGGTTGTCAATAGAAGTGATTGTTTTTGCTATTCCACAGACCTCCTCAAATGCTGGGGCTCCATTTCTCTTGTGTGACAGTGTGGGGGGAAAAACTGCAGGGGAAAAAAATGGTGAGGGTGTATCTGCCACTGGAATAATTTACTGAGCTCGTAGTTAACTCTGTGGTGCTGTCAGTGGCAAAAGAGAGCCTCTGGGAAAAGACGTGAAGCATGTTAATCACTTGGTTTCCCCTGACTTAGTGGAATGCCTGTCCATGACTTTAGATTTAAACGTATACAGACACCTTTCATGTCTGCCTTTCTGGTTCATGGATTGAGGCCCCAGCACCTAGTAAACTGCTTTTACAGGCTTCTCTCTACTTGCACAGAGGACTGTACAAGTCTTCTGAGAACAGCCAGACTTTGAAAACAGAAGATTACTAAGAAAAATTAAATCCATGGGAAAGTGTAAGTGCGTATTCCAAGATATCGAAAGATTGACTTCACTCTAAGACTCTTATAGCAGGTTATTAAAAATAGAATATAAGAATAAATGTTGACTGTATTTTTGGCTGGGATTTTTTTTTTTAACAAATATTCCCTTCTGAGCGGTTTCAAAATCAGTTTTTCCTATAGCTATTATATTGTCTTTTAGTATTTGGCTGTGGTTCACCTTATATGAAGCAGACATGATTCCTAGGATAGCTATTTACTGTCCTTATCCTATATATTTGTTTATTTCAGGAGTTCTTAGTAGCTGAACTATTTATTTTCAAGTAGGTGGATTGAGTCACTGAGTTCTGGTATTATATTCGCAAAACCTGTGTATTAGATAGATAACCTTGTCTCAGTGAGCACAACTTCTCAACTGCTCAAAAAATGATTTACTTAATATTTGATTCACTCTTTTCCCTGACTTAAGTATATCAATACTTATATTTGTAGACCTTTGAAGGGTAGGTGTACAGTGATAAACTTAACAGAGAAATAGTGAAATGACACAGTTAATGTTACAAACATTCAGCCTTCATAACAGCAAAAATATCCTTCTAGGAAAGAGGGGCCAGATGCTGCTGCTTTAGGCTTCTGGTACAAGTGATGTGGGTTCTTTTGGCTAAACTCTGAGTTCCTCTTGTCTGTCTTTTGTCAAAAGCAAAAGCCTGATCCTTCTGCTGGAGATAAATGTGCCCTTTCCAATTTTCAGAGACATGGAAAATATTGAAATATGCCATATCTGACCTTGAGTTTTGCAGGATTTTGTTGTTTAAATATCTAAAATATTTTCAAGTTAAAAATGCCTTCATGAAAGATCCCAAATAAAAAGTGTCTGTATTTCATTGGTTTGTTATAAATCCTGAAAATAACTTCTTTATCTACAAACCAAGAATACTTTTAGAGCACTGTATATATTAATAATATTTCTCCTAGTAAAATAATGACTGTAATTGAAGCCTGAAATGTTAATTAAATGTCAAATGTTTTCTTTTTCATCGTGTTCTGCACCTTCTGACAAAATTCTGAGAAGCACCCTGGAGCAGGATGGCTTATTCTGTAACCTAATTGACTAAGGTCTCACAGAGGCTCTGTTTCCTGGCTCTGGGCTGTGCACATTAGAATTTAGATGTGTGCTGGGTTTGCATGGCCAGGTTCTGATAGCAGGGGTGGCTGCAGAGGCCTTGTCTGTGAGCAGCTGCTTGAGGCTTCGCCTGCATCTGACAGAGCCAACGCCTGCCAGCTCCAAGGCAGAGCTCCTGGGGGCCAAGGCAGAGCCCATCGGTGGGGCAGGAACGCCTCTGTGATAACAGAGTAATGAAAGCAGCCAGAAGAAGGAGCAGTGGGAACACCCGAGAGCAACAATTCCCTGCAGACGCACAGGCCAGGGCAGGAGGGGCAGGAGCTGCTCCAGGCACTGGAGCTGGGATTCCTCTGCAGCCCAAGGTGCAGCCCAAGGAGAGGCAGCTGTGCCCTGCAGCCCCTGGAGGTCCATGGGGAAGCAGAGATCCACCTGCAGCCCATGGAGGACCCCATGGCAGAGCAGGTGGAAGCTCAAAGGAGGCTGTGAGAAGCTCACTCTGGAGCAGGGTTCTCACAGGACCTGTGGTCTTGTGGAGAGAGGAGCCCACAGTGCAGCAGTTTTTCTGGCAGGATTTGTGACCCCACAGGGGACCCACCCCGGAGCAGGCTGTTCCTGAAGTGCAGCCTGGGGAAAGGATCCACACTGAAGCAGCTCCTGAAGGGCAGCCCATGCAGGAGATTCACAATGGATAAGTTCATGCATGACTGTCTCCCATGGGAGAGGCCCATGCTGGAGCAGGGCGAGATTGTGAGGAGTCCTCCCCCTGAGGAGGAGGCAGCAGCAGAAACAGTGTGAGGTGAACTGGCCGTGGGCTCCATTCCTGTTCCCCTGCCCCGCTGGCAGGGAGGAGGCAGAGAACTTGTGAGCGAAGTTAAGCTCTTGAAGAACGGAGGGATGGGTGGAAGGCGTGATAAGATTTATGTTTTATTTCCCATTATCCTACTCTGATTTGATTGGTAATAAATTAAATTAATTTCCCCAAGTCAAGTCTGCTTTGCCCACGGGAGTAACTGGTGAGTGATTGCTCCCTGCCCTTACCTTGACCTAAGAGCCTTTTGCTTTATTCCTTCCTTGTCCATCTGAGGAGGAAGTGACAGAGTGGCTTTGGTGGGCACCTGGAATCCAGTCAGGCTCAACCCACCACGGCCTGCAAGGGGGACATGGAGAACTTAACCTTGAAGAGATGACATTGAAATTTTATTTGTTAGTGTGTTTTAATAGGCCAATCCAAATACTTGTACAATCTGAATAGGATGAATTGGTTGCTTCATTTAGATGAACATTTAGGGAAAAATGCTTTGCCCCCTCCCCTGCCTGCAGCTCTGTAGGGGTTTAATGCTCCTTTTCCTCTGCTAGCTATGCATGTGGCCTTTAATGTGAGTAAAAATGAGAACACCTAGTACAAAAAAAAATCTGGGTAAGTTTATATATAAATTAAAAGGATTAAACTCCCTCTTATTAAAAGAAATGCTGTACAAGTAGCAGTTTTTAATAAAAGGATTAAACTCCCTCTTATTAAAAGAAATGCTGTACAAGTAGCAGTTTTTACTGTTCATACTGAATTCTGTGTAAGGTTCTTAACAACATCAGATGTTTGCAGACAAATACGTTTTCTGTTTTTCATGAGAGACAAAAGAAATATTCAAAATACTGAGTTTAATGTGATGTATTTTTCAGTAAGAGTACATTGACCTGTTGGCATTGCTGTGGTCTGTGCTGATGAAAGCGTGACCTTGCTTTGGAGCTGCAAGCTATTTATTCTGGGCTCAGTGTGCCTTTTGAGAGTGTGGCCAGCAGTTCTCTTTTGTCTGAAAGAAGCATGCCCAGCTTGAATTGTAGAGAAAATGGCTTGCTTTAAAAATGGTAATGGCTGGAAATAAGCCTAAAGACTCTAGAAGAGGAAAATGTTTGTCTGCGTCTTACAGCAAAATTTACTGAGGTTTAGAAACACATTTAAATGAATCAGGATCTAAATTATTTTTCAGGATTGTAAGTAGTTTATTTTTTAAATAGACTTCAGAAATGTATTCGTGGTTAAAGAAGACGGTGATACCATGGTACAACCAGGCCCCAGCTCTGGTTTTGAGATGCTTTCACCTGTCCCAGTCTCTCCCCGCATGGGGCCAGAATCCTGCAATGCAGACATTTGCCCAATATGTTGCTTGAATTTTTTTAAGATACTGATTTTCAGGATACATTCTCCAGTTCTGAATTCCTTTACCAAATGTCTGACCTTGCGTTTGGCTGTGAATAGCTTTAACTTGCCAGCTAAGCCAGTTTGCTTTTATGGCCATCCTACACTTCTCAATATTTAGTGCCACTCTAGTGGCTCAGTGATCTAAACATTTTATCAGCAGTGACTGCAGTGACTCCCCCATTTATTTCCAGCTCATTGTTCTGTTTTCTGTGTTTCTTTGGACTTGGGATTTTTTTTTTTTTTTGGTAACTCTAACAAAAACTGGAGAAAGAATTGCCTGTAAAATTTGCAGCTTATGTATCTTGGAGACATAATATCAATCATTGAATGTGGAGCACCTGTGCAGATCCATCCAGCTAGCTTTGGGTTTTATGTCAGCTAAAAAGCTCATCTTCTCACTGTAGTAATTTCTGTCTCTGTTACTCTGCTTTCATTCAGCACTAGCAGAAACTGATGAAACCCCCATATACGTGCAAGAGAAATAGTTTAATTTATCCCTAAGCAGATGGTTCCTTACATTCTTCTGCTGCAGTCCAGAAAAATCACAGCTTAGGAGTCAAAAGACATTCTGTGAATATTTACCAAAGGTTATCTGCATCTGAGTGATATCAGATGTGTGCTTTGTTATCTTGGAGGGTCATGGACTTGATAGTTGCTTCTTCTGGGGTTTGCAGTGCAAGGGGGATGAGTTCCTGTAAATAATGACAGGACTGAAGGGTTCTTAAAACATTAACTGCTTCAGTGTAAAGGATGTAAAGAATGTGCCCAATAAAAGTTACCCTACTGTGACCCCTTAATTTCACTGGATTTTCTTGCTCTTTTCTCGAATGTTTCTTGCGTAATAAAATGTCTCTGCACACAAGGGATTACCCTGTAAAAGCATATGCTGCAGGCATTGAAATACAGAATAATGGTTTCATTTTTCATTGTCTTCCGCAAGGGAAGAGGGGAAAACATGATATTTTCTTTCTTTAGAGAATGATTTTGTGACCCAATGAATCACCCTTTGCATTTTTTTCCCTCCTTCCTTTCTTTTTTCTAGAAAAACATCCCATAATTGCAAAGCCCTTGGTGGCTGAAATCAATACATCATCTTCATTTTGTTAGGAGGTACCCAGAGTCTTTAGGAAATCTGGGCCATAAAGTCAGTACAGACTTCTAATAGGTGTGAGACAACTCTCATCTGTCTCATCTCAGGGTAGTGTGTTTTAAAAACTGAATTGTGAGCTCTTCTTAGAGAGGCTGAGCATCCAGGCAGGGGTATATCATTGCAGGAAATTGTTTACAGAGCTACAGAATACTTGTGCACAGCAAGTGCAATTTTTTAAATGGTTCATTTTACTCTTAAATCTGATACTATTTTGACATGTTTCTTCATATGTTTGTGTGAGGAGTGGATAAACAGAGCAAGTGGGTTATTTTGCTGCACTTTGAAGCTTGTCGATCTCTCTTCATTTAAAAGATTGCCCATTAACTGCATTTTTGTCTGTGTTTGTATCCACAAATGTTAATTAACATTCTAGTTTATGGATTTCAGAAACTTGACTTCAAATCTATAACTGTTTTTGCCTGGATGTCAGAAATCCTTTTAGCCTTGTACTTGATATTTATGTGAGAATGGGATGAGGCCTTCTTTATGGTGCGGGATTTTTTCTTCTTTCTATGATTGCTAGAGAAGTATGTGTTTAGAGGGATGTGATAAAAATAATCCTTACTGAGGTTACTTAATGGGCAGACAGTGGGTGAGCAGGTCAAAGTGACAATATAAAAATGTACACTTCAAAAACTGCTTGCAAAGTAAAAATTCTTTTGTGTTCTGAGATTACGACTGTGTGTTATCCCTAAGAATTTTTTTACTTCAAAATATTGGAGAATTCTTTGTTGTAGTGGGCAACCAGAGGTAGCAGAGTTAACTTTTTAAAAGGTCAAGAGTTGCCTCACTGTGACTGAGTTTATTTACGGGTCTGAGTTTTTAAAGTCAACTGACATCCCCTGTCCTGCATGACATCCTTGCCTGGAACGGCATGGATCTGGCAGATGGACCACTCGGATGCTGAGGAGCACATTCAGAGCAGGTAGCTCGGCGTGTGAGGCACACGTTGAGCTCGGGGTGCAGGAGCCCGAGGCAAGAGGCCGAGAGGTGCTGGGGAGCTGTGTGGCAGCCCTGGGGAGATGTGGCAGGGGCTCACAACCCCGACTTTCCCTCCCTTAGATTGTGATGGTATAAGAGCCCAAGGGTTCCTTGGTTCAGAATCCCTTCTTGGAGGTATCGGCCGGAGCTGTTTTGTTATTTTATTGTTTTATTATTTAATTATTATGCTAGCATTAAATTATGTTAATGATCTGGATGTCTGAGCTCTCGCTATTGGAAACCTGGTGTCAAGCTGGTGAGGAAGCTTGGTCTGGTTGTGTGAATGGGGTGTGCAGCTGTGAAGGGGCTTTGGTCCCAGCTGGGACCAGCACTGTTTTACATCTTTGTTTGCAACACAGACAGTGGGATTGAGAGCACTGTCAGCCAGTTTGTCAATGGCACCGAGCTGTGTGGCATGGTCAGCGTGCTGGAGGGAAGGGATGCCAAGCAGAGGGAGCTGGAGAGGTGGCCCCGTGTGGCCCTCATGAAGTTCAAGGAGGCCAAGTGCAAGATCCTGCACCTGGGTCAGGGCAATCCCAAGCAGAGGCTGGGCAGAGAAGGGGGTGAAGAGCAGCCCCGAGGAGAAGCACTTGGGGGTGCTGCTGGAGGAGAAGCTCAACACGACCCAGCCAGGAGCACTCACAGCCCAGAGACACAAACGTGTCCTGGCTGCATCCAGAGCACCGTGGGCAGCAGGGCAGGGAGGGGATTCTGCCCCTCTGCTCTGCTCAGACCTCACCTGCAGGGCTGTGCCCAGCTCTGGGGTCCCCAACACCTTGACCAGGAAAAAGAAAAAATTCTGCCTTTCTATTTGATATGATTCTATCATGTTAACAACTGGAAACAGCTGCCATGGGTCCGGGTCCCATTGCTCAAATACTGTGCTAATGAAAAGCAGAAAGAAGCAGAAATATGTGGAAGAGGAAGAAAGGCATATACATAAATACCTGTTTACAGGCTGAGTCTAAAAATGAGTCACCACTGTTGCCTTAAATGACAAGGGTATATTTTCATGCTTTCAGAACAGTCACTGAATTTGTTTAGTTCAAACCTGTTAGAGATATATGCTTTGCCATTTGTTCTCATGAGCCAATAGGATGGAGCACCAGTCCCCAAAAGTGACCCTACTCAAGCACACCAAACTTCTGTTGTAGTAGGTATGTCTCTTTAACTGTATGGTTAGGAACAAGTGACAGAAAGGGACATTACCTGTGTGATAGTATCTTGACATGGAGTAAATTCAAGTGCAGATGGTGAAATTAGATAATCAGTCTGTTAAACAGTAGTTTAGGTTTCTGTGCTGTCCTAGATGCCAAATTGTAGAAGATGATTTTTTCTTTCTTTTTCTCAGAGGGTCCTGTGTGTTTTCATGAAGGGATCAGTGATTGCTTTTAGTGGTGTTAAGAAATTTAATCTCAGATAGTGGAAAGATTTTTGTCAGTTTTCTAAAAGACAAATGTACTGACATGGCAGAATGGCTTCATCTGAGCATCCTGCTCATAAGATTAATGTCAAAACCAAAAAGAAGTCTTGTGATATGGGCAGAATTGATCCCCCTTTCAGAGGAAAGCCGTTGTATGAACACAAGCTCAAGTACAAGGCATGGTTAGGCAGTTACGTTGGCTGAAATAGTACTTAATTTAGAACCACGGAAATCTGAAGCAGCCTCTGCCTTTCCCACTTTAAAGGCCTACAGAAGTTGTGGTGTGAATGTACAAGAGTTACTGATGGTGCATCATTTGGTAATGAGAAAATATGATCTAGATACAAATTATATTTGGCTGGATTTTTAAAAATTAACAGTCTGGTAAGAGCTAGAAAATAATTCTACACTAATTAGCAAAGTTAATGGCAGAGGATGTGGAATATACAGAGGTGACTGAAAGCAAGCTTACATGTCCGGGCATCAGTAAGGAAGAGAGAACACAAACTGAGCTGTGGGGGAACAGTCAGAAAAGGGAAGGTTGACAAGAGGGCTAAAGATGAGTGAACATGGCAGAAGAAATTTTTTTTTTTTGGTGAAAGTAGGTGAGTTTTTGAGGCGTTTTAGACAACCACATATTTCTTGTGCTCCTGAATTATTTTTTTTTAAGCTTATTTATTTATTTGTTTTTGTTTGGCTTTTTGGTGGCTGGTGGTGTTGTTGCCTTACCGTCACAAAGCTATTGCATTTGGTTCCATATCAGAAATTCAAGCTGAGATTTAACAGATGAACTCAAAATATCTGGTTCATAACTCTACCTGCTGAAGCATATTATGAGATTGTTGATCTCTATAATTCTGTGACCAAATATATATAATTACATGGATATATGTAATAGATATAGGTACTGTTGTTTTTAGCAGTTGATGCCAAAGGTGTAACCCGTTTGTTTCTTTTACTTACCTCTGTTCTTGTGTAATTATTTTCTAGAACATTAAGGAAAATACAGAATACAAAGTAGTTTTGACTTCTTTTTTTTTTTTAAATGAGCTGCATCTAATTGCATATAACTGTGTTGAGATCTGGAAACTTAAAAGTTTATCTCTAATTTACTGCATATTTCCCAATGGCAGCGAATTGTACCGGTGCTGTGCAAATTGTGTTGCTCTAATTAACACTGGAGTGTACCAGTGTGTTTAAACACACTGGAAGGACCACTTTACAGAACATACCCCAATTAGTGCTCTTCCTTAAAAGCGAGCGTTAAGTGCACCAAGACAATAAATCAGCAAGTGATCCTCAGAGCAGTAATGACACTTGTGGTTTTCAGCTGTATGGAGCATGAACCAGCAGCCTGCAGGTAAATATCTCTGGGTAGGCCCCCCACCAATCACCTGGGCTAAACAGGTTGCCAATACCCACTTGGCACAAATGTGTATTTCAAGCAAAGGATCTATTGCTTTTTTCTTATTCATGTAGCTCCCATTAATGTCAAAGGGAACTATGTGTTTGTGAAAGGAAAATGGATCCCCTGAGGGTGTCAAGTATTGTAAGGTAATGTTCTTCTGTTACATTTTATGCACTGCTTATTTTTATGAGTTGTTGTAATTGTTTAGGGTGTATGATTGCTTTAGGGCCTGCTGTCAGGTGTGGAATCACTGCATAAAAAAGGCTCATGAATAAAATACTGAGAATTCAGAAAAGAAACCTCATTTTTTTTAATGTCAGCAAAGCAAATACACAATATTTCGAATAGGAACTTACATAAGGAATAGAAGAAACTGATAACTGCTTGAGAACTGTGAAAATTCATGGTCCTAACTGACCAATTAGTGCCTGCAGTTCTTGACATTTCTGTAATTCGTTAAGGTCTGTATCCTTCTGAGCAACTGTATCAAAATCAACTGGTCTGCTGGGAGGAGAGCTTGTAAAGGTGGCATTAGTTAGATACACAGAACCCGAGAGACCTGACTAGTGGTCATATTTCTAATTTGTAGATTGAATATGTTTACAATGTAAACTGTTTCGTTATTCTCATTTTTGGGGAAGCCTTTTGACGTGATTTTGGAAGTGCTGAATTATCTGAGCTAACAGAATTGTCCCAAAGTAATTGTGATACCTTTTTTCTTGGTTTATATGATCAGTGAAAACTTGATATTTCTGGACAATAATCAAATTGACCATGGCTCAATGCAAGCCATTTGTGTTACTACTGCTACTACTATTTGAAAACTGATTATTTCCTTGTTTACAGAGGCACTGTAAACACTGAAAAGACAGCATGAGTAAGAGCTGTTCTGAATGTCAGTTAAGAAAGGATAAGGATGACAACTATTGTAAAGAAAGCTTTCTATAAACCCAGATTTTTTTTTTTTCATTATGTGAAACTCTTAATTTAGGCAAATTTTGTATGGGTGGAAAAGTGTTTTAAGCTCCACAGGGTTAAGAACTAAAGTTCCTGGAACTTTAGTACTTCTCTACGTTTCTGTTCACCATCAAGATTACAAGTTATTACCAGGATTGAAATCCTCTTCCAGCATTGTGTTCCAAAGAACTATAGCAAAGGCTATATTTTTCCACACAAGGATTTTTGTTAAAGTGAAGAGTATTTGCCTTTACTCCTGTATTTCTGCTTGATGGGCATTATCTTTGATGCAAGCCAGCCTATTTGGAGTTTAGTCCACTAAGCCGAGTGGTTCTGATGGGTAGGTAATGAAAGTAATTCTTTTTATTAACATACAATTGTCTACCCAGTCTTTGACCACAAAAGCAAACCATATGTGATTTGGGCTCAAGCGAGGAATGATGAATTAAATTTGTATACAAGCTCAGTCTGGGGGTCAGATTTGTGGTTCACGATTGATGTGGATTGTCACCAGAATACGGGGACAACCTGTTTGTTACAAGCTGACTTATACACCCAGTTGTCGACTCTTTTCTGATGTGTAACCTCGGTTCTAACCCCAAATAAAATTCATCCTTCTGACATATTCCTGAAGCAGCTTTCTCAGACCTTTCTTCTACATGCGAAAAACAGGAACTGCATAAACCCTACTTTGTAGATGATTTTTTGTCCATTTCTGATATATTTTTGAAAAAAGCCAGAACTGGTTGCTGCAATACTGCTGTTTTTATTTAAAAACCCAGTTCTTTTTCCCCTGGAAAATGCGGTATTTCCCTTTGTTTTTTTAAGTGGATCCCTGATACTGTAGCTAGGTTACCAAATTGGCACAATAGGCAAGACAACTGGCTGGCCAAGTCTGTACATCTGGTAAGACAATACTGCAGGTGCAAGAATAAAATACTTGTTTTCAACAACAAATTTCTGTGGCTTACTCCGTGTCCTTGAACTTCTTGCAAGCAAGAGATATTTTTCTTCTCATTGCAAAGCTGAACTAGAACTGCATTAATCTACTTACCTATAACTTTGTGCTATAGAAATTGATTCTATCTGAAGCCATTTTTCTTATGTTCCCTTTCTTACCAAAGTGCTTTCGTACTTCTCCCTGTAGAACAGGAAATGCCTGGATTGCAGGTGATCTTACGAATTAATTTCAAACCAGTTTATTATTCAGTGAGCACTTGGGTTCTTCACAATGGTATTTTCCAATGTTTGATTCAAAATAGAATTCTGCAAAAGTCAAATTATGTTTGAGCCTAACTTTGGGGAACAGGAACAGGAAATTAAAAAGGTGTATTTGAGAGTGATTTTCTCAGTATTAACTTCAGACAAGTTTCCAGCTTGGGATAACTGCTTTTTAAGCACTTGAAACTCATTGGCTTGTTTCTCAGTCTGAGTATTCCATATTCAGATATAATATTTTCTTGTATTGCCATTGAGCTGGCCTTAGTGCATGAGAGCTGATCTCTCTAATTATGACTAATTGCTGAATTAATGCAATCAGTTGATGCCTGAGTTTACTAGCACAGCTGTTACGTGCAGGAGAAGGGAGGGTCACGGAGCTGCGAGGCCGTTTTGGCAGGCTCAGGACAGCCTGTGGCCCTGGAGCTGCAGGAAAAGCAGCATCTCCTTGAAGGGTGAGGTGGGCAGTGCTGTGCCGGCGCAGACTGGGAGGATCCAGGTAACCCTGGCGAAGGACATTGCCCATGTTCAGCCTTGCTTTGCAAAGTCTCCCAAGGCTGAGGACTGGGCACGAGAGGAACACAGCAGGACTTGGGCTGAGATGGCAAAAAGAGACTGATTCCCAAACTATATGTGTGTCAGCTTGCCTTATGGTACTTAGCTTGAGTTTGTCATTTTTAAATCCAAGACTGGAAAGTTTTTGCCTACCTCTTCCTCATGGCCACAGAAATTACTACTAAGATGTAAGAGAATGAGTTAGCTTGGTTTGAAGTAATTTTGAAACTTGTGTTCAATAGTACTTAAGAAATAGTTTTCTGTCTTTTTTTTGTATACAGTTTAACTTATTTTTGGCACTTGCAGAAAATAATTAACTGATCTTTTTAATATGTTTTCTGGGACATTTTACACTTGTATGTTGTTTACCTAAAGAATCAAGGTGACCTATTTTAGGAGTTTGGAAATGTGGTTTTGTCTTGAAATGCAAGAGGAACTTTAATTGTTTTAATGTCTTTAGTATGGTGTGCACTTACAGTGCTTAACATGTCCTGAATGTATAGGATGAAAATGATTACAAGATCCGAGTTTCTCTTCTGGGCTGGCAAACTAAGATTTTCCAGTTACTTTTCAGCTCCAACTGTTAGCTGATCAGGGGAAGAAATAGCTGAACGGTATCTTTGAGCTCTGTGGTTTTGTATTCAAGTGTGTATTAAAGAAAGATAGTTATGATGAAACAGGGAATAGTTTTAAGTAAAAATTATGCATAGCCAAGCAAGCATATAAACAGAAAAGCAAAGGCAGCCTGACTCTGACTAATGAAGTTCATAAATAGTGTTTAAGTGCTTGGTGGATTGCAGCTGGTCCCAAGCAGGCCCCACGTAATCCTGGATCTTTGAAAAGCTGAATCTCCTGGCTCTAGTTTAGTTCTCTGTACATGAACTCTGCTCTCTTTCCACCAACTCATTCCTCAAGTGTTATACTATATAGATCAGGTCATGTTGCACTTTTTACTTTTCCTTGCTTTTGTTAAACACGTCTCAGATTGAGATGTGTATGGTTTTTTTAGTTTTGTTGGTTGGATGATTTTTTTGTTAATTTTATTTTTTTTCTGTAAGGAAGGAGAAAAAAAGGCCTGATAAAATATATGCTTCTCAAACTCTCCTAAAACACAGAGTGATGTATTGGCATCTGGTAGGTTTGCCAGTGACAAAAGTTTTATGATTGTGATTTCACTAAAGTCAAAGGGAACAGAATGCAAGCCAGCAGTGTTATAATGCTGTAAAACCATTGTTGGGCTAAGACAATCAAAACCTAGTGTCTGTCTTTCTGGGTGGATTTATTCCTACTCTCTGTGTTGTCAGTAGGGGAGATGTGACTGATGTGAATTAGTGTCTTTACAGGCTTAAAAAATGGAAGGAAGAGGGGTTAAGCAAATTATCCCTGGTTGTACGTATTTTTAAACCCTTTCTCTTGTGTAGGAATTTAATATACAACGCTTTGAAACCCTGAGGACCTACAATTGTTCTGCAAGGCAGTTGTAGGTACTGATCCTGGAGGCCATTGTATTTTAAGGCAGACCAAGTCCTTGTTAAATCAAACACTTGAAGTTAATTTAGGCATACATTTCTTGTATGCAAACCCTTCATCAATTTTACGAAACGCTTTTCAGATCAACTGCAAGATTTGGGTGCCTTCACTGATGACATGTATAGTACTTTAAAGCCCAGACTTTATTTTTTATTTCAGTCTTGAAAGACTGAGCTGACCAAATTCCAGGTTGGTACTGTTCCTCTGTTGCCTGTGTGCCCAGATCTCACTAAGACTAGACTGGCAAAGCTGTCTGGTGAGAAAATTGCTGTTTAATGAGTTAAGTTGGCTTGGCCAAAGGTTTGACTCCAGGGCAAGAGCAGAGAGGTTGGGTGGCAGGAAGAGGAGACCCTCCCAGACTACAGGGATTCCATCCTGCTGTATCCTCACTCTCTTCAGGCCTGAGTCTTGACTGTTTTTTAGCAACTCAGAGTGATGACTTTGAAATTATCTATTGAAATGCCACCAACTTGAGCTGCTTTGGGGCAAGGGAAATGAAGTCCTAAATCTATCAGGTTTACCCCACATAGTGTTTTATTTGGTATTGGGCAAACAAAATGTAGTCATTTCAAATGCTTCCAGTGGGAATTGACTGGAGGCTATTACAAAGAACAGATTACTGTAATAATGGTACTAGAACTTGATTATCCTTTAAAAAAATGTACTGGAGGACACTTCATACCATGCTATGGAGTATGGTAAAAACTGAACTATACCTGTCAAATGAGCAAAGAATATATTGCAGTGTATTTTACACTTGCCCTACTTGTATTTCCTCACTTTCTACCAAATATTTTGGATTTTTTTTTCTGAGATTCAAACAATCATTAGTGCTAATTAAAACCCGGTAATGCTGGCTTTATGTAAATGAAATTGTCATCTCATGTGGTGAGTTTGACACGCAACATATGTCACTCTGTTTGGCTGTTCCCCCTTTTGGAGGAAGGCATATAAAATGGGTCTTCTGTTTCAAGGCTGATGGCTTTTAGGGACCTTCTAAATGTGCTGTTTTTCTTATACTGAACATAATTCACGGAATCCTGAGGAAGCCTGCATGACATTGACTCCACCTAGAGATAGGTTATTAAAATTCTGCTCCAAACTGTGTTTCCAGATGACCTGTGTGACTTCAAAGTGAGGTTGAATCTTAGCAGCTGCCCAAGTGCCATTTCACAGTTACAAAATGGGTTGGAACTTACTTTTGCTACTTTTATGGAGAAAAAAAAAAAATTTCTCTTGGAATTTCTGAATCACAAGAAGTGCTGGCTGCCATTAGTGTGGCTGAAAGTGGATTTCTCTCTAATGTAGGCATCTTTGTATAGGAGAAAAATGCAATTATTTTTAGACTGTATTTAAAATGCACTTTTTATGAAAAGAAATGGAGGAGAGGAAATCCCCAGAGGAACCTGTTACACTGTTCCGATGCCTCTGTACTTAAAAGCTACTGTATAGTTACCCTCACCCAGCCAAGTGGTCTCTGCACACGTGCATGCTAAATTTCCTCCCAAATTTGCAGCAAAAGAAAGGTAAAATACTGCTCAATGCTTGCAACTGAATTGAGTTTGAGATAGCAATACTTTCTCTCACCTGGGAGGTCTATAAGCTCCAGACTGCTATTATGTGGGATGGACAAACTTGAAGAGGTGATACTTTCTCATCATGATTGCATGTCTGAAATATTTATTGACATTTGTGCAGAATTTTGTCTTTCAAACAGGCAGGATGGTACTGAGATTGTGGAGAATGTTGTTTTCTGAAACACTTCAAAGAGCTGGAGTTGTGTATTTCATTTCTAAAATGTGGCATACGTGCATGAATCAATAGTTCAGATCATGTCAGGCAAGTCTGATTCAGGTCTGCCATTCTTGACGATGTCACTTTATACAATAACTTGAGCTCTGTCTTTCTGTGAGATACTTGAAAATACAAACTCAGTGGAAATTGTAGCCAGCTTTTATCCAGTATCTGAAAGGAGTCACAGGTTTAGAAGCGTAGCTTACTCTGCCTTCGCTGGTTGCTGTGATTTATTTCTGTGACCTGAGAAAAGGAAAATGAAACAAAATTTCAAATACAGGTTCTGTTACGAATGAATCCTATCTTTCAACCTCTTTGTAGACCTGTGCAGTACACACTTTTGAGAGCTGGCTGCACGGAACATGCCAGCTGAGAGATTACGAGTGCATTTGGATCACGACGATTGGTTTTGTTGTCCTTGATGTTTGTGTCCATGGGGACTGTGATGACTTGAATGTAAAAAAACCTGAGAAACACACATTCAAAAGCTGACTTTCATTTGGTGCTAGACTGCTTTGATTATTTAAGGAAACTGCCTCTGTGGGTTTCTGCCTCTCCAGATTTTTTATCTTAAGTTCTGAAAGACATTATTTTGTTTGTAAGCTGTGTCATAAACAATGCCTTTATTATTTTTGTCTCGACTCTCATTTTGTAACACAATGATAACAGATAATTTCTCACTGTTTCTCTATTACATCCTAAGATAGCAAACAGCTGTTGCATTTATTATTAAGATATCTCTGCATACATGTTATTTGGCAAACATTTATGAATTGTAAGGATGCCAGATATTTCAGTGCAATCTGTTACACAGACTAATCTTGTGTGTTTGTTCCTAGACTGAAGGCATGGGGGGAGTGGAAAGTCCCAACACTTCAGTGGCAGAACAACCCTAGCACTCTGCAGAGCTGTAGATGCTCAGCTCTCTCTAAGTATTAATGGAATTTAGGTAATCAAGTTTATTACTGTGCCATGCCTGCTCTACTGTCATAGAGAAGATGGTGTCCAAGGACATGACATGCTTGGCAAATACTTGTTTATGCATTTTTCTTTCCCAGTACAATGTGTGTTCTCCTGTTTGGTTGTTAAATACCCAAGACCAGTGTCTGGTTGATGTTCAGCAAATATTTCACCAGTGTAAGCATGTTTAAGCGTATAGCCTGAGCAGTACATGTTCTGAGACCCTCTAAGAGGAAAAAATCTTGGTACTTTCGAATAGATATTACTTATTCAGACATAAGCCAGTAGCTGAAAATGTTTGGTGGTTCTGGGTTGTTGCAGAAATAAAAGGAAAGTGGTGCAATTTTTCTTTGCTTAGAACACAATTTTGGGCATGTTCTTTCTCTGAACGTAGTGGAAGAACAACAAGAGTAGGTCTGTCTTTCCTTCAATATCTCTAAATTTTACCCTTCAGCAAGCTTTTTGCAGGAGATTATTCTAAACAGACATTAATTTGCTATACATTAAAATTTACTTAGGTAAATTTTAGCTTATAGGTAGAAATAAATTGTTAGATGTAAGCAATTAAAATAAATCTTTATGGAAGGCACATTAGACCTTAATACCTGTTTGGTCCCAATTTTCAAGGCATTTTCCTAGTTAAAATTAGATATACAATGCAACAAATGAATTTTTCTGTTGCCCAATTTAAACTTTTTAAAATTGATATAAAAGAACATGTAAAGAGCAGGGCAGAAGGTTGCTCTAATGTGTGGGAGCTCTAACAAAACTCTTTATTACCTAGTTTTGTTTCTGCTCTCAGTGAAGGGGACAAAGTTTTGTAAGCATGGGAGTGTCCATGTGTTTTCTCTCGGTATCAGAGAGCTGGGGATTGCTGCAGCCCAGAACCTGGGTATGTGTTCAGTGACTCAGCCGGTGCAATAGCCCAGGAAAGCTCTGTTAATTAGCACTGTTATAGGGCTAGGCTGGAAGGTGTTCTATTAATGCATTCTCACAGTGTGTTTTTGAATATCCTTAAAAATATTCCATCTATTTATGCAAGTACATGAGCTTATATGTTCTATCAGTGGCCTGCAATCATTGGACCAATATTATTAGGGCTTTTGTTTTATTTTTGTTAATAACAGAATAGATATTTAGGACTTCCTGAAAAAAGTAGCAGTTGTTTCTGTTGGAATTATAGTGTGATTTTTAGGAATTCTAGTGGAAAATATTATCATGCTGCAAGAGATGTCGTTAATAAGGGCTATGCATGGTTATTGAGAAATTGTATGCATGCAGAGACAGAGAGTACAGTTTTAATACAGAGACCTCTTACAGTTTTAATGGTCTCTGAAGTTACTATGCTGTAAATGCCTCTGTTAGAATACGGATCTACCCACTTAATATGGTTACAGGAGAGCACACACTAATTTCTTCAGTTATTAAATTATAAGTGAAATTAAGTTGTCATGTTTCCTACTTGCATGAAAACAAGGCTTCTCCTCTAAAGTGTATTTTTTATTTTTGTAAAATACAGATTTTAACTTACTTATTCCTTTATTTTGAGTTCCTTGGCTGCATTTTTCCTTTATAGTTTTTAATAGAATGAAACAAAGTTGTTTTGCTCCTTTACAGTGTCTGACAATAGCTCAGTTCTGGTGAAGAGGCAGCTGAAAACAGCTGGTTGATCCCCAAATAAACTACAATCTAAAGCAGCTGATGGGTCAAACCTTTTTTGAGTTTGCACTCCACGTGGAGTGCAAATTTTTTCCTTGCTCTACTTTTGTATGCAGTCCTGCAGACTGGTCTACATGAATCTAAAAATGTGTCAAATCCAGTCCAAAGTTTATACAATAAAGTTCAATAGAAAAAGTGAGAGTAATTATTCAACCACTATCTGACTTTTCAATTCAAAATTACATTTTTTTTCTTACATGCCAGCTATACATTAAAGAAGTCTGATGGAAGTTAGGTCTACCAAGAAAATGGTATTATCAAACAGCCATTCTGTATAACATTCTACAATATTTATTCATAGCTTTGTAAAACAAAATGAAAACTTGGCAGAAAAATAATGTTTTCCAAGAGTCTGGCAGCTAATACTTGGCTACATCATTGAGTACCTTACAAAATATTAATTACAACTGCAGTTTACCCTCAGATTGCTAGTACAAGTTGAATCATTGAAGGAGAAAGTTTCCATGTGAATCTACTTTAATAATTTTATTTAATTGCATTTCCTTTTTCAAATATGATTTTTTAATTTCATTTTGAAAACTTGTGCTGTGTCAGAAACCTCTGTGCTCTTTTCACCACCAAGTCTCCACAAGGGCTTGTGGAAAATCTCTTCACTGGGCTTGAGATAGTAAGAAACAGTTTTAACCTATTTAATAATTTAGTTGATGCTTTCTTCTTCACAGCACTGTAACGACTAACATACTTTAAAAGCAAATTAGTGTTCAGGGGAAAGAACCTTGACATTTGCCCCAGAATGCAATGTTCTTCTTCTCCCTGAAGTCAGACTAGAAATTGGTGAATACAAATGCAAATTTCTCAGTCCCTTCTGGATGTAGGGAGAAAAGCGTTGCTCTGGTCTCAGTCAGCAGCAGCACTTCCAGGGCTGGATTGTAGCTCTCCCCTGGTATGGATCCAATCTTGAGAGCAATGACATGGCAGTTGCCAGGTTTTTCTACTTGGTGATTCTTATGATCATGCTTTTCATTTCCTTAAGGCACCAGGTGCTTTCAGGGCAGGAACTGCAGTACTGAGTGTGAGGAGTTGGGTTGTTCTGTTGTTTTGGGGTTTTTTGTGGTGCTCCTTGCCCTGTACTGCTCTCCTGTGCAAACCCTGATCCTGTGAGCACACTGAGTTGCTCAGCAGGCCATCCTGAAGGACACGGTTGGCCATGGAAAACCTCATCTGGAAGTGCAACAGGGACACAGCTGAGGCAGGGACTGAGCTGCTCAGAGGTCTCTGCCTGAGGGACATTCTGAGGAGCCCATTCTGGAGATGGGCTACCAAGGTAGCCCTGGTTTAGGGCTTAAGAAGAGTAGTTGGCCTAAGCTAATTCATGTGTGTAGCCCTGTTTGGGTGACTTGTAGTGAACTGGGACCCTCTTTACTGAGGAACTGAAAAAATACACTATCAAAACTTCTGTTCCTAATAAAATGTTTCTACTGCTGCCTAATTCACTGCTATCTGTCATACTTCGTTTTTACTGTTAGGAGTTGGCTTTCTCTGGCTATATAGTTGTATTCATTAATTGTAAGTAAACCAGTTGCAATGCCACACTTGCTAAATTGAATTTGCACTTGAACCAGTCCCCCAGAATGATTTCTAGGTGTTTTTAAATGGCTGTGATCTGAGTTCATTGAAAAGACTGTATTTTCTGTGTCTAAAAAACATTTTGGTAATTAGTTTTTGTAAAAACTTGCCTCTGCCAGTGAGATGCACATCACAGTCTTACAGATACATAATCAATAAACCAGGAATTCTGAGCTGTGTTCCAAATTTCCTTCCAAGCTTTCCAGCAGTATTTATTTAGTCATTAGCCATGCCCATGCACTTATTGATCTTCAGTCTACAGCTAATTTTTTTTTTTTTTGTGTAATTTCTTTTCGGTATAACTTGGCTGCACAGATGAGTTTGGTAGTTTCAAATAGACTTTACCCTCTTTATAAGAAGGAGGGAACTTGGTGGAGTTCCACTAAACACAAGCTTTTTCCTTTTTATGACACTGGTATTTCATCACGGTCAGTAAAGCTTATCCTGAGTTTCTGCCTGGTTATTGCCTTGCTTTACTATTAGTGAGCCATGGACTTGGACACCTGACTTGGTGCTGCTGTGAAGAAAAGGATAGAAATGCAGAAATTCTCTCACTCTACTTTTCCCTTTATATTTACGATCTCTGTTGCAGGGCTAGGTAGCATAGTGGTTTTATGGCCTGAAAGACATGAGTCAGCTAGAAAGTGTCTTGAAGTCTGAGGAGAAGCAGCTGATGACATCTCTCTTAAGCTGTGGGACAGATGCATTGGATCTGTCAGGAGTGTTGGGAATTTGGAATTGCTGGATACCATGCACTGCTCTGTGCTCCTGCAGTGACATGTTAGAGCAGGAACTGTGAATGAATTCCAGAAGGAACCTAGAGAAAGGGATGTGTCTGGTAGGATAATTTTCTTCCTTAACAAGCACTTAATGATTTCAAAGCATAAATATTTAGAGTAAGTTGCTGATGTTTCTCAGAACATCTGTTTTTTAGTAAAAGCAGGGCCGTTTCATTGCTTTTGATGTGCCATGGCTTTCTCTGGGTTGCTGTGCAAGGCACTGGGAGCTCCACTGACAGTCCAAGCAATGCATTGTCTGCAGGCAACGTGCAAATTACAGCAACTGCAGGGGCAGCATCATTTGGAAGATTACGTAAAAGCTTGTTATTCCTAGGCATCCACATGAACAAAGCAATGACCTCCTTTGGCCACCTCTTGCTCTCAGCTGGGATGGCTTAACCAACCAGCTCAGGGCAGTGACATGGCACAGAACAGCTCTGGTCAGTGTCCTGCTGGAGCCTGGCACTGACTGACCATCTGCTCTTGTTCAATCCCCTTCCCTTGGCTGCTGCTGTTGCTGCCGCAGATGAGCTCATTAAAAAAACATTCTTTGTGGAGTGGGGCGAAGTCATTGTGTTAAGACAAAACTAAGTCTCTGAAATCAACCCGATTCTCACTAGACCTTGCAATAAATGTATTTAATGACAGTATCTTAATCCAGATAAATATTTCTGCTGCTTTGGTGCCAGTGTTTTCCTTCTGAAGTAGCAGAATGTATTGTACAGGGCTCATTTCCCTGCTGGTTGTCCCCAGATATTAGGGCAGTGGTGGCCCTGCTCAGGAGTGGGTGCTGTGGCTGCTAACATGAAATGAGGTGATGTAGGGATAGTTGCTCACTCACATGAAAAGGTGTAGTACTGGGTATGGCCATGTACAGTGGGTTTACAGTGGGTTGTGGTATATCTGAAAAGCTGAATAATTTTTCTAGTTTGAAGATAGGACCTTATTTATGCTTTACAGTCCTCCTATACATGTGCAGGGGGCCTGCAATAGGCCTTCTTACTATTTCAGTTTGATTTTTAAGACCAGGGTTGAAGTTTTTGCATTAAACTTTGAGGTTTTTGCCACTTTGTACCAGATTTACTTGCACTGACAGGAGTGAATAGAGGCCTTACTCTGCCTCTTGTGAGGTAATGTATTATATTTTGTGAGGGAATGAATTTTGGCTTTAGTGATTTCTCCAAGTCAAATAATGTGGGGTCCTCTGTGCTTGCAGTATTGCTTCCATTATCTCATAAATAGCAGCTGTTTGTCCTGGATGTGAATTGCCACAAAAATGCTTGAGATGGTAATTTTGAGTGCTTTACACAACTTTTTGAAAAAATATAAGAAATTATGATTTCACTCTTCAGTGCTGCAAAATTGGATAATTTTTAACATTATTGGAATACAATGCAGATTTCAATGGTAAAAATAATTCTGGGAATTAAAAAATTATGCACATGAAGATGAGTTAAATATACTGATGGAGAGAAGATAAGAGCCTGTGAATAGAAAGAATTTGTAAAATTTTGTAATGTTCACTCATATACTGTCATCATAGGACAGGTATTTGAGAAATCTCATCTTTCTTGAATGAAGCTGATTGTGAAGAGAAATGTTATCTCTCCCTGTAGTGTTTCTGTTATTCCCCTGCCTCCTGGATGCATCATCCCAGTGCTCTTCCCAGGTGCCCTCTCTCCCTGTCCTACTTTGAGCCTGGGCAGGTTGCTTGGGAACTCATTAAAGCAGCGGTAGAAAAAGGTGTAGAGCTAATCAGATTGCTCTGTCGTGTATTGCCTTTCCCCCTTTTTACCGTCTTTATAGTTTCAGATTTATCCAAACTCGTGCGATGAGGCTGAACACGCCATATGCTGAACAGTGGGTGCCTTTCAGCTGCACAGGCTGTGCCATAAATCGGGAGAGGCGCTGCAGTGTTCATCCTACCTGTGCTGGCATCAGCTGCTCTTTGTTCCACCACTGAGTCAGAAAGTGCCATTTCAGGCATCAGCAGAACAGACCCTTGGTGTGGTGACTGAACCAACCACAATAATGGCCAGGAGGCCACAGAGCCCAGAAAAAGAGGTTTGGTGGGCTGGCTCCAAAGGTTAAATCCCTCTCAGTGAGGATGGCTTCTCCCATTGAATTCCTGTGACCTGATGTGGGCTCGGTCTGTCTGATTGACAGTGGACAGACATCCCTTGTATCTCCTAAGGAAAGGTAACCAGATCTGTCCTGCCCTTCCCTTCTTCCTATAGGTCACTGCTATGTCATCCTCGCCCCCTTCCCTGTACCCCTTTTAAGCCCACTCAGGCTACCATCTCTCTCTCTTTGCTTCTGGTCCCCTTCGAGGGAGCTCCTACAATAAACCCTTGGAACACTGGCCGAGGAGCCACCTCGCTCATTAATTTTCTGGTCACACCTGGGCTATCCATAAGCCCCAGGCGCACTGGGCTCCATGCCCTCCACCGCACGGTCGAGGGAGCTGGCCAGCGAGGCACCGAGGTGCCACGGGGTGCTCTCCCTTTGTGTTGGGCACACCTGGACAAGCTGCTGCCATCTCAGCCCGGCCAGCGTGCCGGCGCACTAATACAGACCCTGAGCACAGCAGAGCTTGGTGGCAGGGGTGGGTGCAGAAGGGTTATTTTACGCTTTGAGCCTAAATACCTGCAAATGGTGATAGTTGTGAAACCGCAGTATTTTTCTGAAATGCTGCCGTGAAATATGGTTTTCTGTAATCTCTGCATAGTGCCTTCAACCTGCTGTGAGAGGGAGGGGTAGGCTTAATTATTTCAGAGTGCAATTTCCTTCCTAAATGCATCCAAGTCTGGTTCCTGTTTGGAAGGCAGATCGTGGCAGAGGATTTTCTGATGCTAGTCCTGGATGTTTTCCAGTTTCATAGATTTAGCCGTATTTTGCACATGACTGTGCAGACATGCAGCCTTTGGAGCGATTGAGTTCTGAGCCCAGAATGATTAATCTAATACAAATGGTCTTGTGGCCAAAGATCCTTCACAGATTTGTGATTGTGCATTGAAAAAGGAGTTACTTTTGGTATCTGCTTTTTATTTCTCTGAAACAAGAAGACTTGTAAAAAACTCCAGTTGTGACTTTTGTGTTGAGAAAAAAGAGTTGATGTTAGTCTTTGATATTCTCATTACTAGAAGATGGACTTCCATTTAATATCTGTCCTTATGCATGCATTTTAACATTATTTAGACTTTTCTGGAGCCTTTGTCAATATTTTTAAGACCTCTGGGCTTAATAATCATATTCAGCCGTGATCTGGTTGCTGTCTTGTGAAGCCAAAAATGGTCCTCAGTTTATCTTGTTCTAGATGCCATACTGGCAATTCCTGCTTTGTGCACCTCTACCTAAAACACACCTTTTGTTTTTTAATCCATATTGAAAGTGCACATCTGCTAGTTCATAAAAATTTGATTGGTTTCTCATTTCTCTACCAATTCTCTATAGTGACCAAATAAGCAAGGTGGCATTATGAAGAATCCAGGATGAGCAGAGTTAGACTGTACAATGTAGGTTCTAACTATATTGAGAGCAGATGAAATCCTAATTATAATTTTGTGGTCAAACATTATAAAATTGTTGATAGTAGTATAGAAGGCAGTTTATAAGAATATAAACACTTCTGATCTGAAGAGGGGGAAGCACACGATATGTAATGACATATTCTTAGCATATGGCAGTAACAAAGTTCTTTCAAACCAGGTGAGTTACTTATGCATGAGGCTGAATTGTGGCTGATAAAGTTAAGTTCTTTCCTATTAGCAGTTACAGGTAACAAATGTCCAAAAGAATTAGACAGTCACACAAAAAAAAAGCTCTGAAATTCCGTGTTTTTTGGTTTGGTGGATTTCTGTGTTTGTTTCTTACCCCCAGAGCTCCCTGGCAGCAAATTTTTGGCATTCTGGAAGAAGGTTGATGTTTCTTTAGTATTTTGTGAGGGTTAATAGGATTATTTACCTGAATATTAGAATTGGCCAGTATGACTGTGGAAATAATGAGTCTGATGTGCTCCTTGATGAATGCAGTTAACAGGGATATAGATCTGAGACAATTAGCACGACTTTTTGATAGACAGTAGTGTCACACTAACTTTATAAGACATTCTCATTCAATTCCAAGCTTGGCCAATTGATTAAAAACAATACTGAAGACAGATCATAAACACAAGGGATTTTTATCATTTAACTGTAACACAGCTTAAATAAACAAGAAAATTAATTTTGCAGATTGCAGCAAACTTGCATTATGTGAATAGGATGCAGGTTATGGTAACCTCAAACTGGAATTCTAAATAGGAAGTGGTCACTGTACTTGAATAGTTCTAGATTCCAGAAAATGTAGATCTCAATAGTTTGGTGCAACTGTAAAAGTAGTATTTAATCATTACTTACATGTACAGATATCTCTGGAAAAAATAGAGAATACTAAATAACAACCCCAGGTCCTAGCCATTCTGCATGGTTTGGGCAGCTGATTTCAGTCAACCACACATTCTCTCTGAAGGCTTTTGGTTTGGTCATTCTCTAACAGAGGTTAAACGTTTGAGAAAGGAACTGAATTCTGGGAAATAGTTATGGAAAAAGCGAGAGGATGGCGATAATGGCTGATTAACAGTTTATGATCTCTCAGGGTGAAATTGCCCTGACACCCTAATTCTAGTCCTAGATTTACAAGAAGGGACCTGTTTAGTAAGAGCAGTAGTTCCTGTATTTGACACTGGTATGAGGGATCTTTGGATCATGTTAGTCTGAGTCCAGAATGTAACTGGAAAATTGGTGAAGATGCATAAAAAATGGTTAAACAATAAAATGTACATTTGGAGTGAATGGGTGCTACTCTTTATCTAAAGAGACTGCTTTAGATGTTTATGTATTTTTGTGAGACAAGTATTTTGTTGAGGTTTGAACAAAGATTGACACTTTTGTTTGATTGTTTGGTTTTTTTAAAAGAATATAATCAAACTTCAACTTGGCAATATTTTTCTGTAAAGATTACTTTCAAGTGACAAGCAAAAATCACACATTTTACTTCAAGAAACAAGTCTGTTCTTCTTCAGGAACACGAGCATAAAAATACTGGAAGAAATGGCAGCAGTAGACAAACTATATCCATGTAATTCATTGGAGAGAATAATAATGAATTATCACAAATCAGCTTTCGAGCTATGTCATTCAATAACCTGTGGTATTTGTTTATTGCCTTATTAATGAAGTATGAGAAGAGCAGCCTAACAAAAAAAAAAAATCATTCACTAAAATTGAGCCAATCAATCCAGAAAAATGACTAAATTATTCTTGTTGTGAAACTTTACTAATTAAAATAAAAGCTTGAGGGTAACTGTGCATTGTTGAACATAACCAGTCAGTGGCAGTGGTCCCAGTTCAGATGCAAACGCAGCCTACAGAAGCTCATTGACTAAGTTGTTTTGGTCTTGCCAGAGCCTAAATCCTGTCATGTTTGTCGAGGAGATGAGAAAAAGCTTTTCTGTTTCTTGCAAACTGTGGCAGATTACACACTGTAAGCAAGAGAACGATGTAGGGTTTCAGCTTCTGCATGGTGGTGTAGAACGTGTCCACTTGAATGAACACCAGGCTGGCTTGGTTTTCATTGCAATCCATGAAGGTTGAATTCCATTACTGTTTAAGATTTCCAGTTGCTGTAATGTTTAGCTTAATTAAATGAATAATGGCAAAATGTGTTTGACTTAAAAATGTCCTACTTAACCTCATGCCAAAGTAAGCCCTGTGATATCCATCCTGCTCTTAAACATTTTCATGATGAATCATCAGTTTATTTTTAGGTAAGCACATATTCACCGTAGGGAAAACCTTCCCATGAATTATTCTGCAAACAAAATCCATCCCCACAGTTAGATGCTCATAAATGGACTGAAAATCGTGTTTATGAAAAGCAAAGGCATAAAGACTATGCTTCATTGGCCTCTTGCTTAAGCTTTTTACCTCCTGGAGGCCACAAGCCATGAACTGGCCCTTTGAATGGAAGGATAATTTAATTTATTCTCAAGAAGTCAAAATGTAAATTAAAGACTAAATTCTATTCCATTATGGCAATAAATGTAATGTTCTCAGTGAGCCATGACAAACACCACCATCTTGTACTGAAAAAAATGGATCATGAAACAAAGTAGGACTGTTGCTTGTCTTTCCCTTGGGGGAAAAGGAGGATCTTATTGCCCATGAATGATGGGGAGAAATGTGTTCCATATAATTTTCATTCACTGAACTTGCTTATGAAAATATAAAATCAAATGAATAGGAAAAAAAGGGGTTTGCCCAAGAGTCTGCAAAGGGATAATAAGAAAAAATAGCACTACGTCAGTAATTTTCAGCAAGCTGTTAAAAAAGTAATCCTGCTCCAAACAAGAGCAAAATATGGGGTAAATACTTTGAGGTCTAAGAACGTGGCCATTTAAATCAGCATGAATATATGGCACTTATACAGATTCTGAAGGAAGATTCTAAATGAGCTCCCAGTTTATTTTCTGGAATGAAATTCGAAAATGTTGTCTTTATAGTTCATTCAGTATGAACGTGGCAGTCTCTTGCCTTTGTGTTCCAAAGTCATTCCTAGTCACGTCTTCACTTAAAAAACCCCAAAACAAACCTGCCTGAAGATAAACAGTGAAACACCTCTGTTAAATATCTTGTACATCGCTAGGTAATCTTGTTAAGGAATTTGTTTCTTTCAAATGATTCAATCAGCTAAGCAGATATTTTGTATTACCATGGAAATGAAATTTTAAAGTGTAATTGTCAGGTTTAAAAAGTTTGATGTGCAATACAATGTTTCTTCATCTTGCCTTTGCTTTCTTGTTTCTTCCTAATTAATTTCCTGATTAGAATCTGAGTGATAAACTTGATTTGTACTCAAGATAGGATCCTAACATAAAGAGCTGAGTCATAGAGGTGAAATAGATAATTGTTTAAAGTTTTACCAAGGTGGTTGTATTTTTTTTATCAAATTCTTCTGGAGAAATCCAGATAATTTATTTTACTTTGTGTTTCTGGTGCCTCAAAGACTGAAAAATAATTGTTTGGGGCTACAAACCTTTCATAGTAAGCACAGAAGCACCAATTGCTTTCAGGGCTGTAGTTACTAATAATGGAAAGAAAAAGTGTTTAAATTTGAGTATTTAATTATGCTCCACATCCACAGTTCTTGGCTTTCTCTACTTTTTGGCTTAGTGATTGCAATACAATTTTAAAATGAACTACTTACCTTTAGGCAAAGAAATGTCTGCTGGGTACCTAGTGCCTTTCTGGACCAGAGCATTTATTTATTTATCTCCAGCTTTCACTGTTGGTAGTGATTATCTGCATTTAGATCTGCCTTTAAAGTGAGGCAATTCCCATTTTCATTCCATATCCACTGCCTTATATAAAGAGTTACTGAGGTCTATCTTATCCAGTTATATATGAGACATACCAGTTATAAGGCTTTTTAGTGGTTTCCGTGACTGGCTTCTTACTGAGATTCAGCTCATTTTTATTTTTGGGGATGGAGTCTCTACTCCCTGGACACCATCCACAGTTCCTTACTTCCCCCATTTTATGAGAAATAAAATTAAAAAAAAAGCTAAGTAGAAGGCTAGGGGAAGTAAACAAGTTACATTCTTTTTGTGTGGATTAGAGTATAGATTTGACAGTTGATTCTCCAACTTTCCCTTTTTACCCTTTGTGAGCTTTATGCTTCCAGGCATTTGGAGCTGGTAAAGGAGAGGCTGCCATGGCTGCTGGTCCAGATCAGGGGGCAGAAAGGAGGAAGGCAATCTTCCTGCCTGGTCCAACAGACACCCTTGCTCCTCAGCTACAGCAGTCTGTATTCAGTGATGGTCACTCTGGCACTCACAGGTTAAAATATAATGGCATTAAAAAAAAGGGAGGCAAATAACAAATACATGAGGTATTGTTTGCCAGTCCTATAAACAAAAGAAAGAATTTTTATTGAATTGCCTCACTGGAAAAAGAAAAGTTGTCTTTTTTTACATCTTGGCATCAGGAAGAGGGATAGCAAACCCAGCTCTCCCAAGAAGCTGCTCAGGGACCGCAGGGCTGTATGTGATAATATTCAGCCCACAGCAGAACCAAATAAATGACAAGATAGATGTGGTTTTGTACTTTTGCAATTACAATTCTCTCAAATGTCAGAAAAAATATTTTCAGGCCATGGCAAATGAAATTAATTTTTCAACTGTATAACAGGATTTTTCTTGATGCAGAATTGAACTATACCCCACAGTCATGCAATTTACTTGTCATAGGCACACACTACTTTCATTCCTTAAGTCTATATTTCCTGGAATTGCTTTTGCAATGTATGTTTTACTGGAACAGTGTCATTCACTGAGCCCTTGCTTTTCAACATAGTACTTAAAAAGAAAAAAACCACAAACAACAACAACAATAAAACCCCCCAAAACCAACAACAACCACACACAAAAGGCGCAAAATCCCCCCCCACAGAAAAAAACAACCAACCAAAAAAACCCCAACAAAACAAAAAAACCCAAACCGAGGGAAGAGAAGGGAAATCAATTCTGAGAAGTAGAGATACAGTATCTGTCACTTGCTTGGAATAGCCAGGCTTTCTTGTGTACTTAAGGTGGGGGGTTTTTTGTTTGTTTTGTTTGTGTTTTTTAAAGGAAGGAAAATTGTCTTAACTGAGTGTTCACAGTGGAACTCAGTGAAACCTTTTCAAGAGAAAGGTGTAACTTTTCAAAAGCCACATTGGGCTGAAATGTAAATACTAATGATGTCCCAGCCACCCCCATCTCTGCTGCCCTAAATGTCTGTGGAGGGATTTTGAGCAAACTTCTGTCAGTTTTCGGCTCTGAATCACTTTAAGCTTACAGACAAGTTCTGTAACCCCCCCCTCCTCAAGGACTGTGTCTGAAATACTCGAGTAAGTGTGCTGAGATCACTGGTGTGCTGCATTGAAAAGAACTCTTTTTTGAGAAAAGCTACTTAGAGGTTATAATAGCATTATTCCGCAGTTTCATAGCCCCAGATAAGGATTGGCAATTTTTTAACTGGCTGGTCAACTCTGAAAGCACTTGGTAAATGTGCACTTTGTTGACTTTTGTGTAAACCCTTCTAAAGATAGCCTTCCTTAACCATGTTTTCTGCTGATAGTGTGGCCTTCATATGACCTTGTGCTTTAATAAGCTGTACATTCAAGAATTGCTACTTAATTAGTTAATGATACCTTGATCGAATTAGATAAATGGTTTGGAACAATGCTGTATTCAATTAATTTTCATTTTCAACTGATTACTATTGCTACTAATGCCTGTAATTTGAGATGTAGTTTTGTGCTGTGATATCTCATTCACTTCTATTTAAAACAGGCAAGCTAGATCTTTCCAGACCCAAATGCATTTATTTTCCTGACTGTAATTACATTTAAGCCTGTTAATTGGTGGCGCCGGCCGTGTATTTTTTAGCAGGATGCTCGCGTAATCCGCGCCCCGGTGGCGGTTGCAGGCGCGGTGTCCGCCAGCCCTGTGCCTGGGGGTGCAGGTGTCCCCAGTCAGCTTCCCAGGATACCGGGAGTGGCTTGGGAAGGGCAGCCCAAGGCCTGGGCTGCTGCTCCCGTGTGATGGGCTGCTGGAGAGCAGAGGCTGTGCCCAGGCTGCTGGAGGCTGGGCAGGCAANTGGGCTGCTGGAGAGCAGAGGCTGAGCTGGCTCGGGCTGTGCCCAGAATGCTGGAGGCTGGGCAGGCAGTGCCAGCCTAAACCCAGCACAGCTCCACGCCCTGTCTGACAGCTTGAGATGGAGCTCTGCCCTAGGTCTCCTCACTAAGAAAGTTCATCATTTTAGTGATGTCTTGAAATGTTTACTTTTTAATTTAGCCATGTTATTCTGGATGAAATTTTAAAATGCAGTATTTCGTCAGGTGGAGAATCAAAACGACATCAATGAAATGTCAGCCTGATACAGAGCTTACTGAGAATTTTCTTGCTTATAAATGCAAAAAAAAGGGCAAACTTAAGCTACAAGCCATTTCTTTGAAGTGCTGTTTGATGTGATGAATGGTCTTAGTCTCTCATTAAAGCAACCTTTTCTGCCAATAAAGGCTTTATTCAGTTTTTTTTCATATGATTGCTACCAGACAATGACAAGAAGCGAGTGGGAGGAACTCATAAGAAAAGACCAATTTGTACCATCTGTTCCAGACATATGAACTGAGGTGATACCATAAAAGGGAAAGCCAAACACTTGTATCTGAAAGGGTGATCTGTGGCTATTTTACATACATTTGTAAAACATTATTCTCTTTATTCTAGTTCTGGAAACAACATACACTTTATATAGTTAAAACCCCCTATATCTGCACCAGATTTTGCATTGCCTGAGTGATTAACATGGTGGTTTAGTGCTGTATATAATGAAACTTACATGGAGAATTATAGTGGGCTATTTAAAATGTTATTCTTAAAGCAGTGAAGGATCTTCAATTCCTGGTATTATCCATAGGTACTGTGCTTGAAAAACACTGTTTTTCTGTTGGTATGCTGATGTCTATCAGCATAAGATCTAGGAGTGCCAGAATGCTCACAAGTGTCCAGAAGGTCTATTGGCAATCAGTGAGTTTTTTAGCTTACAAAATAACATTGCGATTTATAATCCCATTAGCTTTTCTGATCTCAAGGATTTTTACAAATTCTTTAGATTTTCTGGTCTACTGGGGTTAAAGTAGAGATCATGAGGTGTTTACTTGCTGCTATCTCCCAGAATATTTGCCGCAGTCTTAGGAAATGCTGTCACAAATCGTACTTCAAATACAGCTCTAGTCTCAGCTCTTGAGGTGGTCTGTAATCATTTCAGAACACTTGCATTATAACTGTGTAATTATTTTTTAGTAAAATATCACAGAATAGAATCATAGAACGGCTTGGGTTGGAAAGGACCTTAAAGATCATCCAGTTCCAAAGCCTTAAAGCATGTTAGTATCTTCTGACCTCTGCAGGAAACATTAGGTTGCACATAAAAGTGAAGTTAGCCAAGTCTAATAACTGTAACATAGTTTTAGTTCTGAAAATGTGGTGGATTTAGCTGTTTTGACATCATACAGAATACTAAAATATACAAATGATAGAATTATAGGATTATGTTTCAAGTTTTTAAGTCAGTTTGAACTTCTGGTCCTTACTGAAGGTAGTATGAAATATTTGGGTGTTGGGTCCATTATTTTATATATTTTAATGTGAAATTTTAGGAAAACAGCAGAACTTATTCCATAGATAAAGTGCTGATTCTGTTGAAGAAAAAGACTTCCTAAATTCACAGAATCATAGAATTGTTAGGATTGGAAGGGGCCTCTGGAGTTCACCCAGTCCAACATCTCTGCCAAGACAGGGTCACCCAGAGCAGGTTACACAGGATCCTGTCCAGTTGGCTTTGGAATGCCTCTGGAGAGGGACATTCCAAAACCTCCCTGGGCAGCCTGTAAATTCGTGTGTAAGGAATTAATTTCTACTTGTTGAACAGATGATAGTGCAGCGATTATTGAAGCTGGTCTGTTGTTATTTCTCTCTGTGTAGGTTAATACTGAAGTTAATTACACTTTTCCTTCCAGAGGCAATTTTTTGTTGTCACGAATGTAGGTTTAAGTTTTTTTTATTGGGATATTTTGTAACTGAATCCTGTAGGTGTTTTATACATAGGGAGCTCTAAAAATGAATTAGCTGGTGAGTCCTAAGTGGTTTTGGAGATTGATGAAATGGTTGGGAGACCTTGAAGGAATCAGTGTTATCCCCTTCAGGATATAGTGTTCCTGCTGCAGCTCTCCCTAGGCTTTCTGTGGGAACTCGGTCCCACAAAACCAGGGAAACTCAGATGTTAACAAGAGTTGGTGGCAATAAGGTAACTTCAGAAGCTGTGAGTGAAGAAAAATATCCTCATAAAGACTGTAGAAAGGGGTGTAGGAAACCTTGGAAAGAGAAGCAATAAATCAACAGTTTTGGTTTTTTTCTCTCTGTAACTATTGTCCTTATCTTGTGAAGTTTAGTTAAGTTCTACTAAAACACCAAGTAAATCTCTAATAATTGTAGTATTATTAACTGAAAAGGACAATGAACCTAGTAGTACTAATACTTTTCTTTTTAAATAATGCTACTGCCTGGAAATATTTTATCTTAACAGCTGAGGTATTTAAAAGCCTTGATGGGAAACAAATGGAATAATTACAGTTGTTTTTGTAGCCCTTGCAATGTGAGGTTTGAGACTAAAATGTATAGAATCTGTATGTCTTGAATAGTATTAGTTCTTGAAAGTAAAAGAGCCCACAGACTCTTGTTTATCTTTTATCTTCCCAAAATCTTAATTGCCTTATTTGACTCTTTATATATGCTGCCTGCATTACAGCACCCAGCCACACCAGTTATAGTCTGTTTTTATCATCATGCATGCTTTGTTACTCCAATTAAAATAAACCTTTGCATTTCAAATTGTCATTTTTTTATTTCCTTCTTTGGCAGTGAAAAATACCCTTGTCAGAAATGCAAAGCATTCTCTTCACAATCTCATTAAATAAGCAAAGTAGGTCACTCAGACGTTCTTGTATCAAGCTAATGCAGAAAGTAAACAGTCAATGTATTTTAAAGCTGTGAATCTCAACCCTTGTTCCTACAAGGCGTGACCTTATATCAGAACTGCCACTTCAAGGTTTTGAAAAAATCAGACCTATCATATCTGTAACATGCCAGGAAGCCATGGGATGAGCTGAGGAGAATGAATTCCTTCAGAGGCCAGCAACAAAGTGAAGTGTGAACTGAGGTGGAGACGTGATTGTCAGTCATCATGGCAGGTTTAAAAAAAAAAAAAATCAAATCACAAAGAAAAACATGTTGTGTAGGTGCTTCCTTCTT
This sequence comes from Callaeas wilsoni, assembly GCA_013398955.1. NCBI lineage: Eukaryota > Metazoa > Chordata > Aves > Passeriformes > Callaeidae > Callaeas > Callaeas wilsoni. The sequence continues at coordinate 136,969 of VWPU01013061.1, read as the reverse complement.
CATGAGCCCTTAAGATTACAGTGCTGCTTTTGCTTTTGGTCAGAGAGAAACACTCCCCTCACCACACTCCCCAAACAGTAATGCATTATTAACAAAAATAGTCATAAAAATAATCATTCTAATTCTGTTGGAAACATTTGCATCTAGATGAGCCTTCTTGCCATGGACAAAAAAAGGATGCTTAGCAATTAAGTAAAAGCTAATGTTATGGATGCATCCAATTCTTGTTTAATTGCAAGAATTTCACAAAGTAAAGCTGCTTCATCTTTGATGTTGGAGATTTCCATTATATCAACTCTTGAAAGATATGAATAGCAAAAGTTATCTAGAATAAAAGTGCCCAGTTAATTGTACAGCAAATTCCATCAATTATTATGCAAAATCTGGAGACAGGGGTAGGCCATAAACAAAAGATATTTTAGAAGTCAGTCAGTCTAATGCAAACTAAACTGTGGCTGTTTATGAGCTGGATCCATGCTGGTTTGTGGGATGATAATTGAGCTTTTTGCCTTGAAAGTCTTCTACACAGATTTAGTTCCAGTACCAGCTTACAGCTGTATTGTCTGCATTTAGGATTATGCCAATAGTCTCCCATTATTTTGCATGAAAAGTGGGGAGCTAATACTTGGAGCTTCTTTGTTTACTTACTGCCTGAAGAAACATTTCTTTTGAATGTATATGTCTTGGAATTATGGCCACATATTTACTTTTAATGACCTTATAGTGGGGTTTGAGGCAATCAGTCTTTCTGTACCTTTGATATGAGCTGAGCTGGTTCATTTGACTTTTGTCATGCTATGTTCTTTCTTTTATTGAAAGATATGGGAATAATTTCTGATCACACATTATTTTGATAATGTGTTACTGGTATTTTTGTTAATATCTGTCTGTAGTTCAGTGATTTGATAACCACTTTATTTTCTTGAAGTTGTATGACATTTTTAATATTTCAGCTCAAAAAAATTTTGTAAAATGGCAAATTAATCATACATACATCTGTAATCTTATTCACAGAAGCAGCCTGCAGCATTGCAATGTGACCTTTTTAGAACACAATTACTGGTATGTTTGGCAGGAATTTTTTTTTCCAGAATTCTGATCTTGTGGTAAGCAGACAGATACAATCTAGATGGGAAAGAGTTAGAAAAACATGAATAAAGTTAGATTATTCATCTGCTTATATTTAGGTTTTAACTGGAAAAAGAAGGGGAAAAAGACACACACATGCACACACACACACACTTGAAAAAAAAACTTTGTCAGAGAGCTATTATATCACAAAAGATGTCTCCTTACAAATCTGCAAAGAGTAGGGGAGATATAATTTATACTTCTGCTATAATAAAAGTTAATGCTATTGATATAATATAGGTGTCCCTGTTTGAGTATATTTATGGAGATAATTTTTGTTTAACCTTTGAAAATAGCCTGATTTTATAGAATGCCTAAGGAAGTATGTAGAGAGAAGATATCCATTTTTGTAGATCAGATATATCTAAAGTCTGAGAGTGCTCCAGTGCTTGATGTGGTGAAGAGCTTAAAGCAGTGATGGAGGGTGGGGATTATCTGCAGCTGTAAGCGTGCTTTGGTCCAAGGGGTGTCTGTACTGTGTCATACACATACATCCTCATGGAGGGCACCTAAAACATTTTTCTCCATTCCAAGACGTTTTCTACATAAAAGAAGAATAGTTACTCTAAGTGACATCTTCACTTTTTAAAAAAAACCAAAACGCCCTCAAAACCAAAGAAACCTACCAAAAAAAAAAAAAGTGCAGTCCAATTGACTGAGTTTCAATTTTTTCCCCCTTCCAACACCACAGCTACCTAAAAAATGATTTTTCACCCTTCTAACTCCAAAATAAATTGCTAGAGAAGGATAAATTTCACCAGCCAGTTATAAAAACAGGTTATGTTTCACTCCAGTTTTCCAAATAGGAATGCCTGAGATGCATTCCTTATTATTATTATTTTTATTTATTTTTATTATTTTTTCCCCATTAATGCTACTTTGTGTATCACAATACCTTTCAAGAATTTGAAGAAATATAAGGTCTTTAGTTATTGTTTCAATCAGTCCTATATGCCAGCAATTCAGAACACTAAGTCTTAGAGAATGCTGCTTTAAAACTGCATACAGACCAGATCTCTTCTTTTCAGACTGTTATAGCTTCTCTTATTTAGTAAGTGTTTAACAACACCTGATTCTGATTGGCCTTATAAAAGTTTAGATAATTTGATTTTAGAATGGTTCCTCTGATAAAAACTAGAGTACATAAAACTCAGGGCTACAGACTTGAGCTGTATATAGAAAGTACCAGGTGCTCAGCTGTTCTCAGACTGGTTTATGCTGGATAAAAACTTGTGAGATAGGTAAAGATTTCTGCCCTGCCTAAAAGTGACTGTGAGGGGCTCCTCTTACACAGGGATTACAATTTTTAAGGTAGTTGTAGTCCTTGTCTTCCATGCTGTGCTCTCATTGTTGTCAAAAATATCTTCATCAGTTTATTAAATAATGAATGTGCTTAAAGATAGAGGTACAGCTCATTCAAAGGACTTCAGCACTCTCCCTGTGGAAACAGCTGGGATACACAGATATGCTGAGGCAGGATTTGGGGCATCAACTAGGCTGATTCAATGGCTGACAGTGGAAGTTCAAGAATGTACATGATGATTTTGCCCAGAATGGGTGTTGGATAATAATAAAACCAGAAGGATGTAATCTTTAGTCTCATTATGAAAAGAGGAGAAAATTTATTTAGTTATTAAAACAGCATACAGGAGGTAATATCCAGAAATCCAGGTCATACGCATAGCACATGTGTTCCAGGAGTTGCAAATGGCTTCAAGGAAAATTTCGATATGAACCACATGATGCAAGATCTAAATAGATACCCCAGAGTCCCATTCCAGCAGCCCTAATAAATATTTCTTCTGCTTTTGTTTACCCTATTTAATAACCCTGAGTCTCAGTTGTTTTCATCTGAAATTTAATTAATAGTGTTTAGCCTCTACCAATGGATTATTTGCACTGGGAGACCTCTAGAGAGATCTGTTCCCTGTCCATCCCATCGTAGGACCTGAACTGTTTGCCTGACCAAGATGATTGTAACCAAACCTGTACAGATAGAAAAGCACTTTCCCCTACAGGAGCCGCCAGGCAGGTGCTTTTTTCCCCTGATCCATTGTTGTACAAGTTCTGTACATCATGACAATACATGGTATTGTTTGCCTTGGTGAAGTGGCCTTCATCTCCTGCTGATTTTGCTCAGCTCGTTTTGCTCATTATTTCACAGATTATAGCACGGTGCTAACTTTCCAACAGCTACTTTCTTATTGCAGCAGTCTGCTTTGGAGCTTGAATGCTTGCAAGGCCAAACAATCACCAGGCACAGTGGAAAACGCTGTGGTGTGCTGGTGCAGCCACCTGTGCTGCATTTCAGCAGCCTACACGAGAAGTTCAGATCTACCTTAAACTTTTGTGCTCAGGATTTCTGATGCTACGTGTGGACTGTGCTTCAATGTAATTATTCTGAGAATTATTTTCGTAATGTGATTTATTACTTGACTTTCTGTGGGACACTTGAAGAGCTTTATGGCATTGGACTCATCTGTGTTTATCACTTAGCAGGTGTGCATGGATGCATACTGGATGTTGGACACGTGCCTGAGTTAGAATGGAAGTACCCATGCTAAAATCAAGAGCTATGTGAAGTTTTATCAAATTGCTTGCCTGGTAATTTACTGTAGATGGAATTTCAAAACTTACAGCCTTGAATATATGTGGGCTATAATAAACTTGGAGAAATTTGTTTTCTGAATTGAAATTTTCCATTAAAAAAGGTAATTTCCATAGTCTGTTGAACTAGGGAAGTTATTAGCAGCCAGATCTTTGTGAAGAAAGCATAAGGGACAGACTTTTCAGATTTTAAAAATCCTTTCTGAAGACTATTTACAGCTGGCTAATTTCATCTCTAAGATTTCTTTTTAATTGGGGGTTAAGAAGTTTCTACGACAGTAATTATTCATGGAGCAACCTCTGACTTAATGCTCCGCCTGGTAAATGAACATACCTTCCCCCCCCCCCCCCCCCCAAAATGGAAGGGTTTTCAGAATCTTTTGGTTTTGTAGAGGTGTAATTTCCCCAGTTTAGATTTCTGGTGCAGCTGTAGCACCAAGGCAGGGTGACAGCATTGAAGACGGGATGGGCTTTTACTGTCTGCTCCCCCTGTATGCAAGGGCAGGCAGAAGGGGAGGACTGTGGACAAGCTGGAAGTGTAGTGAGGTACCCTAAAAGGCCAGATGGCAAACTGGTGTGGCTGAGGCATCTGTTCTGCTCCTCCACCCCAGCTACAGGGAGAGGCACCCTTAGGAGAAGGTCGCGGGGGCAGTGGGAAACAGCACCGGCGTGCCCGGGTGTTCCAGCAGGGCTGGCAGTGCCAGGCCCTGCCATGGCCCCAGCTCCGCTCCTTCTGCAGCCACCTGCACACCGGCACCAGCCCTGCCCTGCTGAGCACTGCCCTCCCGATGCTCCTCTACTGCTCGGCCTCGCTGGGAGAGAGATCTGCGGACACTGCACTGCCAGGTGATGTTTGTTGGACAGGGGAGTGACTTGGAGATGTCTTAGAGAGCTGGGTTAGCTCTGAGCGCAGAGGGATGCTCTAGGGATAAGACAATGCACAGAACATGGAAGTTTCTTGCTAATATGAATAGGGAATTTAGTGTTAGCTATGTCGGAGAGACTTAGTACTTTCTTTTAAAAAAAGAATTTCAACTAAAGAAATACAGATTACGCTGAAGAGGGGAGTCATATCTTGTAGAAGAGTTTAATAAAAACAAAAATGTGTTCTGACATTTTAAGAATTAGGGAAAAAGATGTTTTCTTTTTTTTCCCCCTTTGGGATCTAGCAGTACGTAGTGTGCTTAACAACAAAGTTTTGCAATTTGTCGTGTAGCTTTTAATTTTTTTATTTAGCTATTGTAAGAAAATCAATTTAGCTGAGTAACAGTGATAGGATCTCCAGCTATTATCACCTAATCATTAATTTCTCCTGGTCTCTGTTTAATACAACTGCTGCAGAATGTTTAATAAATCATTAAAATAGCTTGGATTTAACTGAGGAATAAATTATTTAGAACCATAACTACAACCTATTTCCCCACTCCCAACCCCCAAAACCCTTTTCACTTATTAAAGAGTAAGTGAATTAAAGCACAATGAAATCATAAATATGAGAATCTACAGCTTTTTAAAAAAAAATTATGAAGAGAATTAATGCAGACGACTGAATTCCAAATCTCATCTGCTCATGAGCCATGCCTGCAGACACCACGCAGCTGTATTTCATGAAGTGCTTAGTACCTTCAGTGTTCACACTCTGTCTGGTTTAGAATGAAGATATTACTCTCTTTGTTTTTGTCACTGCTTTTCACTGCTTTTTTATTTTGTTTTTTCCTACCCAAAGCATCAGAGAGACCATCAGAACGAGCAGATGTGTTGGTTACTTGGCTGGTGCTTCGCGCCTGTGGTTCCAGCCCCGCTCACCAAGGTCAGGGCACGAATCGAATGTGTGGGGGCACAGCTGGCTCAGCACCCCGAGGCCCTCGAAGGAGGAGGACCTGTAACACACAAGTGCCTTGCACCTCTCGGTAGCTTTAGTGAGAGCTGCTGGTAAATACAACTTCATTTTGGTAAGGTGTTGCAGTTTTGTTGTTCTTTTTACTAAATTGGGCATCTGGTTTGCTTTCTGGACATCAGATTCTGGTGACACAGCAACACTAACGGAGGAGTAGAAGAAACTTTCATCTGGTGTAAAATGAAATGGTGAACTCTTTTCTGCTTCATGTTTGTGGACTCGATAGATGCTTGGAGTGTTTGTTTACACAATGGAATGAATGAATAACTAAATAATTAAAGAAAATTAAGGCCCAGTTGAATGGCGCCATTAGGTTAAACAGATTCCTCTTCTAGGATTAAAGGTTAAGGTGAAAGATAATGTAAAGAAGTAATTTGACCTCCTAGTAAAGTGTTTAATGTTTTCCAGCTTGCTTTGTGTAATTTTTAAATATATATCTGTAGTCCCTGAGTGGCAAATCCAAAAGCAGATGATCATCAATATAGTTCTTAGCTCCTTTTATGAATACACAATTTCTTTTTTTAGTGCAAGTCACTTTTTTAGTAGCTAAAAATGAAGGGAAACGTTCTCTTGCCTTCCAAGAATTCTTTTACAGTCAATTTAAAAGAACAATTAACTGTCCCTGAAAGCTGACTTTTTTTCAATTTCCAGGAAAAGAAGGATATAACGTAGTCAACAAATACTTAGGAAAAAAAATCCAGTTATTTATAGCAAGAGGGGACTGTTAGTTCTCTTGTTCAGAAGGGTTTTTGGTCTTGCTGTCTAATAGAGAGGCTCCTGCAGCCATGTGTTGAGGTAAATAATGTCACATAATGTTGCTTATACTGATGCTGAAGAGGAGAAAAATTACAGTGCAGAAAGCTTTGAGATTAAGGAAGGAATCTATATGTTTACATAGATGTCCTTTGCAAAACTGGCTGGTGAATTCCTAGTGTGAGGGGTCGAGAGGGAGCGAAACGGCTGTTACCTTATTCTAGAAATGGCAGCTGGACCCACACATTACAGAGAGCAAATGGAAATGTTTCTTTTGATGGGGGTTTTCAAAAAGGGAGACTAAAACCACCTTGTGCAGTGAATTCAGCACAGGCCCACCGATGTTTGTGTATGAAATGTTTATTTGGTATCCTGGTTTCCTTTTCACAACCTTTTCTAGACAGAAAACTGTGATGTGTTTCGATTGCTCAAATCTATACCTGCTTACAGACCATGATTTGAGCACAGTAAATTTGAATATTAATGGCAACAAAAAGTTCGCCTTTTGAGGAGCATCAAGGGCCATTTGCAAGTGCTCAGTGCTCCCAGCCCTGCCTGACAAGAACTACTGCAAAACCCAGGGTTCTGATCCAGTCCCTCCTCCCAGTGGCTCTAGGTTTGGTCTTCAATGTGGATCGGAATTGATGTATTGTTGTGAAATGGGTGGGAAAATCTAATGATAGGAAACAATCTCGGAATAGTGGGGGAGGAAACCTAAGGGACTATGGAGAAAAACTGTATGTGAAGTTATGTTGGTTAGGAATCATAAATAACTGCAATAGGTAAGAAGTACATGAAGTCCTTGACTATTTTACTCTTCTCTGTTTCAACGTTGCTGCAAGCCAACTTGATTTCATCAAGCAGCCTGGAAAATGCATCCACCAACATCAATATCAACCCTTTGAATTTTGTTCGAAGGATTAATTATGAAGCTGTGTGATCTGGCTGCATAACTCTAAGTGCCTGTCTCTATTTTAGGAGGCTTGTGTTATTATATTGAAGAATTTGGCTTATACCTTAGCAGGTGACACTGGCTTCACATTAGAAAGGACTTGAACAACTGCAGAACAGAAAATGAGGTGATTGCAAGGAAAGACATCTGGTGTCAAATGCTATTGCGGAGAAAGCCATGCCCAAATGCTTATTGCTTTCCTTAACAGAGACATGATCTGTTTATTTCCATAATGAGGCGTATTTCTATTAAAGCAAATTACGGTGAACCTCTGATTTGTATCAGATGAGAGTCTGCCTAGTGCTGTATTAATTAAGTGCTCTGAAGGTGTTCAGTGGGAGAGCTGAACCAGGGCATGAAAAGAACAAATCAAAGTATATGAAGGAGAATCCAGCTGTGCCAGAACCTTTGTATGAAACAGTAAGCAAATCAAAGTTGCATATTTGCAGTTGGCCAGTTTGTAATTGTGGTTACTGTGGAACGCAGAAAAAGTAGACACTGGGTTTAGGTCAGCAATACCTCATAGCTGACAGAGACAAAAGTGAAAAATACCAGAGAAAACTCATCATCACCTGACACAACCAGAGACACTCATCCAGTGCAATGTGCTATTGTAAAGGTGCTCAAATGCAAAAATTAGTTGTCTCAGAGTAGCCCAGCACTCTCCCAGGTGGACGACAGGAAGAAAACATCTCTACCACTTCCACCCCTGTGCTTTACACTTCAAATACTGGGTAGAAAGGAGGAAAGGGTAAACCAAAAGAAATATTTTTCTGCTTCCTTGCACAGAGGCTAGAAAACAGCGTTTGTAGGCATTTTTAGCCATTATTAATACATGCAATTGTAACCTTCGTAATTTTCTCCCTTCAAAGAGTAGAAGATGTTGAAATAACAGCCTAAGGAGGTTTCAGAATTGGGACTTGGCATTTAAAGCCTAGTCAGCTTGCATGGCATTGTGTAGTAATTGCTAGTTAATGTAATAGCAAAACCATTACGGTGACAAAATCTTAGAGTGTATTTTTCTTTTGATGTGTAAATTAAGACTGTCAGAAAGCAGTCCCAATATTAAATAGGCCCCCTCATCCATTCGAGTTTGAAAACACTTTGCTTAATCACTGGCAGCATATATATACTCTTTTACTTGTGTCTGCCATATTCACTAAAATTATCTTTCATGCATTCCAAAGGAGAAAGGTTTATTTGGGCAATGAAATGTTTGAGAGGTTATCTCCTGGACAAAGGAACAGTGATTTTTAACTCAAATTCTGGTAGAAATTTTTGTAGCAAACTACACAAAATTCAAGCTTCTTAAGCCTGAGTATTTCAGTACGTTATTTCTTTTCAAATAGCAGTGCAAGACTGAAGAAATTCAGAAAAGATAATGTGTTTCTAGGGGATGGGAGAGAGAATTTGGAATAAGTACTAGCCTATTTGTAGAAATTATGGGAGCTTCAATAAAACCAAACAGTACATGTCTGGTTTTTTCCATTCTGTAAATATTAATTGTTGTCATTATGGTGTAGACATTAAAATATAGTTCTCTAACCTATTTTTAGCAAACACATAAAATAGTAGAGCAAACATTCCCATATGGCTTTCTCATGTTAGCAGAATTCTTCATAATGTATTTCTTCTACCAAAGATCTCAAATGATTTTGTGAATTACCAGGAAAAGTCACTGTAACAATTCTTCATGGAAGAGTGAAATATTGATGATTTTTACTGTTCCTCCTCATGTGCTTGGTGGAACATCTTTGTGCTTTTACCTCCTCCACTTCCTCTTTTGTTCTTGAGGAACTTTTACAGTAATGACCATGGCCCAGTAGCAAGTCAATCTGCTGCAGGTGGTTTGGATGGGAGTTGTGTATCTTACCTTGCGTTAGAGCGTAGTGAGGACCTTGGAATGCCTGTGGTACTGTGACCCATTTCAGGGTCACTCAGCTTGCTCCTTGTCTTGTCAAACTTGGTTAGTTTCTTCCTGCTCTAGCCAAATAGAAGTTAAAAACTAATTCTGGAGAGGTTTCCACGGGTTTATGTAGTCTCCTAAATTGTTTTTGTGAAATGGCAGTTTGATGGGATTCACATGTGCTGAAATAATGGATCCCACCAAGGGAAGAGAGTGAAAAACCCCAACCAAACCACTACACAGCGGTACATTTACCAAAGCCAGCAAGCTTGCAGTGTTAACAGTTGAATTCCATGGAGGAAATTAGTCTCCATGGAGGAATTAAGTAGCTGATACGTGACGTTAGGTCAAACAATGACTTCAACTGGGATTAGCAAAACCAGGAATTCCTGCTCATCCTTCCCCCACAGCGCATCTCTGCTTTGCCCCTCTGCTGAAGGCTGTGTTATGTGAGACCTGAGGCTCTGTGGCACTGGCCCAGAAATCTGTCTCATTCCTGGTGTGGTGAATGTCTTGCCTGGCAGAAATTGGACAAAGGACCTTAGTATGACACAGTAGAGCTGCTCTGAGGGCTGTGTGCCTTAATATTTTGGCACTTCCCGTATAGCAAACAGTTCCAGTGATATGTTGTGCTTATAACACCCCAAGTCCCTAGACCTGTGTGTGGTTTTAAGCACCATCTCCTGCCATGTTTCTGGCAGCTGCTCTTGTGCTTTTAGCCCTGTTCATGCCTTGCACAGTGAAAGCACGTGTGAGCTCCCCGTGGCTGCCTGCGAATCAGCGCTGTAATCCGGGTAATTACATCCTGGCAGACCTAACCCTGTGACTGGGAATACCACAGAGCCTTTTGTCTGCTCAGACCTCAGAAGGTGGAGATGAGCTGTCCTTAACCACAACGCAGCTGTTGGGATAGTGGGGGATAGGGGACGATGGCTGTTAAATTATGTGTATAATAACACACATAAATAAATGCACTGGATTACAGATGTGCAGTTCAGGAAGAAGGCTTGAGGGAAGATGATCTAATTCTAATGGGATAATTTTAAAGTACTAATGTTTTGTAAAACAGAGAATCATAGTATTCAGCAATGAAGCAAAAATTTAGATATAATTAAAATGTTTAGAAATGTATAACTGTTAAAAATTGTATTTACTGTTATTTGCAGTGGTTCCACTTCTCTTTAGTTTTAGAAAGACTCATAGGTTTTTACTCACAAAGGAAAAAGAAAAGAAAAAGGAAGCGAGAATATAGAATTGTGCTTATTATAAGAAATAATCAGAAACTTATTAGTGTGGGAGGAATTAATTATTAAATCTACCCACGCACTCTGTTTTTTAAAATTTTTGCTATTCAATTATGCATCAGTAAATGTTATCATGCAATCACTGGCAAGGTGGTAATTAGTATTTATGAATTGCCGCTTTTTAAGTCTGACCTTTTGATAAATTCCATTTGTGGAGGTGGTTTTATGTATACAGTGATCTTGAGGAACTGTGTATTTTTTTGTTTTGTTTTTCCTCAGTTCTGATTTTTTGATACACTGTTGCAGTAGCAGTGACTTACAATCCCCTTTTATTTTTGCTAATAAGAATAGATGCTTTAATACACAGAAAGGCGCCTCTGTAAACCACTGAATTAAAAGAAAACAATTCTTAAGGTAAGGAAATGCAAGTACATGAGTGGTCAGTGAAAAGTACTGTAAAAGGTAGTAAACAGATGCCTTTTAAAATCAAGCTTCTTATCTGGGTCCCTAAATGGGATTTAGATGCCTATGTTCAACCAGACACTTACAAAGATTCTATGTTTTAATTATTTATGAGCCCTTGAACAGAGCAGAGGTCAGCGGTGTTATCTTTACTAGCTAGTTATACATCAGTACGACTTCATTCTGAAAATAACCATTTTCACCCCTTCTGAAACAGAAACCCAGTGCTCTTATTCCCCCACACACTGATTTCGCAGTGTCCAGAGGCTGTGAGAGGGGACTGTGGGAGAAAGTGGGACCCCAGCTAATCAAACTGTGCTCAGCCCTGCTCCAGCACTGTCCGAAGGAAGGCTCTGGCCGTGGAAGAAAAGCACATTATTGCTTGGATTCCCAGCCTGCCCTGCCAACATGCTTTGTGCTTCTGCTAGAACCAGTCCTTCTGGGGTGTGCAGCTCTGGCAGGATCTACTGAAACCTTCTCCAGCTAGAAAGAAAAAGTGAATGGGAAAATACTGCTTGGTTTAACCAAAGGATGAAAAGAGGGCTCTTGTTGAATTTACGCATATATAAAATTATGTATTTGTGTGTACCTTAGATTTGTGTGATGTGTTTGGTTTTAATATTATGCTGAGGATTCATTGCTAGCTGAAGTGCTCCACTGTGCCAGGATTTCAGGGCACTTGTTCTCTGGAGGAAACAAGCTTGTCTGGAGAAGAATTACAGAATCTTAAAGTTGAATTACTATGACTCACGTCTTTTACGTTTTGAATTATATTGTTTACTTATGGGATGGAGGATTACTTTCTAGTAGGTTGATTTAATCCTTGCTAAGGCACTAAAATAAATTTTTTTTTTTTTTCAAAAATGAGAACAGCTGATATCAGTACATTTGATTTGATCAAAATGGGTTAAGTCTCTTGGGTCTCACGGTTGGATGTGCTGCTCTTTCAGGCTGCACGGTCTCCTCGTGCCCTGGGAGCAGGAGCAGAATGCCTCCTCATGGCAGGCATGCTCAAAGAGCAGCTCTAGCTGGGCTAAATAAGCCATGGCTGGGGGTTTTGTTTGTAGCTTTTTGGGGGTTTTGTTTGTAGCTTTTTGGGGGTTTTGTAAGCTTTTACAACCTATTTAAGTAGGATATATACACATATATACAAATAGTCTTGTACCATCTGATGGGCAAATATGCCCTTGTTTCCCATTTTTCCCACATTTGAACAGTATAAGGTAACTTTGCAGAGTTGACTTGACTAGTATTAAATATTCCATTATGTTCTAGATGTGAAATTAAACTTGAGGATGAATTATTTTTATAATACTATTTTTCTATGTTCTGAAAGTGGTTTTGAAATGTATTGAGTCATAAAGTTGCTCCAGCTGGACAATAATTCTGTTATTGAAACTGGATATGGAGAAAAAAATACACTGAATTTCTTTGCCTTCATGGTTTCACTTTTTTAACCATCTCTTCCTTAAAAAATGTATAATCCTGATAAGAACGTGATAAAATACTCTGCTGATGAGATTTAACTAAATACAATAACAATTATTTGAAAAGCAACATAAATAAGGACTCTAATTTTACTTAAGTAAAAAACACACATGAGTAAAACTGGACATTTTAAGACTCCAAGGAAAGAATTGAGTTCATGTTTTCTTCTGATGAAAAAATTTAGTTTCCAGTTCTACTTATTTGCATTAATGAACAGTAGTTGTTCAGCAAAGTAAATGCAGAAATTCATTAAAGTTGCAGGAAAACAGCCATATCTTAATTAATTTTATTTGAGAACTCATTCCTTCTGAATATAGGCGAGTTTATTTTCAGGTTTTCAGTATTTTGCCATCTTAAAGTCTAAGATGCTTTTATACTTTATAGACTATCTAAAGACCTTACTCAGTTGAATGATATTTTGGTTCTTGAGGTTTTTGTGGCCAGTTTAAGTTTGAAATCATAAACAGGAAAACCATTCTAATCTTCAGGTTTTTTTCTTTCATTTGCTTTCAAATCAGTCTGCATTGGTATGTTTCTTCTACTTTCATATGAATTTGAACGTAAAACTGCTCTGAGAAAAGTTCTACTAAAAACAAAGCTCTCTGTGCACATACAGAGGCAAGGATACTTTTTATTTAGGATGGGCTCTTTTTTTTGCCATTTAAGTAGAATAAAATATTTGTATAATTTCAGAGTGTTTGGTCCCTAATGTAATTGATCAGCTTAGCTGGGAACTGAACTGAGATGCTTAATGAGCAGAGACTTTACCTACAGTATATTCTTACATCTGGAAAAGAATTAAATAATATTAAAGAGTTGTGGGAAGAGATGTAGAGGTGTCCTTTATGAATGATTTGTGACAGTTCATGCTCTTTCACACACAATGAAAATGGAGTCATGCTAATGAGCTACGTTTTGATCTTCAGAATTTTAGCAATATTATTAACTCATAAAATGTTATACTTAATGAGTGGAAATATGTGGTATTAAAATACCTGTAAGCAATTTTTTTCTATATTAGGAGAAAAATGCGTTTGAGTAGGATGCTCTGTTTCCTCTGCCGTCTTGGTTTCTACATTGTATTTAAAATCCTGTAATGGAGTTCATGATTTTGAACTTTTATTTATTTGCCTTTTGCCAGTCACCCTAGAGAGACCTGAAGGACTTGAGTTATAAAAGATAGAGGAGAGATGCTTCTTGGCATTCTGGAAGGCAAATGCTTTTGCATGAATTGGTCCCTGGAGTTCATATTTAGAGCTTGACTAAAACTGCCTCCTTTTGCCTTCAGCCCCACTATCTCTCATACAAATTAGGCTCACTGACTAATGTTGATTATGTAATAACTTGTGTCATTGCGTTGTTGGCAATTTTCCCTGAAACACTAAAACAAGATATGAAAGTTATTAATCTTGAATTATTTTCCGGTTCACTTTCCAGATGTTGTGCAATAATTCTGCTACTCTTTGATGCTCTAGAAATCTGAAAATCTGAGATTTGCCCATGCTGATTCCCATGACCTGTCATCAGTGTCTATCAACAAAGACCTGCCAGTTGCCACTTCATCTGGAGGAAACCCAAAGCAGTCAAAAGGAAATGCTTCTCAGAGGGAAGAGAGATTACTTTTTAAAAATTTGTCCTCTCTAGAGTGATGAATTCTGACCATTTGAAACTGTGCAGTTGTGTTGTATTTGTTGCAGGAAAGCAGCACAAAAAAAAAGTGAGGGGAAATGAAGGCAGCTCTTTAGCCATGGGTTTTGAATTATTCTTTTAAGGCTTATTTAAGTCTTCAAATCAAGATTTTGCTGCACTTAGGGTATTTGTTTCTTGTTACTAGAGAATTTGCATTGGCTTCTTCCTCTTACATTCAGAAAATGGAAAAATAATACTTGAAAACTTAGAGGCTTCTGCTGTGCCTTCTGATCTGCTCCAGAAGGCCAATTAGCAAATTCCTGTACATTTCTAGGTTATACCCTGTCTAGTTGATGAAGTTGGCCGCTTCCACATCCTTGTACGATAAAGTGGGGAGGTAAGCAGTACAGCACATTTTTAACACCTGCCTTTTGGGAAGCAGAGACTAGAAATGAACTATGAGCAATGTGTACATAAGCCTGACTTAAAGAGCTTCCACAGGGAAATCTGAGCACAGGCTTTGTTGTGGACACTTTGGGGATGGCTTTTATTGCTCTTGCTGTGCAAAGTCCTTGTTACAGCCATTTATATTAAGCTGCATCCTGAGGTGATTAGTCTTCTGTAGCTGGGTAGGAGGGAGATGACTGTGGTGTATGGCTGCAGTAAAAAGGCTGTATGTTTGGGGGAAATTTCATTGATTGGATTTGACCTCTGCAGCAAATGAGCTGTGGAAATCCTTGGGACTCTCACCCAGAAAAATGGAAAGCATGCATTTTCTTCATCAAATGGCCTTCAACAGTTTAACTTATTTTTCTGTTGCTAGAAGGGCAAAAGCCTTTCTATATCTATGCCTCTCGATCTTGCCTTTTATTATTTCTGAATAGTTTTAGCTGAGGCAAGACACACTTGTCATGCTTGGCTTTATAATTTTCTTCCTGAGTGTGATTACAGTGAAAAATATTAGACAAAGAAGTAGGAGGGGAGAGAAAAGCCTTGAAATTGTGCATGTGGGCTGTAGCTAGAACCCCCTAGGTGAGTTAATTAGCATGGTGGGAGCCTGCCTGCCTGGGCTATTAGTACTTAGCACTGTGGTACTGGTGCTTTGAAAATGCTCTTGAAATGCAGACTGCTCCCAAAGCAGGAAGGTGATATGTGGTGTTTTTGTCTATACATTTTGCTGCAATTTCATACTTCCAGGGGACTGCTAGCAATGTGATATAAGTTTATGCTGTTGCTGTGATATATTTTTTTATAAACATACATGTCTCAAAAGCCACAAGCAAAAGCCTGAGAAGTTAGGAAGTTGAAGGAAAGAAGGGATTATATTTGTTTCAATTAGGTTGAAACATGAATGCCATTGTTTGATTTTTTAAAAAAAATCCTTGTTGCAATTCGCACTTTCACTCTCAGAAATCTCAGTCAATTTGTAGAAGCTGGAGTCTTTGCTGATCAGCTTCTGGTGCATATTGAGAGTGATCAGTAATCAGCCATTCCTCTAAAACTTAATGGTGCAGTGAACACAGAGCAAAAGGCTGTGTCTGACAGTTCCTGCTTCACAGGCCTGTGATGGTTGGAGATGTGTTTTGCCTCTCAGTTGTAGGACACCTTCTCCCACTGTAAAAGCAGCAAAAATAGCACATAATTGACTTGGTAACAGCATATTGCCTTGTACCCCATCAGCAAAAGCCACACGTGCCTCTGATGCTGAAAGCTTTTTCCCTTCCTCCGTAAGCAGTACAAAGTGGAGAATAATATAAAATAAGTGCACAGCTTGTCCCCAGGTGTCAGATGCCAAAGTAACTGAAACCTGTAATTTAGGTGATCTGGCAAAGATGTCAAATTCTGGGAAAGTCTTTTGGAATCTTTCTGTTATATCAGCTTTTGCCAAAGTCTTTGTAATTGTTGCACAGAGAACAGATTAGTTATTGGGTTTTCTTCCTTAGATTATCTATTAGGGTGCTTAACCACTTGTTTTATGCGATGGGGTTCTTCATTTAATCAGATGAAATCTAGTACTAGATTCAGTTTATTGAACCTCATTTATTTACTGATATTAGACCAGGAAAATAGGTTCTTATACTTTATTAATAAGGAGTTGATACCTTCATCGATAATTCTGTCCTCTCCGTGTCTCTTTGTGTATGTATTTGTAATGTAATATTGAACTAATGTGCAGAGTCTCTATAGTACAAATTGACCTAAATCTGTCCATTTTGGATCAGTATGTTGGAAGTAATATACTCATTAATAGCCAATACCAAACCTATGTCAAAGGAAAGTGAAAAGACTTTGCTTTGGGCAGAGTTATAAGACAGGTATGATGTGGACATAATAAAAAGGATGCGGGGAAAAATAATAACAAAGAGAACATTGTGAACTCTAAGAACTTTTGAAAAAGCAGAAGTTTTACCCAGTGTTCTCTAACTTCTGATACAGATTTTAGGTATTTACATATAAACAGAAAACATTATCTGTTAATATTCAGGCAGTCAGATACTTAAGTATTTTGTCCCTTTGCAGGAATTTAAAATGCTAATGAATGATTAGGCTTCAGTAACAAGCTGCCTAATTTTACTTCTAATGATTTAACAAAAGTGTTTCCCATCTGGGAGAGCCGAGAAACAAACAACTCAATTTTTGGCAACAGATTTTTTAATTTATTGTTCTTTCTGAGGTTGCATTATGATGGAGTGATGTAAAGGGAGTTATTTGCTGTTTCTGGTCCCTGTCAGAAAAATACACATGGGTAATCTTGTTAGAAGAGGAAAAATTTATCCAGAAGACTTATGTCAACACATTCTCTACAGCTTTTTCTATAAAAGCACAGATTGAGTATCATATTTTTCAAAGCAAAAAACCAAACATTTATTTAAGATGGGATATTCAAATCTTTGAGGCTTATTTCTAGAGTAGAGATTAGGGAATTCTGGGGCCATGTTGTGAAACTCCAATAAATGCATTGTTATGTTATGTAGAAAGGCATTATGGGTTTTGTATCAACAATACTTTCAAACGAACTAAAAGTGCATTTATAATTTATTTTTGTTGTTTCTTAGAGCACTCTATTCTCATAGTGCAATACAATAAACTTTTGACTTATGACGTGTCAAGAACCATGCAGAAAGTGGATTTTTTTTGGCATTCAGTGTGGATATTATTTAAAGACAGTGCTGTGTGATATCGGCTGGCACTTTCAGCGTGTCCTTAAAAGCTCTATTTATTCCTTCTTCACTCCTTTCCCCTCACTTTCAAATAACTTATTCCACCTAATTTCCTTTAGAGTTCTAAAACTTGCCCTTTCAAAGTAAGGTGTAATGGAGATGTAAATAAATAATTGATCTTTGGTCTGGCGCAAATGCAAAGTATTTACCTTAAGGTTTTCCTTTTGCAGTTTAAGAACTTGATGTGGAATGAAAATGTATAATGCAGGCATCCAAGCTAATGGAGAAAACCATGAATATCTTTGCTACCGGTATCTCTGTAAACTGCTCAGGGAGAAAGGGGATCCTATTGTGATATTTTCATCCCATTTGCATAAACAAGATTCTCTGCCTTATGTACTTTCTCTAATAATGTACTTAATGTGTGCTGTCTAGCCAGCAAGGGATCACAACGTGGATGCAACCATTTACATGGGAAATTCCTCTAATCCTGACTGTGGCTGTGCATGCATTTAGAGCTGTGGATGTCCTTGGAGCAGTAGTTTATTCGGCACTTTGCAGCATCAACCCCTCAGTCTCGAAAACACACAGAAAACAACAGCAGAATTCACTCTTTGTATGAATGTGCTTAATAAGAACAAATGGTGCCAGCTACAATGGTAAAATGTGCAGGAGAGAAACGTGTTTCCGTGTCACGGCGTGCCATTGTGGTGAATATCCCTTGTAAAACTAAAGGAGAGGGCTTTTATCACAGTGGGATTGTTAATATAGATTGTT
This sequence comes from Callaeas wilsoni, assembly GCA_013398955.1. Lineage (NCBI taxonomy): Eukaryota > Metazoa > Chordata > Aves > Passeriformes > Callaeidae > Callaeas > Callaeas wilsoni. The sequence goes on along the minus strand of VWPU01013061.1, from coordinate 118,962 downwards.
AATATTGTTATATATTAGAGATTTAGTTTTTGTTTGTTGTAGAATTGTTATGCTTATTTGCTGCCTACATTGGCAGGTCTTCTAAGATTTCCTAAGTAAAAGTTTAAAATTATAGTATTAGAGGCCAGTAGTGCTGCTGCTTATATAGGGAGCTTTGAAATGAAAATATTTATGGTTAATTCCTATTGACTGCAGTATACCTAAGATCAGACAACAAATTCCTTCTTTCTCACTATCTTTTTCAGTCGTATTGAACTGGAGTAATGATACACACGCACACACACACACTCCCTCCATTTTATTTCTCTCCTTCGAGATCCTAAAAGGAAATGGGGAACTAAAAAAGGAGGTGGTGGGAAGAAAAAAGGTTCTTCTCCCTGGCAGTGAGCGAGCTGCAGTAACTTTGGTCTTGCAGCCTTGTTCCGCACTGCGGGGTAGTGAGCGACTGAGATCTGAACCACGTGGGTCTCGGAGGTTTATGTGCTCATTTTCTACTCTCCCATGGCAGAGAGCAAAATCCTAGAGTGTGCATGTCACTTGACAGACTAATTGAACCTCATCAAAGTTAAATCAAATGCAAGGATAAATATTAGTAAGCATAAATGATCGTGGTTATTTATTGAAGGAGTAGATCTTGGGTTTATTTGTTTTTATTTTATACAACTGTATTAGATGGCTTTTTATGTTTTTCACCCAGTGTAAGGACTGGTTTATTTTCGTGGACTGGTTTATTTTCATAATGTAACAATTTAACTCGAATTAGGAAGTTGTGCCATGGAAACCCTTAACATTAAAGAAAATACTGTTCCTTAAAATATTCTACGTGCTGGATGTAAGTTAATGCTGTTTTCATTAGAAGTTTTCAGTGAGTCCCATCTGTTTGAATATACAGCAATGATGAATTATTGATGTGTAGTGCTGTAAGAGAATAGTCATTTACTGACAAAAAACAGCATTTGGTTTGATACAGGAAATTAAATCACTTTATGCTTGTGAGGCTTGTTAATTATATCTGAAGTAAAGGATTTTAATTGATCTCAATACTTGCTGTGCAAAATAATTTTCTTCACTTGAATGTGAAAGAATGCATAACCATTTTTATTCTGTTTTTATCTTTAATATTGGTTTAAGCTGTTAAAGAAAAAAAAACCCCAAACAGTAGTTTTCAACAGCTAATAACAATTTGGTACAAACATAATTTACCATCTACTCAACTTTTCAGTAAATAGAAAAAGAATAAACAAACACAATCCTTATCTTTAATGCACTGACTTGCATGAGAAGATGGTTGTTTATTAATCTCTAGGCAAAACTTCTTTGTAGTCTCTGTGTAAGATTTGGACAAAGGGTTTCTCAGCCCACCAGCAGCATCCCGGGCAGCCGTGTCCAAACACTTCTCTCAGAGCTGGCCAGAGACGTTGCTGAGACATGGCTGAGCATTACTGGCAGCAGTGGCTGGACGAGGACAGTCCCTCCCTTGGGCAGTGGCAGCCCCTGGACTCCTGATGGCCTCCGTCGACAGGGCAGCAGCAGGTTTCGTGTTTGCACAGTAAAAACAGCTTTCTGATCGCTCTGCAGAGAGAGTCTTGAGGAAAGTTGTCACTGCTGCTGGAGAAAAAGACAGCCTTCTGTGTTTGGAGGCAGGAGAACAAGTCTTGGCTTAACTTCCAAGCCATTCAAACTTTTTCATACAAATAACTTAGAAACTAAAAAAACAAACAAACAAAAAAAAACCCCCGCAACCACCACTGAAGACTTTAACTTGATCTATTGCAACTCTATTTACACTTAGGAGACCAGGCAAGTTCTAAGCGTTTGTCCACTTGCCTCGACACATAAAGTATCACAGGATTACGAAATCTTCAAATTATAAAATCCATGCAGTGCAGGAGGCCTTGAGGCAGAGAAAGAGACAGTACCACCCTATTGGGGTACCAAAGTCAAGTGATGCTCTCTCTCAGCTCTTGATGACTCCCCACCTCGACTCTCACTGAGATGCTTCTGTACATTTCTTTATGCTGTTGCCTCTTGTTTAGACCTCAGGGAGGGTCTAAAGACTTGAGAAGTTTCAGTTCAGTTCAGCTATGCTAACAGAGATTTTACTGGAAGGAAGAGAGGAACTGGAGATAATGACTAGGCAACAACTAAATATAGTAATAACCCAAAGTGCCCACCTAACCTTTCTTGTTTCAGTTCTCTTGGTGAGGTGGCTGATCCTGTTGGGAGGAGCGAGAGAGGCCAAGCAGAAAGAGTCTCCTAGTGGTGTCTGTTTCAGTCTCAGTGCAAAACATGGAACTTTCTACACGATTTCTGTTCAGCACACGTGCTGCACAGGCAACACATACATTTTATTCTTGTCCCCTGAATCTGTTAATGAAGCTTATGATTTTTTTCCACCCCTATCCCCTAATGTGACTACAGCATTTCTAAGATTTAGACCATGTGGATACAGCCTCTGTGACCCAGATAATTATGAAAATGTAAAACTGTGCCTCTTTAACCAATATAGTGCAGCTAGTGGTATCTTTTTATCATAGTTTTTATATGGGTTTAAAAGCCCATATAATCTCTGCATTAGGTTTAACATTGCTAGGTGGCATAAGTGATATTTACCAAGACACCTTAGGAAGGTGGAATATTTAAATCTGAATAATGTGTTTGTCTATAAAATGAAATAGAAAATAAATAGAATTAATTCGTGGCTTGGGGATGAGACCCAGGATGGAAATAGAAATCAAAATAGAAGGAAATAATAAAAAGAAGGTGATTATTGCCTCAGCTGGCTTCTTATCTGCTTGCGTCCAGAGTGTTTAGAGACCAGAGCATGTTTCAGGGCAATTGAGTGCTGGAAGCTTTCAGTCCCACTGTGCCCTGCTCATCTACTTCTACAGCCCAGACAGAACCTTATTTAACTGTGAAAAGTGCAGATGAAGGAATTGATAGAGCTCAGTTTGAGAAGTTTAAAAGATGTGCAGTCATTTTCTAATGCTGTTTAAAAAAAAAAAGAAACGGAAATATGGCAAAATTTCTATCATTTGGAAAAGTTCAATCAGCTTTGTATTTGAAGCTTTTTAGCAAAACACTTTACTATATCCTGTTTCATCAAAACACATTTTTCACTAAAAGATAATGTTAGGAAATTTCCATCTGATATAGATGTGAGGCTGTTTGTGGTTTTTGAAGATTCAGTCTAGAGGCACTGGAATATACCAGTAGCCATGTGGATGTGTTTCCTGTCAGAAATATCTACTTATTCCTGTCCTTCTCCACAGTCACGATCAGTTTACCTAGGCTCTACAGGTACTGTGTAGGTGTTGGGATTTTCTGTTCCATTGCATGAATGTTTTCAAGCACTTTTGATGAGGATTACAATTAGCTAAATCAAGCAAAATATTTCTTAGATGCGTGTTGTCTGGGAGAAGAGCTCGACCCCAGCTTCCCACAACCTCCTTCCAGGTGGCTGTAGAGAATGATAAAGTCCCCTCTGCCCCCAGCCTTTGACCTCATTGAACTTCATACAAGTGGCCTCAGGACACTGAGACCTGTCCCAATGTCCTGATGGTAGTTACAGGAATGGTGTTGATTGATTGGTGATGGTCTGAAACTACAGATGGACTAATGATGGTAATATGAGGTTGTAAATGGTCATGGAAACAAAGCCTAAATACAAATGTAAGCGCTGAAATGAAAGCTTGAGGTTAGGTGGTGAGCTGGCATGTACTTATGACAGAGATCTCATAATTCTGAGTCAATTAAGTAATTTTTTCAATGATATTTACTCTTGCTATTATTTAGTCTTACAACTTGCTTTCTACTGTTTTCTGTCAAAAGAATGTACCCATCACTATTTTTACAGTAGTTGTCATTCAGCATCAGAAAGGTTATGCTGTAGTCTGATCTATAACATGAAAAATCATAATGGTTTTCAGTGAGGTTTTTTTAACGTTGCTGCCTTTTTTTTTTTTTGTTAGTTTGTTGGTTTCTTTGTTTAGTTGTTTTTTTTTTTTGCCTGGCAAAATGTCACCTGGTTGGTTTTTAATGTTACCTTGGTTGAAACTGGGGACATATACTATCAATGGAAACTGTGTTGTTGAAAATCAACATTTACACACTTATCCTATAATTTCTTTAGCATAGATGTTGTTTTCAGGTTTTTTTTTCTTAGCAAAAAGAAAGAGAACATTATCCAGAACGGACAAGTCTAAGCTTCCATCCTTTTGCTGTGAATCTGATTTGTATCTTCTGGAAACTTCTACACTGGGATCACGACTCTCATTGGTCACAAAATCAGAGCTTTATTTTGTATTTTACATTTTTGGCAAGCTGATTAACCTGCTAATCTGGAAAATCGGTATCAAAACCTATAAAAAATGCTTATGATGCCTCTTTCTGAAGTATTAAATCCCTTTCAAATAGTTTCGCCATCAAGTATTACAAACTGCCCTGAATCTTTCAATGCTTTGACATCTATATCCTCTGCAACCCTGGTGCGTGTACAGCATTCAGATTATGCTTGTGACTTGTCATGTGTTAATTTCAAAATATGCCTTAGAAAAGAAGTTGTTTTCAATAAACCTCTGTAAAGAAATGATTGCCAGAGTTTTGTTTCAAATGATAGCATTATGGTAACTAAGTCAAGAGCTGTAGCATCAACTTTTAAAGCAATAGATTTAAAATAACAACAAAAATCTACTAATTATTTCTGTTGCAGTAAGGTTTAGTTTATCAAAGCTATGCAGAATTTCTAAAAATCTCTTGTTTTTGCAACTAAAGGAGCATCACTGGAGAAATTTTGTTTATTATAATTACAAAACCAGATCCCATGAGTAGCAGATGTTTTGTGAAAGCTGAAAAATTAAGTTAAGTTTTAATGAGAGCTATTGTTCTGGTTAAATAATGCATACCTCCAGCTACAGAGATGTTACATTTAGAGATTCTAAAATCTTATGTTCCAGTCTTGAAAACAATTAAAATGTCTTTTTGTCACCAATTTAAGTAATGCTTGAGAACTAAGAATTTTAAGTGTCTTCCCTGAAGCAAGAAACACAATAACAATAACAAAGGCTTATTCCCTATTGTACTCTCTGAGCTGCATTTTGCAGCAATAGCTTTTTGAAAAGAACTAACCTTCAACAACCTGAATTGTTGAAATCTGGAAGTGAAGGATGATGTTCTTTGGAACAGGAAAAATGCAAAGATCTAAGCATTTCATAGAATTGCTACATAGTGCGTACAGTCTAAATAGCAAACTTTCATACAGTATTTTATGTTCCAAGTTTGTTTTATCGCCCTCATTTCCATTTGTACCTCATCTCCCAGCCAACTCTTCCCTTTAGATTTCATCTGCATTATAAAATATGCCAGAAAATTAATTCCTGGGGGATTGATTTTGAAGTGCAGTCTTTGGTTAAAGTTCTGCATGCAGTTAAAAGTAGTTCTCAGAATGCTACAATATTTGGACCTTCTTTCTGGACTAGGCGAGGCCTGTCTCTGTGCTCTGTTGCATTGCATGTACTCATTTCCTTGGATTGCTCTGCTCTTTCCTTTGCTGTCTTCATTATCTATTGCAGAAGTCTTGGTGGAAAAAAAACCCAGCATAATAAAGATCATCTTTTTGATTGCAGCTAATCATAAGCTAAAAATGCAGAACTTCTTAATTATCTGGTAATGCCAGCGATTCTTCAGGGACAGAGCAGTTAATTTCCTTTCTTTGTATTTTGTAAGCATATCGCTATTAATCATGGAGATCATAAGCTCAACATTCCTGAAAATGTGCTAGTTAAGTAAATGCAACTGACTTGTGATACACCTCATAAGAAATCTTTGGAGAGCTGCATATTTTGCTCTGCCTGAATATGTCTGCCGTATTCACACCCTGAATAAACTGTTGAAATACAGCAAAAGCTTAGAGCCATCGGACCTTCCTAGGGCCTGGAATAAATAGGAAGCCAATTTTCATTCTTCACAATGAATTTTATTTATTAATTAAGCTGTCTTAAAATCTATTTTAACATAGTGCGGCTGACTTTGTTGCTGCTGAAACATTATATCCTCATTGCTGGTTGTGGATGGAGTTAGAGGATCTAGGCCAGCTCACATCTGGATGTTTGATTCTGATCTGGAATGAGTATAAAGCATTTTGGCACTGGACTAGCACTGCAGGTAACTGGGGTTTTTCAATTCACTCCCCCAAACAATGGTCATTTTTGTGTTTGTGGACATAGATCGCTTATGTAATTCAGTGCTTTGCAAGCCTGAAGAATCCTGATATCAGATTCAATAATCCAAGTGATGTAACACTTTACTTGCCAGTTATTTTTATGACCTTGTATGCCTGCCTTAATACTTTCCTTTGCATTGTTGTGCTCTGCATTAATTCATCAGTGTTGTGTGTGACTGAAAAGGTCACAGAAGAGTACTGCGAGTGCTGAAGGTCTACGGTGCATCACAGCTCATGGTTTATGAGTACTTGTAAGAAAAGAAAGAAAACGTGACAGATGAGACTTTTCCAAATGAAAATAAGAAACAAAGTAGTTTTTCCAGCACAAACACTTATGACAGACCTTGACAATGTAATTGCTTTCAGTCTGCTAACATTGATTTACCTGAGCATTTTGACCAACATCCAGCTCGCTTTCTCCCTGTTGTTCTTCCTGTTCTCAAAATTAGCATTTATATCTTAACTTTAATCATTTTTTTAATGAATAAACCGTATTCAAGCTAGAAATTAGGCACCAGTCTTCCTACTCCTATGAATGGCAACTAAATTCAAGTGATTCCTTTCATATAAAATAGGTGGTTATGACAGTCCATTTATTAGTTAAAGAAGAGAATATGATACACCTCTGTAGCCAGAGGAAGATATTTTTTATAAAATTCATAATGACCGTCTAATTGGTTGGTGCAACCTTGCAATGCTCATTTTGTGTCGTGTTACATCTGGTACAGTCAATGTGGTGACACTGTGAACCGTTCTGGCTTCATTTGTTAAAGGGCTGTCGGCCAAGACGCCTTTGAGCTGAATCTGCCTGAGACTTTCACAGGGAATTTCCTGAAGGCCAAGCAAAGTTCATTAGCACTTAAAAAATACAAGTGACCAGAAAAAGCAGAGTGATATGAAGACTTACTTGAGGTGAACATGAAAAGTGAAGAGGAAGAACTGATGCCCACACTTCCTTTCGGTAAGATCCTGCTGGTCGAAATGCTGGTGTAGAACGGGGAGCACTCCACGTCAGGCTCCTGGGAGGAGATCATGGCTTGAAATACCAGCTGGTTATTTCTGCCTGCTTGGACGCAGTGAATGGTGTTTGCTGTGAAAAAGTCACATAAAATTTTAATCAGGACAGAAGGAAAGGCGTGGGGAACACTGTGCAGCCTGACAGGGAACCTGCCACGCTTTCCCTTGTGCCCCTCCGGAACAAGTGCTGCTGTAGCAGGGGCATCTCCATCCCCCAAAGCCCCTGCGAGCCAGGAGGAGCAGCCTCTGGGTGGGACATGAGCCTCCAGGACCCCCTCCTGGAGGAGGGATACGAGCACTTATTGCCATTGTCCTGCAGAAGTTTTCAGTTCATAGAAATACCATTTCCTGTGCTAAAAAGGTGGGAAATTATCTTAATTTGGTAAAAAACGCCAGACTGGTACCTTCTGATTACTTTTTGAGACTGAAAAAGGAAATGAAGCAATTTCTTTAAAACAGAGTGAAAAACTCTGTTCAACTAGAAAAGATGTCTCTTCACTTGGCCTGTCAGAGAAAATTTTTTAAAAAATGTAATTATGGTTACTCTGAAGTACAGGTCTTTGGTATCTATACCCTGAATATTTTGTTTATTTGATTGGATTTTTTTGGAGATTTTTAGGTTTGGGGGTTTTTTTTATTTTTGGTTTTTTTTGGAAGTGCTTTCCAGCCCCTGGAGGTTCACCTTTTGTAAACTATTGCTACTGCCCCAGGGCTGTGCCTCGAGTCTAGAGTGGGAGTAGTGGTGGCCATGTGTCTGCTCTTACCTAAGGCAATAAAGGTGGTGAAAGGCTTTGAAAATTCAGAGCTCCACCTTAGTTGGCTTCCGTAAAAAACTAGGTTTTCTAAACCTACTGACCCTGTTACTCTTAGTTCATGCAGTTTTGTGTCAGAACTTGTCCTCCTGGCTAAAAATAGATCTGTCTTGTGCAACTGTGATGCAAAGCTTTGTGCTGTGCTTGTTTATATGTACATAGAAAAGGCTTGGGGAAAGAAAGAGAACGGTGATCTCACTAATTCTGACTTCTTTATTTTTGAAATTATTTCAATTATGGCTGCAAAATTTTTTTTCGTATTTGAAATTATTCTATGATCAAACAAAAAACCCCACTACCTTCCTGCTGTGTAGTCCTAAAAAATCAGGAGGAAGTTCCAAAAATTTGGATTGTTAACATAACCTTTTTCATTTTCATCTCATATTGAGATTACATATTTAATAAATACATTTTGTTTTCACTGTGCAAAATTCAGTGGTAGTATCAGCTCTATTTTCAGGGATTTTTTTCATGGCTGTACCTCGGGCTGTGTAAGTATTGCTGTGTTATGTGCAAAGGTAATTCTGAGAGGCAGCCAGTGAAGTGTAAACAAACATTAAATTGCGGGTGAACTTGGCTAAGGAAGGTGGCTCATGTATTCCTTTAATTGAGCTGGGCAATGCATAGCAGGGGCAGGTTTAAAATATTCAGGTCTGTGTTTTAAGACACAGAAATAAATGGATATATTGTCAATGGCAACTTCATTGTCAAGGAAGTTGTTAATTCTGAAATACCATCTTTCACTTTAAATCGAAGGTGCCTGGCTCTTTATACTACTAGCACAAAATAACACGTTCTCTGTTAGAGAATTTCCGTTACTCCTATAGAAAGGAAAGCTAGCTCTATTATACAACACTAGAAAAATATTTGAGATTATGTGACTTAAAATAATTTCTATCCATAGGGCTCTGAGGAAGAAAGAATAGCAAGATATTGTTCATCTAGACTAAAAAGAAGGGGGGAGGGAAGGGTACCAAGACTGAAAATTAGTACTTAAAAGTGTTAGATGACTGAAAAAGGCAAGATTTTAAAGAATTAGGGCTCAGTTATTGTTTTGATATAGTTATGATAGTTAAAGTATTTGTTTATAATTGCTAGTTGAAATTGATGCAAAATAAAGGGAAAATTTTTTATTCAATTGAAAAACTTGACTCTTCTTTCCCAAAGAATTATTGATGCAAAGCCTCAAGGGTTCAATGTACTGTGAAAACTGAGGCGACAACTTGCATCTGGATCTGCTACTGGAAGTTTTTCTGTTGTCAGTGTGGCATTCAAGAGCATTTTAACTTGTTAGCTTTGTGAAGCTGGTGTTTATGCAACTGTATTACACAGATTGCTTCCTTTGTTGCTGAATTTTAGTTTTCCCTATGAGAGCATGGAGAATGCCAGAAAAAATGCAGTGCTGCCAAAAACCCATTCAGGATCACAAAGAATATTTTGTTATGTGGAGGAGTTTTATTTGATCACTGTTATAGTAGTTTTTACTTTGGGGAGGGAGGGAGTGAACCCTATAATGTCTTTCTTTCCATCTGATCAGTATGAGAGGTATCCTAAACTTTGGCTGAGTTAGGAAGTAATGACAAGACAGCGGCATAGGTTGTGCTTTTGCTTTATACTTGCATCTGGCCTAAGCTAATTCAGATATTTGGATGCAGTTGTCAGGCACCCAGACTATGTGGTGAAGACACACTGATGGTGACAAGTCCTGGCACTCCCTTGTTTATGAGAGCTGATGAGGTAACAGCATGAATTCCTATAGCTGCACTATGCAGATGGCACACTATATTAATCAAACTGAGGCTTACATGTCTTGAGTTGTTCACTTAAAATTTAACCATTTTTTTAAAAGCAAAAGGTAAATAATGCTGTGAGCTGTCTCTAAGATTTATTAATACCAAATCCAGCAATTTTTACCTTTATGAGAAGCAGCAATTCAACTGTGACATCCTTCATAGCAAAAATGGTATTCCAGACATCATAAATAACATTTCCCTTCGAGCAAGCCTGCAGATGAAGAAGCACCAATACCTGTTCAGAAGCTGATTTAGAATTAACAGGGGGACAATTTTACTATGCTACAGTACATAAACATTCCACACTGACAACGTTTTATAGCTGGTCACAGTGCTGATAAATATATTTTGTGGAATATCTGCTTGCAATGTGCAGATGGAGACAGAAGAATTCTCCATTTCATTTTGGTTTATTTTACTTTGTCATTTTAATAGCATTTAGAATAAGCCCGATAGGCCATTAAAAACTAGCAGATATACCTATCTCTTAGTTACACTGAAGTAAATTACAGTTTGCTGTCTTTGATAGTTATTCCACACTTATAGAACAATTTGCAGATTGTAGATATGCCTTGAGGCATTACAGAGATGTAAAATTAGAGCAAATGAAAAAAGCACCAAACCTTTCCTGGAAATTATTAATTTTTTTTATTATTATTTAAAAAACAAACAACAACTAAGCATTTAAAAGCCAAAACAAAACCACTACAAAACAACAGCAAAATAGAACCCTATGCATGATGCTTTTTATCTACTATACTTTTACAGCCTGAAATAACAAAAATATCTTCTGATTAAAAGCTAAATATAATTTTTGCTTTAGGCTGTTTTTCTCTAAAGAGTCTACTGCTGATATTGAAATGAGGGGTCAGTGCATGGAGAAGGCTGGCTTCCTAAATTTTCAGTTCTTTAACTGATCATTCTGGCTTAAAATGTCATAAATCTTGTGATCCTGCATGGATCATTCTAGATATGTTTTCCCATGAACAGCAGAACAGGGAAATATGGGACTATTTATGGAACTCTAATCCTCCCCTTGTAGTCAGTTGAGAAGTCAGGTGAGCCCTAGCTGTTATCTTGTTTTTCGTTCTGTCATTTACACCTGGATACTTCAAGAAGCTGTGAATGAAAATTCCTGAATATTATTCTGCAGCACTAGCAGGGCACCAAGGGCAGCTTCAAATCTGTCTAAATCCTACAAGACCTTCCTAGTCCCAGAGGGTTTTGCCAGCATGCCCAGGAAGAACCAAGGAAGGGCGAGATTTGGGTGTGAAGCTTTTTCCAATCTGCCTTTTGAAGAGGGAGGGAAGGAAGGAGCCTAGAAGAAAATGAGAGCTGTTCTTTGTGATTTCCTACTGTTTCTTATAGACTTTTCAGTACAAATTACCTTCTTAACAGCTGGCTTAATTTGTTTAAGGGTCCTTTAGGCTGTGGAAGGTAAAATCTTGTTCACAGGTTGGGGATATGGTCTGACTTTTGCAACTTCTGAAGGAGCAGAAATAGATTTGCAGATACCAGCCCTGGCTTCCTGCAGGGCTCTGGCTGGGACTGTGCTGAAGGCAAATATCTTGCAAATCCTCATTAGTGTCAGCAGGAAGATATTTAACAGGCCTCAGAACTACCCTATTGCAAAGTGTATGGTTTCCTTTCTCTAGACTGCACATGTTGAGCTTTGCTGCTCTGTGTCCTACAGGACGCTGAAATCTACTATGGTGGGGATTTTCAGTGTCTACCGAAATATTTCCAAGGCATGGTGAGCCTGGGAAAGTGCTGCCCCAGGAGTCACAGAATGCCAGTGTCAGCTCCTGGGTGCCCTCGTTGTTTTGGTGTCATGCCATGACAGCCAAGTTTTCCCATTGCAAGGGAGCTATCTTGGCTGAGCAATGCCTTAGTCAATGTGGAAGGAAAATCACAGTATAATACCTTGATTCTCCTCTCACAATGCATAGTCATGAAGCTAGTAGAGGTTATAATGAAGCTTGCAATTTTAGCTTTTAGCATTGAATTTATAGACTTTGTTTTCCCAACGCACATGTCAGGTTTCCCGAAGAGAGAGGCAGCATGGGGAGTGCATGGCTTTAGAACAAACAGGAAAAAAAGCAGGAACTTAACGTTAGCTATCCTGCATCTCTACTACAAGCCAAAATGTATGTTTCTTCCTTTGAAATAAACATATTTGGCATTAACATTTTCCTGTCTCTTTGGTGCATGTCTCTTTAGCCTCACAGTGTAATCTCTTATGTTTAGACAAGATTCAGAATGTACCAACAAGGTTAAAATATACAGATATGAGTTCATGAATTTGAATCACACTCTGGATCCCACCCCAGGGTCTCTCTTACACTGCTGTAAGTGGCTGGTAAGGTGGAGACATGTGAATTACTCATACTCAGATGAGTGCTCCTGTGCTTTACTGTGCCAGCATGAGAGACAACATAAGCTGGAAATAAATCTTTGCTGATTGCAGAGCAAGGATTCAAGAGGCACATCTGAGATATCTGGCTTTGACGCTGTCCCTCCAGAGCCCTTAAAGGTGAGCTTGAAGAATGAAAGTTTTTTCTGTAGTAGCTGGAGCCTTTGCCTTGTTAGTTCCGCTAACAGTTGCTCTTTTTACTCACATGGAAACGTCTTTGCTGTGGTGATGGTTTTCCAGACCTGGGTGTTAACAGGGTCTCTGTATTGGCAAACACACAGAGAAACTGTGCCCTTTTCAACAGCGCTATCACCAGTTTTGCCTTTTTGTGACTGTGTAGGATTTATGTGAATGCCTTGCACAGGCATTTTGTTTTCGTCTCAAAAAAAGCTGAGCCATTCAGATTTCCTCACCATAAATTGTGGGAGGTGTCCATGCTTTTATCAATAGTGGAAGAACTATGGGCAGACAATGAGGCTCTACAAGCATTTTCGCTTCTTGCAGACAGAACTGCCAAGCAGTCCAACTAGAGGTGTTACCTGGGCCGAGCAGTTAAAAGCACCATTAATTTCAGGTCAGATAGTTCTGAGTTTTGGCAGGAAAGAGGTCAGGAACAATGGCTCTTTAAGGGCCTGGATTTCCTATGATGTGAATACAAATATTAGTCAGCAATACCATAAGGGCAGACAGGTGTTCTAAGTGGGCAAGTGCCAATAAGGCAAACAACTTGATAGAGATATTACTAGTTTTGTACTGAGATCAAATTTGTATTGATTTGTATTTCAAAAGTTCTATTACACCAATCATGCATTTATTTGTATTGCAAATCTCAGAAATAAAAGCAGGGTCCTCATCAATGTTAAAAACAATCTTTGTAACTAGGGATTCTTCTGCTGATTCGAAATTAATACCACTGCGGTTAACCCTGCTGAGTGTAAGGAGCTGGTGTTACTGCTATTTGTGGATATCTTTGTTGGTTAAGGAATGACAATGACTGCAGCACGCTCTTGCTGGTTATCTGGCTCTGTCATGCTTCCCTTTTAGTACTTTTTCCTTCTTTTGAGATGCTTGCAGAAATCTTTGAAAAGAACCATCAGTTCAGCTCTGAGTACTTAAATCCCTGTAATAGTTTCTATTAGACATCTTGTATCCATCCAATATGATCTCTGTATTCAAGCAGAAACAAACATTAAATCAATGGAGAAGAATAAAATAATTTGATTTACTTTCTTCAGTGATCAGTTACACACAGAAAATGATAGGGGAAAGAAAGAAAATATTAAGACATAAATGTGTAAGCACAGTTAAAGCTATGGCATTTGAGAACATTTATGCTACATGTGAAGACTTGGTCAGAAGAAACTCTTTTAATGACTTTTACAAACCAGGCATTGTATTTCAAAAACGTTCCTTTTAACAGAGCTGCTATTTCACTGTAGGTTTTTCTACTAGAAATATTCTATAGTTCCTGTGTAATGATGCAATAAATTCACCCAGGAGCTTGTTACAGTTAATAACCTGTAAAGGGCAAAGGTATTTGGACAATGAACATGAAATTAGACCCGTATCATTCACTAACAGTGTAAGTTATTTCTTCCTTTGTCCTTCAAAGAAATGTCGTTTTGCGGAAAAAATGGAGGTCAGCTTATTTCCTACATGTTTAATTTTTTACAGCCAGTGACTTCTTTGTAAATAAATAATATGCCTTGCTCAGAAGACAAGCATCAGTTCTGAAAAATTATCAGAGACATTAGAATACAATGCTAATGTATTTCATGCTTCAAAAGCTACAGCTGCCAGAAATTCATAGCAATCAATCAACATTTTTATTTTGCTGTTTTTCGTGTATTAGCAACACATCAGAGGTAATAATTATGACCCTGGCTGTCCCCACTCTTTCAGATATATGTACTGGTTATATTGAGTCGCTTCATATTCCTCTGTGGGTATTTCAAAAGCAGGTACCATTTCAGAAGACAAGCAGACACCTCTTTCCCTTTCTCTTTAGAATGCTTAATATTTTTTTTTCAGCCAATATAACACATTTCTTTGTGTTTGAATAGAATTACCTTTTCTACTACTGTGATCTGTAAATTAGAAAACTGAACAATAGAGCTGCAATAGAGAAAGGTTTTGTCTTTCATAGCCTGTCAAGTTATTCTTCTATTCTTTAATAGACTAAGTCTGGTGATCACAGTGCAAGCCCTAGTGTAAAGTATTCTCTAAAAGAGAACTATCCAAGGGGTAATGGCTTTGAACCAAAGGAGGGTGGATTTTGATTTACTATTAGGAAGGAATTCTTCCCCGTCAGGGAGGTGAGGCCCTGGCACAGAGAAGCTCTGGATGCCCCATCCCTGGAAGTGTTCAAGGCCACGCTGGATGGGGCCCTGAGCCACCCATAACCTGGGCAATTGGAAGGTGTCCCTGGCTATGGCAGAGGGTTGGAATCTTCTAATCCAAACCAGCCTGTAATTCTACCTCCATTTATTAGAACAAATGGTTGTACAGCTGAGGTCAGAAACATCTTTCGTAAATTCTTGCAAATAGACTGAATTATTTCAAGACCCGAAATGCTCAAGATGCAGAGTCTTTCTAGGTCAAGGCTTATTCTGCAGGCAGGAGAACTTGTACTAAAGGAATCTGCATTATGTGCTGTCTCCATTTAAAAGACTTAACTTTCCAATCCTGTCTCTCTCGCTTGACCTTCACCCAGAAGAGACTGTAATAAAAACTATTTTTATAAGTGACAAAAAGGAAGCACAGGCACTGCAGCTATAATAGTGTAAGATTACCTGTGGATTTATGAGTAGAGGATGTTGCTGCTTTGGTTATAGTAATGAATCTCACTTGTGCTAATAAGCAGTGTTGTCTCTGCCCTCTCAATGCCGGGGCAAAGTCATGGTGCTCTCAGAGCTGGTTTTGCACTGTGGCAATGAGCTCTGGTTTTCCCATTGCATAAAAAAGGAATCTATCTTGAAGAGAAAATGGAAATTACAAAATGCCTATTCATAACTTTGCCTTGGTTTTTCTTTCCTGCTTTAAATTACTGCATCTACAAGCAATTTCAAAATTAGTTTCTCAGAAAATGAGCTCTCATCTCTCATGGTAAAGGGAAGCAATGAAGGCCTTGTTATCCAAAGAGCCAAGGAATAACAGGCTGAATAAATATTCCCCCCTCACATGAGGGGGCAGGGAAGGGGAAACTGGCTGCATAAAGCTGTTTTCTTGCATCTCCTTTTGTTTCATGTGAAATTTTGGCTGAGAGGTGCTCTGATACCTTCTACTTATGAAACAAAATGAGAGGAATGAAGGACTATGGGGATGAGGCAGTAATACCTCTCCTATTGGCTTTATGATTCGGCAATGAAGAAGTATTAGTAAGGAAAAATTGTGTCTAGAGAAATTAAAATAGCCTGTTGCAGGTTGAAACTAGGTTGTTAAAATTATGTTCTGAAATGCAATATTATTTATGTGATCTTATATGATATCCTAATTTTGTGGTTATTGCTGTAGTAATTTTAGGCAACCTATACTTGTATATGTGTTTGTAGATTTAAAAATACTTCAGAGCCTTTAACAGTTGACTACTTTTGTGAGACGCAATTTTGAAAGTTGGCCTATAATACCGATATGTGAAAGTTCAGGGGTTTTTTCTGATATTGAAGAAGAGAGGATAAAAGCTAGCTTACAGTGCTTTAGTACTGCAGTAGTAAAAGTAGTGGAGCCATTTTTATTTTTATGTAAAATCAGGGGATACCAATTTGAACATTTTAAATACATGTATCTCTGTACGTTTATTTACCAACTTTCCTGTAAAACCAAAGAAAAAACAAATATCCAAAACACTTACTTTCAGTTTTAGGCTACCTCAGGGCTTCGTTTGTTGAAATACAACAATTGTATTTTAGTTAGATCTGTTGGGTATGTACACAACGATGTGTTGAGCAGGTTTTGCTTAATATTCCTGGTGTTTTAGGTATTAATAGCATTTTCCAGAAAGATATTTCAACTTTCTTTTATACAGAGCTTGGTGAATAATTTAACACCAATTTACTACAGCGTTGCTGTCTGTGATGGTTGGTGAGTGATGCACCAGCTGTGCCCTCACTCAGGAAATGTGAAAAGTCTCCATGTGCTCTGGGAAATGAGGAATGATCTCTGTTTGTTTGCTTATGAAAGAACAGCTTCATGGTGAAAGGTAAGGGAAATAAACCCCCTTAACAGTTGTATTCTGGTAGTTAACTACAATTATGAAAGAACCCCAAACCACTACCAATGAAAGCCACAACAGATTAACTTAATATAAAACTAATGAGGACAGAGGAGTTCCTGACTTCCATTTCATAACTGCCTTGGAGGTCATGCTTCTTCAGGGATAAGGTGCATATACAACAGTGTTCATTAATCTTTACAAAGGGTTAAGAAAAGTGGGAGGAAACAAGAAATGGCTGAAATGTTTTCACTGTGCCTGAAAGAAAAGAGCACACTTTATTAAATACTCCTGGGAGCTGCTCTGAGCCCCATTGTCCATAATAATGAAACAGAGATTCTGCTTCCTTTCTGCATACAAGATGATGAAACAGAAGTTATCTTGTTTTGTAACATCAGCTTCTAAGGGTAAAGGGTTAGCAAAAGACAAGATGCAAGGATGATTTCAAAGGATGTATTGATCTTTTATTTATTAAAAAGTGGGATATTTGCAATTCATGTAAATTGCCAGTGTTCTCCCCAAGATTGTAGTTGTGTCTGTATGCAGGATATGTAAAGTTGAAGGCAAATAATTTTTCTAAGGCTTTTCCCTCTTTGAATTTGTGAGTTTCTGGCAGATGTGCCTTCCACAGGACTAGAGTTGAACAATAGCACTCAAAAATCTACCAGTCTACATTCAGTCCTCAGTTACCTTGGAAGTCATAGCCCTTTATAAAAGGTGAGAGCTTTGAATTGCTAAAATGTTTGGGGACTAAGCGTAGCTTAGCAGTTGAGTGCACCAACCTGCCTTAAGCTCATTTATTCTATCTCAAATTAAAAAGGAAAAGCCTTTTGCTTATCTGGACATTCATAATGCATGAGTGAGTCTGCAATGGATCAGTTGTACAATGAAAAGAAAAGCAGTATTTGATGTGGGTCTCTCTCTCCTTTTTAATTTTTATTTCCTTATCTCTGTGAGGTATCTTGGGGTAGGGAGAAGTAATTTTCTAATGATAAATTGTGTATTCATGTTAGTAACAAAAAAGCAACCATACATTCTTTTTGTGTGTTATAGATAGGAGAGCTGTGATAGGAGCAAAGGGAATTCTTTCATCTGAATGCTGTTAAGACTTTCAGCTATGGGACTGCTCACTTTGGTACTGCACTTCAAGAAAGACAGTGGGCCAGAGACAGCAGGGGAGATGCAGAAATAATGTCAGGCTTGAAAATCTGATTTGAAAATTTAAAAGAAGAATACTTAACCTAATAAAGAAGGTCAAGAATCTTCAGAATGTTGGCTGGGACAGTGATCCGTAATGTTATAGCAGCAAGTCTGGCCAGGATCCATTTCCATGCACTTGCCTAGATTGTAGCAATTAGTACCTTGGTTGTGAAGTTTTGGTCTCGGGACTAGGCTATGCTGTACTTTGGAAGGGCTTGTTGTGCCACTTGTGTTACCCACAGTGTAGTTTGCGCTGCCTGTCCCAGACAGGAATGGAATTTTCTGTCTGCAGGGATAATCTATCAGACAGGAAAGTCTGGGTTATCCATCACACATGGTTTAACAAAGCAGGTAGAAAAGCATGTGTCAAATGTCTCCATGTCTGATGTGTTTTGAGATGTGAGATGGACCAGATGATTTCTCAGGATGCTGTGTAGCTTTTCTATTATTTATAAATGTTAGATTTTTTTTCAGAGTCCTTTAAGCCTAAGGTACCTACATACCTACAGCAGTGTTGGCATCTTTGTATAGCTGGTGTGCATTTTCTCTCATGGACTGTCTTTTATGGTTCAGATTTTCTGTCTGAAAACAATCTTAATGAGAAACTTAGTGGTTTAAAAGACAACAGAGTGAGCCTACAGAAGGGAAGAAGAGGAAAAAAAACAATCCAGTATTTGCAGTAGTGCTTATAGATCTATTGGTGGACTTTTATATATTTCAGTGATTATATCAAAACTTCTGGGTTTTGTTTTTAATGATTCATGTTTTTTTAATCTCTTTGCAAACACATTTGTAGCGTTCTTCTTTGTACTTGCCTCTTAGCTTGGCGGGTTGAGGTTTTTTTCCACTACTTGGAAGAAATAGAATAAAGTGGAAAGATAACCAAAGAGGAGGTGAAGAAAGGCAAGATAAAAGAGACCATACAGTTGTGAATAAAAAAAAGTAATTGCCCATCTAGTAAAAATAAAGGCACTCAGAAGAAATGTGACAAAGGGCAGAGAACAAAGACAGACACATTATCAAATAGAGAAGATGCAGTCTGTAATTCTTGGTTGATTCCACACTCTCCCTTTCTTTCCATATGGTGACAGAGAAGCAATACAGGCTTTTAAATAAAAAGCGCACCTCTCGTAGAGTCCCTGCACTTTTATCTAAAACCTACAAATGTACAGAATTCTTCCAGTGCCCCTAAGAAAGTACAGAACAGCTGTGCCTTTGGAGCACGTCTGGGGTGAGAGTACTTGATAGCCCTTGTTCTGTGGAAAATACTGTGGACATAGCTGGATTGGCCGTGCTGGTGGAGAAGGCAGACTCTGCAGATTTGCCCTGAAAATATTCCTTGAATCCCATCTTCTCATGGCTAGGGAGATTCCAGCACTAGCTAGACTCTGCCTGCACGGTCAGGAGACCTGTTCCCCTGTGTCTGGCTATGGGGTGTTCTCTTCCCTGGAACCCAGTTTGCTGGGGATAACATCCTGAGGCCAAGGCTGGTGTGCTGATCTTCTGGTTAACCGTTTAGAGGGTGTACAGAAGTGAATTTCTTTTCTGGTGCAATCCCCCTGCTATCTGCCCTAGACAGATTGGGTTGTGTGTGGGTTTTTTGGGTTTTTTGGGTAGGACAGTTAATTTTTTGTTATAGTCTCAGTGAGTTTCGATTAAATGAGCTACTGACTTTGCAAAGATCGGTTTGCCTCGCTCTTCTGAAATAATTCATTACAATTCTTATTGTATGAAGTTCAGTAGTTAGTGTTTTGCTGCTACTTAAGTTAAACCTCCTTGCAGCCTGGTAATTTAGAAACTGAAGGAACTTTTAGTTCTCTGCAAACAGCTTTGGACAACCAACCAAATAAAACCCAACCCCATCCCTTCACACAAGCAAAGTCCTTACAGTGAAGAAGCAATATTTTATTCCTACACTATGCCATTAACATTTAAATTTGTGAGCAATCCTTTCAGTCTGAGTAGTTTTGACACAACTGCAAGTGCAAACAAGATCTAAAAGGAATATAAGGGCTGCCAGTTTACTCAAAGGGCAGTTCTTATAGCTCTTGAGTACACTGGTGACATCGTGCTAGGACTGCCATCTGCTCGACAGGAGAACACAGGTCTGAGGGTGATCTTTCAGAAAATGTCCTTCATATTGAAATTTAATAAAGCAGTACCAGTCGTACAGGAATATACACATTATTTTACACAGTATTACTATTATCTCCGTTGTTTTCTTCTGCTCTTTTACCTTGGTAATTTCTCCTCTGTTTTCCACACTTCTCATAACAACTAGATAAACAAAAATTAGGTAAAATTTAACCATTTTTCATCTCATTTTATGCCGTGGTGCCCCACATCTGTTTTCTTTTAGGCCACATCTAATAGTGGGATCTCAAATGTGCATTGTTTCAGTGAGATGTGTGCAGTGCTTTGTGTGTGTTTTAAAATGACACATCTGTTGGGAGCATACCTTTCTCTGAAGCTGGGGTGTAAAGTGGCTCTGGCTTTTGTACACAGCTGGAAGAGATAAGTCTCACTTTCAGCTGCTGGATCTTGATTTGAAACTAATTGTGTTCTCTTTCTTATAAAAGTGAAAACAAAGAAGCAAAGTCCCCCAAACCAAACTAAGCTGTAACCCCTCCCCCCAAATCTTACAGAAACAGTTGGATTGAGGCAGTTCCAGGCATGCACATCTTATATAATAGTGTTGATTCTGCTTTGATTTTTAAAGCCAACAGAAATATTTAGGAAATGTAATTTTATTTTTTCAGGAATTAATATGATTCTTAATTTTCTCCATTGATTGAAGAAATGAGTATATTTCTATTCACACACTACTAGTCCATGTAACTTGTCCCCAGTTAAGATGGCTCCTAGGCTGTATTACTTACAGTAATATATTTTTCATAAATGAAGCAGAGTTTTGTGCTAATAGATGAGTCTTTGAATTCTAAAGTAGTTTTGCTTTACAAGATTATGAGTGGTGAAACCCTTTCTTTTCTCAGCTGGAATCTTCCTAAATTCTCCAGTCATTCGGAAGAAAAGGGAACAATTTCTTGGAGGGGAGCTAAAATGAGTCAAGCAGTTGAAAGATTTGTGATTTACTGCTCTAATGTCAGTCTTGCCCACTTCCACCTTGAAATTTTTGTCTTAATTATAGGTCTTCATAAAGCTAATAGCTTGCAACTGGTTGTGCAGCAGCTTTATTTGCCTACAAGTGTATTTAAGGCTGAAATTTAACACGGCTGACACATACCCAGTTAAAATAGTATACAGACGTTAGCTTGCCCTGCTAGAGTCTTTCCTGTAATGAAGCACTTCACAGGAGCTCCAAAGGGGTTGCACACACAGCTATTAAGAGGAAGTTTAGAAAAGAAACTGAAATGAATTAACTACCTAAAATTCCTTAGAGAGGAATGAAATTTTAACCTTTCTTTAGGTCCATACAGTGTTTGCCTTACCTCCCTAGCCAATAGCTACGTGAATAAAGACTTATTTTGAGAAAGAACTTTTAAAAAACTTTTCTATTTCTCTGAGAATACCAAAGCTAAATTATAGCAGTCTAAGTGTTGGAGTTGTGAAACACAATTTAGTCTTGAGTGACTCTCTTTATAAGATTGAATGTATTATTTGAATATGTCAAAAATACTTGGACTTGCATTTAAAGTGCTCTGCTGTCAAAAACTAGTTATGAACGCAATACAAACAGGGAATTATGGGAAATAATTTTCTTTTAAAAAGCACTAATAGCATTTTCCTAACTGCAGTGCCATCTGATGAAATTCTAAATATACATTAATTGGTACAAAAAAAAAGACAAAAGCAAGAGGGAACAATCAACATGAAGAAATGTATATCTGTGCTCTGTGCTAGTAATAAAAATAATTTTGAGTGTAACATTGCATTTTATGTGCCATCTGAACCATCTCACGGTATTTATATGCCTGTAATTTAGCCTAAGTTGTATTTTCTGCATTCATTAATGTGAAAAGAACCCAGTGAATGAGTACCTATTATATGCATGATCTATGGCCTGGGGACAATTTTATTTTACTCATAAATTTTAATATCCATACTTTACTACAGTAAAAATAATGAGTCTGTAGTGGTTTTGTCCATCATTACAGAGAACTTTTTAAAAGCTGTAAAAAGGAATTGTGACTGATTAGAATTGACCCACAAATCTGAAACTAGGCTTTTCTCTTCCCCCCCCCCACCATTTTGTCAAATGTAAAACAGGCTTTGGCCAATGTCAGCTTATATCTGGCAACAAGAATGATTTTGCTTTTATCCATTATGTGTAATTTCTCAATAGTTTGTTATAAAAAGGGCTACACTATTTTTTCCCCTTGATCAGAAAAGTATGGTTTTGCTTTTGC
The DNA here is from genome assembly GCA_013398955.1 of Callaeas wilsoni. NCBI lineage: Eukaryota > Metazoa > Chordata > Aves > Passeriformes > Callaeidae > Callaeas > Callaeas wilsoni. The sequence goes on along the minus strand of VWPU01013061.1, from coordinate 96,930 downwards.
CCTTAAATAACATATTGGAATTTTTAACTTATCTATGATAATGGATTCCATTAAAAATCATATTCTTAGAATCGTTAGCAATTAGAGTAATTCTTGATGGATTTTTGAGCATTTTTTTGCCAAATCACCTTAGACGCTTTTAAAAATCTAAATCATAACTTTCTGATGACCACTATATGTAGAAGATAATTATGGCTTTAAGGTGTATCCAATCCACATGAATCCATGTATGCAAGATTCCGTGGGAGCTTGCAACCACAAGAACTGAGGATCTGCAGGATCATCTGCTGGTGGTGTGAACGTGTGTTCAACACCAGACAAACATGGGCAGGTGAAACCTCCCCAAAGGGGAAATGTGTGCTGGCCTGGCTGAAACCAGCCAGTGAGTTCAGTTACCAGACTTGCAAAAACAGAGTTGTTTATATCAATGCTGACAATGTGGATCCCTAGTTTTGAAACTCTGTTCAAGTTCTGTTTCATGTTTTCAGAAAAAAATTCAGGCTCAAGGTCTAATGAGCAATACGCTCAGGATGCAGATGCAAATGCTTAATTGCACAACTCATTAATTTTTTTTAACTTCTATTTCAAACAATATATTTAAAAGAGGGTTTGATAGAGGAAAATAGATCAGGAAAAGTGCTTTCAGATTTTTTCAAAATTAAATGTGAATTTTCCTATAAATGGCATAGAATAAATCCCTGCATTAGAAGTTATGTAAGTTTACCTTGCAGAAAGATTGTATTTTGCCTGCTAAAAAAGCTCCCCTAATGATTCACAAATCTTGCTTTACTATTTTATATAGACTTTCAAGATTAATGTTGCCTTCCAACCTAAATTTTGATCTCTAGAATTGTATATGATTCTGTGTTTTTCTTGTATCATACTCCAAGTATTAATTCCTTCTACCATGTCATGAGGTATCTGTCTGAGAGATGAGGATAATCCAAAAATCACATGAAGCTCTGTCATTGCAGCTGAAATGTTTTTGTCCTTAAAGTTTGGCCCTGTCTTCTTTCTTCCTAGTCTGCTTTTCAAAGTTGTTGCAATAACTTCTGCTCAGCAGTTCTTTGAGCAACATACGAAGCCCAAAGAGGAAGGGTAAAGAGACTTTAGACTGGTTCCTGCTGAGACCATGCCCACGTACACACTCGCTTCCCAGGCTTCCTCAGGCAATTATCCTTCACTGCAACAAGTTATTTTTGAAGAATATAGTATATTTACAGTCAAGCTGCCTTTTTCATTCAAAGATGACAGATCTTTTAATCTCACTATACCTGCTCTGACCTTGGCGTTACCTTTTCTGATTCCCGAATTCTCAGTCGTGGTCGAGCTCCGTCCTGCAGATGCTCCCACCCCTTTGTGCCGGTTTGGACACAAATCCAGGAGGAAACAACCCGAGAGGAGCGTCTCACTCTTCCTCTCCTGCCTGCCAGGCAAGCAGGCCCCGGCAGAACCTCCCCCACGGGTTCAGGAAAATAATTTCTCGAGTGAAAGTGAAAAAAACTATTTATTTAACAAACAGAGTCCCCCGCTGTCACAGGGCAATCAGAAAAGCAATATTGAAACCCCCTCCCCTGTCCCCTAAAAGAGGCTGATGGATTTTAGAGTTCTTTCTGTAGGTAAAACCTGCAGTCCTGAGCTGGGCCGGGCCAGGCAGGGTCCGACGATCCCCCTTGGAGGGTTACGCCGGGCAGGGCTGGCGATGGGAGCTGGTCTCGGTTGAAAAGCCAGCCAAAAACAGTCCAAAAAGGAACAGAGGCCGCTGAGGCAGATCACAGTCCCTTCTCCGCTGAAAGCCGAAGAGACTAGAGAGCAAAAGTCCTCTAACCAACCAAATGTTGTCAGAATCGGGAGAGAAAAGAATACAAAACATTCTAGTTGGAAGGTCAAGCGAGCCACTTTGAACAGTTCTCTTGGCTTCTCTCTCCCCCCTTTGCAATTTAAAGGTACACTAGAGATCAAGCAGGCGATGGGGAATACAGTATGGTCATAGAACCACCCCAAGACACCGTTGTTGTGGCTCTCAGGTGCCAGAGGTTTCCTTCTCGTGTTTCCCAGAGCCAGATCCCCTTGCACAGTGGAAGCAGCCTTGCACCAGTGGGCAGGCAGGCTGCTGAGGGTCTGGGACAGGGAACACCTCACAGTATCACACTTTAAAAGCTTACTCCTAAGCCTTGTACTTGAAACAGAGACATTGTTCTGACAGTGTCTCAGATTTTGATGTGTCTGCACTTTCATAACCCATCTGTGCAGCTCTTCTCACCCTAATTGACATGTTCCTTCCTGGTCACCTACTGCTGCTGCTTTTTGTCATGACTCATACAACCAGCAGCTGCTGGTGCTCTTCTTTGTTCATAGTTTTTGTCGAGGTCACTTTCTGTGGACAGACATTTTCGCATCTGCTCTGTCAGTGCCCCCAGTTTGGTGCCCAGATACCTCTTTTCTGTCTTGTTTCATCAACAGTTTCTTTTCTGTGGAGGGAAAATAATGATCAGAATTCTGGTATAATAAGTGTTGAATCTAGCTCTGTAAGCATCAGTCAGAATTGAAAAAACCCAATTATCACTTTATGAGTGACAAAGGCCACTGATTTAACATTTGTAATTATTCATTTTAATAACTAAGATGATTAGTTAATGTTATATGGGTCACATTGTGTGGTATATTACCTCAAATTGCAAAAAAATCCTAACTGACATATGATCCCCAAATGATACTAAGTTATTCTATTTGCAAACCCTTCCCTCCCCAGACTATCTCATATTTGCTAAAATATCACAGCAATTTTCTTAATTCTCATTTCCCACTTGAAAGCATCTTATAATTCCGATTTTACTTTGTTTTCTTGAGATGTCTGTTTTTTGAAGGGAATTTTAATTTGGGTCAAATTCTTAAGCTTTATTATGTATTAAAATCAGTAATTTGAAGTTTGAGGTTTAAATTGGTAGTCAATTTTCTTTGATTTCTTTCACCTTTGCACTTTCACTTTTACTAAAATTTCTCTTGCCATAGGAGAGGCTTAATTTTAGAAAAAACCCACCTCAATTACATAAGAAAACTGAAAAAGAGTGTTGAACTCTGCCAAAACATGATCTTAAATTTGATCTTTTAAAATTTTGTTTTGGTTTTTTTTTTGGTTTTTTTTAGGAGGGGCAGTATACTTTATATTTGCAAATAGAGTCAAACTAAGACATTGAAAATTTTGATCTCTAAAGCCTGAGCTCAAACCTATCAAACATATTAGGACTTTTATGAAACATTCTGAAGATTAAAAGGATTTATTTTTATAAACTCCATGAGTATTTGTTTCAACAAATTGATTGTTTTAATGAGCAATATTAATATTAGAAAAGCTACTAAGTTCTCAGCTGAGGTTCACTGAGATGCTTTTTAAGGCGAGTCTTTCTTCCAGCTAAAGCTTCCTAATTGTCCATTTAGTGGGTACAATGATAGGACATTGATTTATGCTGTTTCATCATCGAAGGTGGAAAAAAACCAACCCAAAACACAGCAGAAAAGCGCCAGCCATTCCGCTGGCTGAAGGTGAAGGATAATAAATGCGTGTGTGTTTTGGGCTGGCACAGCACAGACCAGCGGAGCAGTCGGCGCCCGGCACTGCAGAGGCCCAGCAGCAGCTGTGCTGTTTGTACCTGTGCACTCTCCTCTCTCCAGAGCAATCTCTTATTTCTTACGACTGCTGGAGCCTTTGTAAATTTTGTCTTTCGTGTCCTGTGAAAAATCTCTAAACCAGGTATTACAGAAGCTGTAGATGGATGTCATTAAATAGCGTTCATTGTATGGCATCTTTGTTAAAGGTGCTGTTTCTGTTCTCATACAACACTTCAGCTCCTGGTTACAATGTTTGTTCCTAGGGAAACTCGTATTAGAGGTGGTACTGCACAGTAGGATACAGGGGAGCTCAGCTGAGGAGGAATTCAATCAAATATTTCTCTTAATCCTGTTCCCCATGATTATGAAAAAGAGGATGTGGCCAGGCACTGCTGCTTTCTGATGCCCTGCACTTTTCAAGGGGAAAAAAACAGGGACTATATGGGAAGTCTCTGGCAGAATAATTTATGGCTGAAGAAATAATGTTCTTCTGCTCACCACGTGCTCCTCCTCTCTGCCTCCTTAAGGAAAGGGAGATACTGGGCTGGGTTTTGAAGTTTGTGACCAGTGGCTTGTGGGCTCAGACTGCCAAGGGCCAGGGCTGACAGAAGGACTGCCATGTAAGTGCCAGCCCTGGGAGAATTCCCTGGCAGGCCCTGGGACCTGCTCACTTCGATAGCTTGATGGCACATCTTCATTTTGATCCAGTGGGTTTTGTGGTTTGCTAATTTGTAGCCAAGTACAGGAAAGTGATGGTGGGCAGAAAAAGGAGTTTTAATGAGATTACATACAGTCTTGAGCATAAATTTGATTATTGATTTTAGGAAATTACTACTAAATATTAAAATATTTTCTGTTTTAAATAGCCATTTGATTTCCAGAAGAAAGTTCAATAGGTCAAATGCTCAGTAACAGAAAAACTTCTTGTAACATTTATAGCACACTGATCTTTCTCTTTGCTGCTGTTCTCTACAGACACAGTTGAGTGATCATTGTGCTCTTTTGAGAGGATTTTAATGTTACATTTGAATTATATTGCATAATCTCCAATGCAAAACTGCAATGAAAGGCAGTGTTTTTATATGCTGAATACTTTTCCCCAATGACTGCTTTTACAGAGAAGTTGGCTTCTTTCTGACAAAGTGTGTCCCATGTTGCTGCTGCCAGTCATGCTTTTGGAATGGAGTTTTTTATGTTAAATTAACAAAAGCAGCAGGAGTTTACTATTTATTTGCAGTAGGGTTAGGGTTTCTCTCTTGGCATTGTAATTTTGCCTCAGCTAGTGTCACCAGTCCTTCAAGAATATTTTTTCTTCTCTGATTTCCCTCCTAAGGGCAATTCTGCCAGTGAAGCAATTGGAATTCTAGATGATATTTCAGGTACATTTATATCTATAAATTGTACAAAAGATGAAAGTCATCAGATTCCTCTTGTGGACTGTTGTAGTGGTTTTATTCTTTTATCTTCAAGTGTAAAAAAAGTTTGTTTCTCCCCTTACTTCATTTTATTATGCTGCTGGCAGACAAGCCAACGTGCATTTTAAACAGTCCTTTAAGCTCAGGAAGAATACTCCAATACACCCAAAGTGGATCAATAGAAGCTTTTAGTGGCTATATACAAACCAGATATTTGGAAGTTACAGCTCTCAGTTCTACTCAGTCTCTATCAGTGTCTAGTAAATTAGATTTTTGTCTTTCAGGTTAACATGCGTTATGCTCACACAAAATAGGTAAAAGAATATTAGAACTGTGTAGGTCCAAATTAGCAGAGCTATGTTTCTGCTGCAAGTTTAGTGCTATTTGTAGCTTCCAAAGAGCATTATTAAAAGCACCTTAGAATTGCTCTCAGGCAGTTAAATAACCTTTCATTACAAACATTTTTGTAATGGAACCTGTGCAGGTACAAAGACTTTTAATGACAGTGTACAAGACCTTTTCATTTATTTAAATACTTTTGCTTTATAGAGCCTGAATCATACACCTGCCCTAGTCCTTTACAACTGCTGTGATAAAAATCTGTACTATGTTATATTTTTAATGGTTTGTTTTCACTTTCTCCTCTCTTTAGCTTTTTCATGTACTTTTTTTATAGGGTCTCCTTTCCCTGGCTTCTGGTATTTTAGTACACTTTTCATAAGGTAGTCATAAGACTATTTATTTTCCTGGATCTTCAATAAAAACAAGCAGCAGCAGATTGGTCTCCTTTAGATTAATTCCATCCTTTTTAATTTCATCAGCCCTGGAAATTGACCTATAGTTCAGACTGCTTTTTTTTCCTCTCTCTCTCTCTCTAATGCACAATTTTCAAGTATTTTAAAATGTGCTATTCCAGTGTCAAGCTCAAAATACCATCTTTGAAATTTTGGGGAAAGAAGAAGGATGATAACTCATTTATCCATCCTCCAGGGGATATTAAACACCTTGCTGGTTACTGGTGAGGGAGATCTCAACTCAGATCACTTCGTCAGATGAGTTTTCAAGTAGCTACAATCTGGAATTGGAAGGTTGGTCCTGTCAAAATCACAGATGTACCCAACCAGCTTCATAAGTTAATTCATTCCCATTGAAAGCAAAGGCTGAATTGCTTGTTTCATGCTGCCTCTGGAAGACTGCAATCGCTCAACTCCTCATGAATTTTTTGGCTGCAAAGTAATTCTCTCCCTCCCTTCTCATAGTTTAATGTAGCAGAATAAACATTTAAGAGAGCAATTTCTCTGAGACTTCTCCTGTGATTAAAGTATTTTATTGATAAGTTGATATTAAGGCACACAAGGTCTATGAAATTATGGAGTATGTCAACAGCATAAGCTGATTACATCGTAAAGGGAAAAACCCCAACCAGAGCCCTGCAGTGAGAGCTGTGGATAGCTGAGGCTTTCTCTGAATAAAATGGGTTACTACCAGGGAATTACAGGCAAAATTCATCTACACAAGAAGATCTAGAGATGTATAGTAAGGGTGAGCTGAAGCTTTGCACCTTCAGATTTAGATAAAAGGGTGCAGTAAGAGGCCTGGAGGAGACATTCCGTTACCTGCAGGAAATCCCATGGGTTGGTGCCGATGCACTGATTCACTGAACTGGGATGTTCCTGCAGTGTGTCACAGGTTTGTCTTCTGCCCACGCATCCCGCTTCTGCCGAGGTAAATGTTTGTGTACAAAGCAAGATAAATGTGCACCTGATTGAGTGGGTGTAATTGAAATGGATCCAAAAATGATTTCAATATGAAAATTAACAACGTAGAACTGTCATTTACTTTTTTTTATTGTTTAACTCGTTTCTCAAGATCAATTATCTGTCACTTTCCAAAACAAAAAACAACTGTCAAACGTGTAGCATTTTTCTTTGTGGCTCTGCAGGTACTTGTGCTGGTGCACAGGGTGGATGACAAGCCACAGGCTTTTTGTTGAGCTGACTGGTCACATCTCTGCACTGTTTTTAACTTTACTCAAACACGAGTAACTGGTTGCAAAGGCATTATTGTTTCTTGCACAAGTTGCTCTAATTTGAACCAATTAAAATATAATTACACTATTTTATGCTTAATTAGACTCTCAAGTAGCTTGTTCAGGCTAAAGTTATTCCCCTGGCTCTGTATTTTGAGATGTCTCTTGTCTCCAGAGGAAGACTCGGGTTAAACAAGAGGGCCTCTAAACTCAAGAAGTGCTGATACCTTTAGGTTCATTAAATTACTCTTCAGGAACTTTGCTATTCCATAGTTCATTTCTTCCAGAACACTGGAACAAGAACCATATGGTGGAGATTCACTGCACTTGCATTTCTCAGGTTGCTCTATTATTTCCTTCATAAAGTGTTCAATCTCTCTAAAGTCCACACTGTGAATTCCTATAAGAAATGCCCTTGGAATAGAAATTTCCTCATTATGCCTTATGATAAAGGCTTGTGCCAAAAAATAATTTAATTTCAGTGCTGTCTTGTCATTATTTTTAATTCCTTACATATCCCTTATCCAAAAAGGGCTTGGAATTGCTCACATATTCACCTTGATATTAAAGCACTTAGATATTTCCATGCATACAGAAACTCAAACCTATAATATGATGCTGACTTTTCAAATATTAATAGTTGTGAGCTAGCCATGGACTGGTCTCTTGTATTTTTAATGGTAGTTTTTTCTGCATAAAGAATTTGGAAAAATGAAATAATTGAAAAAGGACTTTGACTAGTAAAAATGAGGGGAAAAGAACAAAATACATGCCTATGAAATATTGAGGTTTAAGAAGTTTTTATCCTCATTCCAGTGGAATTACATCTCAGTCACACAGGATTTGTGTGGCTTTGATGTTAGGTACAGATGTAACCTGTGAAGTCATTTACTAGTAAGATAGTTTTCTTTAATGTTTACTCATAAAAATGGCAAAATTCATCTTCATGTTAGTAATTTACTCACAAAAGGCTTACTAAGACTGTCTATATATACAAAGACTCCAGTGTGCTTTGTTAAATGGAAGATTTTGAATTTCTTTTTTTTTTTGATGTCAGATGAAATCAGAAATTTGATGTACTTTGGACTTATGTAAGCAATCATGCATATAAAGAAAAAGACTTCTACTATTATATCCTAATGAATACTGAGTAGATATTTAATTATTTTCAGTATCTATCGCTGCTGTTGTAGTATTTTTTTGAGGAAGAAACCCAACAGTGAGTAAAACAATTCGTGGTGGCACATTAATATTAAACAGCCTTGCTGTCTGTATAGTGGCAAGCTGAGAAAGGGGTTAAAAGTCTGAAACTGTTATGTAATGTTCCTCTTAGCTAATCACTAATATCTCACCATTCTATTCACCTTTTTAAGGTGCAGGGCAAATGCCTGGTTGGATTTTCACTTTGTGTTGTTTAGGAGTGACATTTACAGCAATGAAGAGTACTCTAGCTTTACGGCTAGGATTTGCTGGTTTTGCCCTGAAATTGCACATATAATAAACCAGGCAACGACCTAAATCTTTATACTACAAAGTATAGACAAAAGTTATTTATTAAAAAAAAAAAAATAGAGAGACTGTGGCTACTTTAGGGGTGGCAATAGTGATTTTTAGTGAAGAGAGGTGTGCAGTAGATTATTTTATATTCTTTGGTAAAGTCCTGTTCAAGTAGATTGTTCTTGATGTTTAGAAAGAGGGGACAGAAACCTTCACTTTCCAATGATCAATGCATATATCAAGTATTAGTACTAAAATGGAACACTTGAACTTCTGAAGAGCTCACACCTTGTAAAGGAAAAAGGTTTGCTCTCTCTCATTGGGTGTGTTGTATCAGTGGCAAAATGAATTACCATCCCTATGATTAACTGTACTGGAGATTTAAATGTACAGACACTTACTTGAATACGAGCCTGAGGTTCACCCAGATGGGCTGACACGTAAAGTAGCAGGAAATTATACCAATTCAAGGCTTTCCATAGTCTAATTCCATCTGCTGTATATTATTTAGTGTTGCAAATCTCAAATTCTTGACAGAATATATTTTCTGAACCGGGTTTTCTCTGCCAACTTATGCGATGTATAATTTCATCTCTTGGGGGTCTGTACTTCAAGGTTTATATCTTCTGCAGGTGGTAGAGGGATGCTGCAATACTGCAGATGTCCAAAAATCCATGCAGGTCCTTCTGAATTTATTGCGTAGCAGGTGCTGATGGCAACTAATGGCACCCAACTATTTATACACCCAGTTATCATATTTTCTAATTCACTGATTTTAGTAGCAGAGAAAATTGATCTTGCTGGCTGCCTGAAGATTTGAAATTTTGAAACTTGCTCACCTGTGTTGCAATTCTGGACTTAATCAGCAGTGCTAGATATTAAAATAAAGGCTTTTAACCTGGTGTACTAACCTTTTATCTTGATGGAATAATTCTGCTTGCAAATACTAGAATGATATCTATGAAAAAGTTGATATAGCATTAGTTTTTCTTCCCTTTCTTTCTGTGAGAAGTCTAAAGACTACTATCATTATACATAGCATCCCCATATGGCATTAATTCCACACTTAAGATATGAGAGTATTATTTTTATATCCCTTCAAAAATCCCGAACTTTTTTTAGTCATTGTGAAAATTATCTGCTCAGGTTGACTCTCTACATTTTTCTTTGATTCTTCATACTACACATGGATTTTCCTCAAATGTAATTATACTCATTTCTTCATACCTTTCTGACACACTGTTTCTCTACTTAATCTTATTAGTGAAGTCCTAATTCTGCTTTTGACAAAGGCACTGTCACCTGCATTTTTATGTCAACTAGTGTTCTATGACCTTTCATCTGAGATTAGTGATTCCAGAAATAGAAAAATTATTTTAGAGTCCTTGTGGAAGTGAATGAAACACTCTGCAGTGTTTTAGTTGGGAAACATAGTTATGAAGTAAAATTAAGCAAGGCAGGTATTTTTTATTTTAAACCTAGTTCAAGCAAAACATTTCTAAAAATTCTAAAGAATATCTGTAGCTTATACTGGAAAGAAACAGGGAATATTGTTACCCTCTATATTAGAGAGCCAAGACAGAAAATGCAAAGTTACCATGAGGAAACCCGGTGAGTTTTCACCCCTGCAAATTATAATATTACTTAGAGCCTTCTTTAGCATGAGGCTGAAATAATGGAGTCTTTGTTAGCTTTGCTATTGTAAAAACACTAAATAAACAAGAACCTTTCAAAGAACTATAACAGATACTTTTTGTAAATCAAAACTAATCAAACATTCATGACTGGTTTTTATGTGTACCTGGTAGTTTGTAAATGGAAAAGAACAAAGGAGAGCTTAAGCTGGCACCTTTCTCTGCTTCCCTGCCTTCAAGCATTCCCCATTCATGTGTCTCGTGGATGTTTAGCAATCCATTCTAATCCCCTCTGATGAGAACAAATTGTATGTAACCCTTTTTCACCTGTTATTTTCTTGAACAGATGCTTTATCTGCATGGATCTGATTTGTTTCAGAAAGTTATGCAATTTTGTTGTACAGTTTGAGTACTTTGTCCTTCAGGGATATGTGTGTGCACTAATAAGTAAACAGCTTGCAACAGAAATGTAGCGTAGCATTATTTCAGTAAATGCCACAGTACTAACATGAATGAGGAATAGTCAGGTAAACAGGTAAGGGAGAAGAAGCAGCATCTCTGAAAGGAGGGAGTATTTATACAGCAGAGAGAGTCACCAGTATAAGGTTTGTGGCTTATATTTGGCTATTCTAAATTTTTGTATCATAATTTGAAGCTTTCTTTTACATGCCAAGAAATAATGTGTTTTCAAACAAGCGGCTGTGGTTTGTGTTCTGCATTTATCCCAGTGCTGTGAGAGGTTTTGTAGATAATTTAGTTCAGATACTCCAAGGGTGGCTTAGGAACTCACAGGGTTGAAATTTTATGTAGGGTTGTTGCTAACCAGCTCTGGGTCGTAGGCAGCACAAGAAGGTGGGGCAGTCCCTTCGGGCTGTGAGCAGCATTGCAGCACTGCCTAGGGGTGTGCTGAGGGGCTCCACCTTCCCTCCCATTCCTCGGGGTACCCGCTGGAAAGAGGGACTGGCCAGCAAGTGGCCATGTGCCATAAAAATTGGGAGTCTCCTCTGTTCTCTCTCTCATGTCATAGCCAAGCAAATCTGGAACAGGAAATGCTGATGTTGCTTCTATGGTATGGAGTTTGAAATTGAACTAGTTTTAAGTTCCCAAATGGCATATTTGCTTTTTGGTATGATTCTGTATTAAAAAAAATCCTTCCAAAAGAATCCACAAATCTCCATTGCATTTCTTATCTTCATCATGCAGTCAAAGAAATTTGGAGTAGTCAGACTATGCAGGACCAGGTACTCATAATTTCTCTGATCCACATGAATCAGAATTACTCAAAATCAATAATTACTGGAAATTCTTGAATTCACTTTCTCTCCTCATCCAATTAAATTAAAACTTTTGCTTTTGTCATTGTGTGTGTTCCACTATGCATATATCATCCTTGAGCCTTGACTGAACATGGCTTTTCCTTTGGATTGGAGACAGCATATTCCAAACTACTGTGGAGTGTTTCTGGCCTTATCAATGCAACAGAACTATAATTCAGGATCTCTCATATTTTTTCAGTAAGTAAAAGAAAAGAATTCTTCATAAAAGCTAGTGGAGGAAGCAGAAATGAGAACAGCGAGATACCTGCCTCTCGGGTGCCATCCAAAAAAGTAACTGTGTAAGAAATTTAGGTTGGGATTCAGACTTTATTGGGTAAGCTCTTCACTGGAAGTTAAACCATGGATACTTTTGGAGTGGTGGTAGATTCCTGGGCTAACTGAGTAACAAAGGTCAGAACTGGGACATAAGTGTTTGGAAAAATGCAGTTCATGTCATTTTTCGTTTTCACAGTCTTCTTGATATCTTTAATATTATTGATCACTGATCTGTAAAAAATATTTCAGTTCCCCCTAGGACCTGTTACAATGCAGACATAACCAGTGGGATCTACAAACTGTTTGAAGCATCTCTGCCAGAAATGTATGGAATGTTAAATGACATTAAGTCACAATAGGATGCAAATTAGTTTCCTCCTCTCTAGTGGTTTACAATGCTTTCATCATTTGCAAATTATGAAAATTAAATTTCACTCAGGGTCACACAAACTGCATGTTAATCTATTAGCAACAAGCACAATGTCAAGGGCAATGTGGAGCTGAAACAATTTTTTGTTTTATAAGAAATTCATGCTTAGGAGTTATACATATTTCAGTCAACTAGGATTTCTGAATGTAAGTCCCTTTCTTTGATTGCTGCTTGGGTAATATTTCTTTTTGTGCAGTATCTGCTAAAGTACAAAAATGATCTTGAATGAGCTACATATGTAGGTCTACCAGTCTAGCAAAGTCAAGGCCATTAGATTCTTAGTGTCCCAAACAGAAGCATTCAATTAGTTGTAGGAGAAGTGGTTCCTAGAGGTCTAAGCATAGTAATTAGTACTTTACTGAAATGCAGTGGTGGTAGAATTTGTTTGCTGAAATCGCAGGTGTATGGTCTTGGGAAACCCAGAGGCTCATGAGCACGTGGAAAGCATCTGAGACTCATCACCCTAAGCATCCACAACTGAACTGAAGCTCTTGTGTGGTGCTGGGGGAGGGGGCTGTTGGGGCATTAATGCCCCTTCCAACAGCTAATATTTAGAGCACAAAGTTCAGCAAGCAGGAAAGGCAGTGTCAGAAACAGGCTGCTGGAACCTCGTTCTGTCGTCTCTTTGTTTCTGTTGAACCTCATTTCTGTTATCATAGTTTGTGACAGCAGAGTTGTTACCTAAGGTATTCTCCTTATTTCTTTTGTGCAACAATTTATACTTAACAACCTAAATAATTTTTTTTAAATCTATTTTGAGTATTTTTTAATTGATCAAGTTACCATATGTAACACTTGTCACGTGCTATTTTCAGTGCACATTATCCGAGTTGCAATCCAATTTGTTCTTTTTCACTTAAATTCTTTTATGCGAGTCTCTTCACGCCAAACACCACTACTGTTAAAGGTTTACATCACTTTTTACTTCAGAGCATTTTTTATGCTGATGTAATATTGTTGGAATCATGTGCATCTGCCTAAGTGAACACTGAGGCAGCAGTGTTTAATAATAAAACAGTGTATCGAACAAGGCAAAACCACTTAAAGAACAATAAAGTAGGAGAAATTACCTAAATCAAGGCTCTGAATTTAACCTGGTGTAGCAAAAAATGTTAGAGCATTAGTCAAACTTATTTTAATAAAAGGCAAAAATCAGTACTACATTGGAGTATTCCAAACAACTGTTTTAGGGGCTGCTGCTTGATTTTCTTAATGCTCTGGCAAGCCACTTAGTGCTATGGAACCTAAGAAAATTCAGCAAGGATGTATCAGGAGAAGAGCTTTGTCAGACAAAAATATATGGAGTCTTTATAGTCAGACTCAAAGAAACCAGTATTTTATTAATATGATCTGCATGTGGGTAACTATGGGAGAATTATTCCACATTTTATCTGAAGGTTCTCTGTTTATACAATGAAGTATTTATAAAACACTGAATACTGACAAAAAGGATATGACAACTGGTGATGTTATTCTCTTGTGCTACATAATCTCTATCATGCTGACAAAATGTCATGTACCTCTCTAAATGTTGTATTTAGACTTCTAGGACTCATGATCCTTCCTTTTTGATGTGCTTTGGTTTGTTGAGAGGTTTTTTTGCCTTTTTTTGTTTATTTGTATTGATTGCTTTTTTCCCCTCATAATTTGAGGAAAAAATAAAGCGTGAGTGGATAAAAAAATTACAATGGATTCTCTGTCACATCTGAAAAGTTTTTCTTCTACAGACTCCATCTGGGCTAGATTAGCTCCCACTTGATTAGGTTTGACACAGGAATTAGCAGATAAAACCTTTTTGATATAGGTCAGAGAAATCAATGCAGAAAACTGCAATAGATCAGGTGCATTCTCTGGGTAAAAATCTGTGATTCAAGCACTGCAAAATATGCACTGATGAAAATGTGCAAGTCTTTTCAGATGAAGTCTAAGGAATACTCTCATCGTCTAATGCTTATTTTATTGTCAGGGCAGAATTGGTGAGTGCAGGAGGATGGAGGCTGGGAGTGAATCAAGGCTTTCTTTGAAGTATTTAAAGGATTTGGAAGAGTTAATTTTAAGAGGTATTTCTCCAAACTAGAAAGATGTATGTCTCTGAGAAGCCTCAGTTAAAGTGAAACTACCTTGAGACCGCATCAGTGCATGGGCAGTAAACACACACATCAGTTGGAGAGAACTGGGCTGTGGCCCTGGGCCTAGAGATGTGGCACTGAGCAGCCTTTTCTCCTAAACTTCAGCGTTTCCATGCAGGCACAGCCCTTTACTGGCCGTGTCTCTGAGCCCTGCGATGGGAGTTTGTGCTGCCCCAGACCCACAGTCTGCCCACTTCTCTTCTACAAGAAACTGCTCCCCTCTGCCTCTGAGAAGGAGCAGCCCCTCTTCCCTCCAAAAAAAACCGTGTAAATTTTCTTTCTTTTGTCCTTTGTAAAGGAGAAAATCAGATAAGTAACTATAGAAACAGACAAGCTGGTCTGACTAAAAGTGGAAATAAAATATAGTAATATGAATCAATAAATCAGATACTCTAATTATGGATAACATATACTAGAAACTAACCTGAAATTTTAATATTCTGAAAGCTCATCTGGCAAATATCCTTTCTGTGTGGGGTTCTTCATCTCCATGATGAATATCAGTTGTTTGACAGCATTTTACCGTTGTAGTCATCAACTGTTGGATCAATAAAGAGCACTGAACAGGTTCTAAAAAGAGATCACACATCTGCTAATATCCCTGAACTGACTCAATAGCTGGTTCAAAAAGATGACACAAAGAAAACACCAGGGGGTGGAAAAAAATCAGTATGATTTCTCTAAACCAAGTTGATGTGCTTCATAAAACCATCAGGAAGGACAGCACTGAATGCAGATGGTCTCACCTGAGCTGAGAAAGTATCTCAGTTTTTGTTTGTGCAGTTGCAGCAAGCCCAGAGGAGATTTTTTTTCTAGCTGAAGTTACTTCAAGAGAAACTGAAAAACTGCCTTTTCTCAATTTTTTTATGCTTTGGAAGGATTTTTTTTCCCCTGATCTCTACATAGTTCATAGCAGAAGAATATCTGATAAGTAAAATTTTTTAAAATTAAACTTGGCCTGAGTCTAAATGTTGAGTGCTGAGTCTAGCAGTGGCACTTAACAAGGCACCATTTCAGAGCTATTTTCTGCCCCCCAATTCACAATCTGGCATGGTGACTGAAGTATTTAACACTGATGTCTGAGTATTTTCTTGTGGTATGGCAGACGTTCATTTTAAGCTTTTATGAATGATTTGTTGCTAATTATCTACACACTGAAAGTACAGTCTGGGTCGAAAGAGGCAGATGACCATTTCAACAGGCTGTGTTCACAGGACACCTTGAAGCTGGAGGAGGCAGCTATTAACTTGTGCAACAGACAGCTTGAAAAATGCCTCCAGATGAAAGATCAACAGCAAAAGAGGTTGTACATCCCTGCAAAGGGTCAGTTTTTTGATGTGGTTTAGAGGCCCACAGATAGCAAAGGTTTCCAGATTCAGATCCTCTTCTGTAAATGCAGTGTGAGGGCAGAGGGTTGCAGAGCTGCCAGCAGGGTCTATAAGCCTTGTGGTTAGATTTAGAAAGATAAAGAGAGATCTAACAGGCTCAATTGTGAGAGAAGTTACACATGGTTCTGGTTTAGTCACCTTTCCCACGTCTGGTTTGCCTATCTGTAAAGAGAAGTTTGTTTCAGTCTGGCCCGAGTTAAAGTTGATTTCAACGTAACTGGCTAAGATGGGAAATCCATCCTTGCTGTTGGTCCTTATATTTGGTTCCAGGGACTGCCAGTAGCTGCCCTCACTGAGCTGTGCAGACTACTCTGGGAGCTTCTCTTGCAGGTGTATGGGTGGAGAAAATATTTTCCAGTGGTCAGTGTTGAAAAAGCTGCCAGTTATTGTGGCTGCTGGAAGCTCGGGCGGATGCCTTTTCATGGTGATCAAAACGGGAATTATGAAATCTTTGGAATTAGTTTAATTATAAAAATGTAGAGGTCTGGTAAGAAGAGCAGATGTTGAAGTTGTCTGTATATACTTTAAAAAAATAAACAACCAAGCCCCTTATTGTATTCCTCAACTAGTGATTTAAACTCAGGTAAGCTCACACTGAACTGAGAGTAAAGGCAGAGTAGAAGTTGTGCATGTGTTTGGATCTATGCTTAATTTCTAGATGTACGACTGAGTTTTTGCTTTGACTTTTAGACTGTTATTTAAAGATGCTTCTGATAGCCTGGGATGCTCTGCAGCTCTGATTTGATATTAGCTCCTTGGCCTACATCCATGCCTTTGAAACCAGTTAAAAGACAACATAAATGGGTGATGGGATATTCCTAAAACCATATTGTGCTGATAAAACCTCCCATAAAGCTACATGGCGTTTTACCTTGGAAAGCTGAAAATTAAAGTAGAAGTGAAATCAGGTGTAGCTGGCTTCAGGTTAACATCACTGTAGGCTGCTGTTACCCTTTCCAGTGTGTGGAGCCAGGAGATTTCAGGATGCTGGATTAAAAGTGGTTCATTACCTGCAAGACCCAAATTTTGTAAGTGGAAAATGGGACTAATATTAGATCTGGCAACTAAACTAAGTCACTTAGCTTCTAGATTATCAGCTCCAGTGCTTTTATTAAGATTGGTAACATGAGAGCACTGCACGCTCTGTTCAGTGGAGACTGGAAAAAGCCTGAAATCATTAGGACAGCCATAAATAACAGACCAGAACTGTCTGTGGTCAATTGTTTGTATACACAACTTCAATAGCTCTTTGAATCCAGCACTGAGACTGCTGGGGTGACAGTCGTGTTCACTAGCAGCACGTGGCCATTTGGCTCTACAGCAGGATCTTGGATGTGAGCAATGGCAAAGACAAACTGGTTTTTCTGTCTGTAAGAGATCCCCTAGATCGGGGTCTTTTCAGTTCTCTTTAGGAAGCACAGAAGTGGGCTGGTGGAAGTTGCAGTAGATGCAGCTACTGTGACTCGGTAGCGTGGGTTACAAAAGTCGTTTCTGGTTTCTCTAACTCAGAGATAAATGTCTGTGGTTTCTTGTCTGGGGATTTTTCCCCTCTGATATGTGGAGGGGAAGAAAGGGGAAGGTGGAAGGGAGAAATATTTAAAAATTGGCAGAACATTTCAGTTGGATATTTTTCAACTGAACTTTTTTATCATTCAAGGTGACAAGGTTTGTTTGTAGGTAGAGAGAATGATTTGAAAAATTTTTTTTGATTGGACCAAAATGGATTCCCACTCCTGA
Source organism: Callaeas wilsoni (assembly GCA_013398955.1). Taxonomy (NCBI): domain Eukaryota; kingdom Metazoa; phylum Chordata; class Aves; order Passeriformes; family Callaeidae; genus Callaeas; species Callaeas wilsoni. The sequence goes on along the minus strand of VWPU01013061.1, from coordinate 79,470 downwards.
GTATTTTCTACTTTAGACCTTTATGTAGAAAAAATTCTGCATAAAATGATATGGGGCCTGACTACACTCTCAGACTTTAATTCTAACTTATACTGGCAAATTTGATAGATGTGATCAGATTTATGTGTTTATCGAGGCAAGCTTGACTGTAAATTCCTAGTGGCTAAAGAATAAAACCATCTGACACAGCAAACATCTGACATCTGGTACATTGTTAAAGCTACAAAATTGTTTCTATGGATCCAGCTTAGTAATGAATATAGTTTAATGAGCCATAGAATACTGCATTGTATAATATTAAAATGCATCTGTTTACATTTTATTTTACTATGTTACATAATAATATTTCAATTTGCTCTGTTGGAGTACATAACTATTTTCAGGTTTTCATGAAAGTGAATAAACTGTTTAAGAAGAAAGGACAAGAAATTCCTTACACTAGTAAAATCCGTATGTAGTGTAAACAATGGAAAAAATTGCCTCAGCCAGAATTCTTCCACTAAAACACTACCCAGACATTTTTTTAGTGTGTGAAATATAACAGAATTCAAGTCCATGGCACGAGCTGTTCTAAGCCTTCTGTGTTCTGTGGGAAAAGTGATTTTAAATATGAAATATGGAAATTAGTGCAGTCTTTTTTTGTTTTAAACAATTGGATCTGGACAGGCAGTATTTCATTAGTGGAGTACTATTTCACAGCTTGTTCATATGGAAGCAAGAACTAAGCTTACACTAAGTTTAAAATGTGCTAAAAACTCACCAGTGCCTCATCAATGTAACTACTGAGAAGCAGGTAATGAAAAATCTAGAAATATTGACTAAATAGATGGTATAAGTCTACTACTTCCATACATATATTTTGTTGTATGCATTGATAAAACCATCACCAGAGCTCCAAGTTTTGATGTCTCAGCTTGGTTTGGTTGAATAGCAAAAAACGACCAAATGAAAAACCCAAGGAAAGCAGTGTAACTTGTTACCTGCTTACATGTGTTGTGAATGTACACATTTGACATAGACTTATGTCTCCAAATAATGCCTAGAACGTAACACTAATAAATCCCATAATTTTCAGCTGCAGTCAAATGTGCAAATATTATTCAACTGGATTTCACTCTAACTTTGTTTTGGTGCTTTGAATTATTTCTGGTTTCTACTAGGAGACCAACATATAGTATAGGTGCATTTCTCAAGAGCATTATGACTCTACAGATCCCAAGATGAGATGTAAATAATCTCTGAGACAGCTTTTATTATGATTTCAATTTTTACATCAATTTTAGAAAGAGATTTTCATTTTCTGTTGTCACATATCCCAATGGAATACTCTTGCCTCTAGAAAATATTTTCAGTTAGAATTTACTGTTTGCTGACAGAAATTTTTCACCTATAAAATCTATAATCTGATTGTGTTATTTTTCATGAGAACATAAAATCTTTATAGGCTCACATCTAAGTACAATGGGGCTTGAAGTGTGTATCTAGGGGAAGGCACAGGAACACAACACATCTCTAGTAATACTTTACTGTAATACTCATTCAGTAAATATTTTATTGCTGAGAGATTTCCTGAGCTAAAGGTGACCTCTAAGTTTAGTATTGTTTTGCAATTTTTTTTTTACTCATGAACATGGACTCTTTACCAACTCTTTGTCAGGAGCAAGGAGTCCCACAGCTTATCCGTGGGCTCTGTGAAGAGCCGTTTTCTGCAGTGTGTTTTAAAACCCCACCTTGCAGGCATACAAAGATGCTTCCAGGCCAGCTCTCCGGTCTGTAGCTCAGCCACCACATGACATTTTTGCATCAAAACACCCTTGACTTATTTCTTTTAAGTGAACTTGCACAACTACTTTCCTTAATCAAAGTTTGGGAATTCTACTATACTGTGCTTTCAATTCAATATTTACAAGCAAGAGTTGTGATCCTGAAATTAATAGCCTCATCTAAACCATTTTGTCTTTTTACTGCCTTGGTGTTCAATTACACTGCGATCTGATCCATTTGCTCCGAAAGTGCCAGCTGCTGGGGAGCTCTGATGCTTCTGGGATTCCCTGCTGTGACAGTGAGGTCTTATTCCCATCCACTCGCAGCTGAAGCATCTGGAGTGCTAAGCAGTAAGTACAGCATCCAGTTCCTCTCATCCCTTGCTGTAAAACAAACAGAGAATACTCCCCATAGAATGGCTCTTTTTCATTCCACCAAACTGAAGCAATACTGAGAACAAACTCTGTGGTGCGATTTGCAAATAGAGTCAGTAAACATAAAATATTAACACAAGCAATAATGTACTCCAGGCACAAATAGTTGTTATGTCCATGTTGGTTTTCACAGCGATGATATCAACTTCAGAGCGCAGCTTTCTGTGCTTTCAGAGAGCTGCCATAAAGGGAAACCAGCCGAATATGGCCCCTCTGAATAATGAGACTCACAAAGGATATTAAAGCACTTGAAGAAGGAATGCTCCATGTGCAAATTGGGAGCTCTGCTCTGGGAATTCCACTGCATGAAATTGTTGCATAACTTATCTGAACTCGTGGGAGTTGAGATGGTATGAGCTTCTTTTAAGAGAAGCTGTAGCAAGGAGTGGCTTACATGGGCATATATTTGCATTTGTATGCATGTATGTATTTAGGTACTTTTAATTCCTGGTCATGTGGTCGTAAAGGATTCAGTTCTCTAGCATGAGTAGAAGTACCTGAGGTTCCCTCAAATTAGAAAAGTAATTTATCTCATCCTGTTGTCACTGCACTATTTGTAATTAATTTTTGCTGGTAATGCTTTGTTAGTTGGCCTACACACTCTAGTTTATAACTTTAATCTGTTTTTGGTTCAGTAGCACAGTTTCAGCCTTGAATGTTGACTTTAGACAATGTGTATTTTTATCAGCTTCTCAAACCTCCTTCTTCCCAATTGTGGGTATCAGAAGTCAGAATCCTGACAGTACACCACAAAACTGAGAGATCTGCACTAGCTCTTGCTCATGCTATTGTATTCAATATAGGCTTATTCTTTCTGAAAGTGTTTCGTTCTTGCATGTGAATTACATCTCTTTGGATCTGCTCAGTTGTTTAGGGACCAGGAGTACCTGTACTGCACAGAGCCTTGGCATGCAGAATTCTCAAACCTCTCCTGTGCTCTGATTGCTCCTTTTAAAGTGAAACAAAGTTTGGGGACTTAGCTTTTTCTCTCCTTTCTCTCAATGCCTTTATTATTTGGGTATGAACCTTGGGCCAGGTGATGCTCAGTCAAGCACTGCTGACAGCATCAGAATGAGCTGAGATTTTGGGAGTTGTCTGGGTGCCAACTTCTAGGCACAACTTACCTCCATCCCAAAGAAATGTAGATATGCCAGGAACAAGATAAAGTTAGGTTGCTCTTTTCCTCAATAGGTACTGATTAAAGGAAGAAGAAAACTCTGAATTTATGCCAGTGATGAAGAAGTGGTCAATAGGATTTGTAAAAAATGGTTTCAAAAAATCCTACTTGTTGCTAACCCAGGCTGGTTACACAAAAGCAGACATAAAAACTGCAATAACATGGTTATGGAAGGTAGAGCTACATTAGATAACTTTTAAAAGGTTCTAAAGTTTTATTACATATGAATATTTTCTCTTTTTTTTTTTTATTTTTGCCAAATGTATGCTACAAGAATCATAGTCCAGCAGGAACTTATTCTGCAGGCAACAAAACATGAAAAATAGGACCAATAAAATTCAAAACTCCACAGTAAAAAATTAAGTCCTGAAAAATCATTTTTCTATAAAATATGTAGCATGTGTAGAAGTCTCAGTGCCATGGTTGTATAAATGATATACAGGCACTTAGGAATAATGTTGTCATTCTAACCCATACCTACAAGAAATATATTGTGTTGTGCCATCAGGAATTTTTTACATGCTCTGTGCACATATATATTTTTATTAATAGTTCTGATCAGTTAAAGGTTATGGGTACCTCTCCTTCCTACCACATGGCAAAGTCACTGTTTTTCCTGACGTGCTGTTTCCACCTTGCTCACTGACGATCCTTGCAAGCCACCCAGGTTCCATGTCAGGAAATGAGGAAAGGGGTTTGGCTTTCAAACCTAAAAGTGGGACTGGCAGATGATGCCCTCTGTGGACTCATAGGTGTATGCTTTCCTGAAGCCTTGTTCTCCTCTCAAAAGCTATTGCATTTCAAGGGATTGTTTTGGGGGGCCTGACTTTGTTCATTTATTGGGGAATTCTGTGCTTTCAGGAGTAAAGAAGAAAAGCAACATTTCGTCAAAATATTAGTAAAGTTTTATGTACAGTATATACTGAAACTGCAAACAAAATAATTTCTGTAGTTAACTGGCTGAGAGCAGTCTTTTAAATGATGGTATATCTTCAGAGCAACAGGAATTTACACTGACTTTCCCACATGTGGCATGTGTCTTGACAGGATCTAAAGTTTAGAACAGAAATATTCCATGTTGAACATAATGTTAGACACGGTGAAATCAGTGACAGTGAATCACAGACAGTGAAGGAATAGCGAGATACCAGGAGAGACACGGGAGAAATGAACAGCACCATTTTCAGGCTTGGTGGTTTTTTTGAATCTAGAGTTTGAACTAGCTCTGCTTACTAACTCTTTTCCCAAAGGACTTCTTTCGGTAAAAATTCAGAACGCTCTGTGTTCAGAGAAATCTATGCCGAGACACCCTCAAAGAATTTCTGTAGCATTCTATTGTATTAGAGGAAAGGTAGGTTATTATTTTCTTGCTTTTTACCACCCCTCTACAATACTGTCTCATCCTCTGTTCTGGGATCCTCCCAATACACATGGAATTGTACTGGAGTAAAGAATACTAGAAAATCAAGTACATTTACCACCTTCACAATGTGATCATGTTGCAGGAAGGGAAAAACCAAGTGTGTTGGTGCACTCCTGACTAGTTTGCTGGTATAAGTTTGGGAATTACTGCAGTGGGAATAAATTCAAACTGCCTCATGTCTTAAGCTCCATTGCTTGTTGGTTTTGGTTTTGGTGGTTTTTTCTTAATGGTTTTTCCCCAGCGTGCTTGCTGACAAAAAGTGAGCAAAGAAATGGAAGCACTGAGGAATGGTCATTGATGCACAGTGATACAACAAGAGAAAGGAGAGGGAGTAATTGCGTGCATAAACTCCAGATGCCTGGCAGAGCCCAGAGCAGTCAATGGTAATGGGTTTCAAATGATACAAAGTCAAAGAAAATGCAGAGCATTGCCCTTCAGAGTAGTGGAGTGTCAACTGCTTTACACAAGGCTCAGTGGCAGCCGCATGGCGTGACCTGTCCTTGCTGGCTATTTACCTTTGGTAGGACAGGAGCAGTTTTCACTGACCCCTCTCTGCATTACCCACCATGTCACTGCAGAGAAAGGACATCCCTGCTGGCCCTGCAAACCAAACCTACTGTGCCATTTCAGAACCATCATGGCACTTTTTGGAATTTAAACCTGAGAACATTCACAGGATCAATTTCTGATTCATATAAAAGCCACTGGGCTAATTAGAGCAATGAATATGTAAATGTAATTAGAGAGGACAGGCATGCAAAAAATTTAATATTAATCTTGATAAATATTTGACTAACTTCATAACAAAGATGACATTTGATCAGGAAGCCATTGCTAAGAGCTGCTTTGCATTGAAAAAGATAAACATTTCAAAAGAAATGTTTTGCTTGTCTATAAGTTCTGCTATCACGAAAAAGTTTAGGCCTCCTTTAAAGATAAGACTGATCAGAAATTAGTTTTAAATGTGCACAGTTTGACACTGGTTTTGAAGACTTCCACTGCTACCCAGTTGCCAGGAGTTTTAAAGGACAGACTGTGTGCAGCCTCTGTGTGACTGGACACTGAGCAGAGAGCAGTGTGATATAGCAGTAGTAAAATCAACAGGAGTCTAATTATGGCAGCCTGAAGCTGTTTATAATTATAATGCTTAATTAGGTGAGACACAAACAAGGAGATAGTTCATTTGGTCAACATTCTCTACGGTAATGTGTTCTGATGGGAAATAAAATCTCTATGCTGACCAAGTAATCAAAACAATGTTTTACACTGTTCATAGCCTTTGGCAAAGTTAAACTTTGTAACTGTGACATTTTATGAAAGGTTTGAACAAAACTTTACCTATTTTAAAGAATTAAAACCTACCTGTAAAGACCAACACTACTTGACAATAATGAGATGCACTCTTTCCCAAGCCATGTTTTTCTGCGGGAGTAAACGGACTACGCACGATCCAATATGAATCCAGCAGAAGCCACTTTATTCCCCTCAAGCACCCTTATTATACACTGTGCTCCTCCTGTCCAGGCGTCCACACATTACATGATTGGCAAAGCAATATACACACATAAAACATGTAATGATTTAATTGGATCTCTGGCTCTGTTCGCCCGGCTACCGTGCACCTATACACACAAATCATCAGGCAGTTTTCTATCTGTTGTTTATGTTTTTTCTTCGGCTGCTGTTCCTGTCCTTGAAGCATCAGCATTCTCTCGCTCTGTGCGTTTTCTACGTGCTCTGTTCACTTGTCCTTATGGCTGGTGCACCATGTGTCCATTTTCTTGCAATCGCTCTGTCTCCACATTTGTCCTGTTTGAAAACTGACAAATGTTGCTCTGGAGAGGCTGCCTGGTTATTTACTTAGTTGTCCATAGCATCTTGCAGCTGTAATCTCTTGGGTGGTAAGCAAGGTGTTTCACATCTGCAGTCTGCCCTAATGGTAGCCACAGGGAGCTGCAGTGCAGGTATCCCCCCCAAATCCCCCAGGGACACGCTGGGCAGCTCTTCCCGGGGTATCCACAGGGCTGGGAGCTCTTTGCACAGAGCTGGGTCATTGCTCTGGGTAGAACTGCAGAGCACTCAGTGCTGAGAAGCCACAAGATGCCAACATATGTCCCCAGAGCCGGAGCTTTGTGTTCTAGATCTTTGTTTGCTGAGCTGTTTGTAACTTCCTTACCATAAAAAGGTGTGTTCCACATCGGATCGGTGTCCTCATGGCACCTCATCCCCTGCAGCAGCAAATACGTAGGCAGGAGGATATAAAAGGATTCAGAGAGTAAAAAAATTCGGTAATATTTTCCCAGGAAACACTTGCAGCCTCCAGAAATTTTGTTCTCAGAAGGGCATTTTGAGCCAGCTGTATCTTACGTGTAATTCCTCTAGAGATATTTTTCCATCTTTTACCTATTTTTCTCCCAGCTGCATCCTTTGTCCTGTCCCTGTGGTACCTCCTCCTCCGGACATGATTCTCTATTTTTGTAGTGAAAAGAACGCTTTTGCCTTGAGGTGGTTTTGCTGTAGTGCAGTCTTATAGGAGACTTTCACAGAGTCCTACCAGAGAGCCAGACTCTCAGACACGATGTCCGATGTGGCACGAGCTCTGTGCACTTCATGCACACTGCATATTTTGGGTACACGCTCCCGTTCTCCTGTGGTGGCAAAAGTCAAGAGGTAAAGCAAGACTTTAACGTGTGTGTTTTGGGCACAGAGGAAGATAAAACTTGTCTGCTGCAATATGGAAGTTGTTCGTGGTTTTTTTGTTTTGTTTTTTTTTCTTTTTTTTTGTGCTTGGTTATTTTTGTTTTTTTTTTTTTTGTTCTTTTTTTTTTTTTTTCTTGTGCATGTGTATTTTTGCTTTTTTTTTGATGTGGGACATAATTTAATTGTCACAAAGGTGAAAGACTTTGCCAGAAATGCAGTGTGACTTACACAGTTTTTCTGCAAACTTTTGACAGATTGCTTTATTCAAAAAAGAGGAACATGTGAAAATTCCCCAAAACATCTAAAGAAAATCATCACTTGAAAGTGTCTGAGTTTAAAAAAGGGGTCCTGATGCACTCAAAATTAAGGAAATATTTTGCTGAAGCTGACTTTTTTTTCAGCTAGAAAGGTAAAAAACCAAAACCAGTTTCATTAGTTTTGTACTGTAATGATCACCGGTGACTGATGTCAGTACTGAAAGCACAACAGTGGGTAACATGTAAAGCAGAAAATGTGAAAACATTGCAAAAAATATGGAAAAAATGTGATTTTTTTTCAGGGCTTCAGTCTTTGGTAGTGAGACTGAAGTAACAAAATATTTTACTAAACTAAAAATTAATTTGATCATTTATCTCAAGTCTTAGGGAATAGCTCATTGTTGTTAGAAATTGTGCAGCCATTGCAACTGTAGAGTAAGTTAATAAAAATGACTTACAGTGCTGAGTATTAATTTTTGACTAACAAGTTGTAATGCTCGCTTCTGTGCTCCAGGGATTGTTTCTTCTTTAATGCAATTAGCATTTTTATGCTGAAGGAGGCATGTTCTTACTCAAGCCATAAATTATTAAGCAACTCTAAATAAAAAATTTGAAGTATGCATGTATGCATTTCTGTGTGTTTCTTCAGGCAATTAATTTTTAATTTAACAATGTTGTATATTGGCAGTAACTTTTAGTGCAGTAAGGTTGTTTTATCCATTTTATTGTCATTTAATACATCAACTGCAGGCTACACACACAAGCAAGTGCTTTTTGAGCCAGGGTGTTGAATTGAATTATTTTATATTTCTGTACACTTTCCAGAAAATAGGCATTAAATGGAGTGATAAACCTGACTCAGAATAAATCATGTTAAAACGAGGAAGCAGAATGTATTGAAAGATTATTTAATAGAGTTCCTGAACATCAGTCCTGGAACCAATTTTGTTTAATGTTTTTAGTAATGGCTTTGGCACAAAAAGTGTAGTATTCTGTTGAAATTTACTAAAGATTCAAAGTCGGGTGGCATTGTCAACAGACAGGACAAATTGAATTGCTGGGCAGAAAGTGCAGAATGACATTGAAGATGGAATTTTTTATTTCTTTTTTTTTATGATACCTCTCCCACCCTCAAAGGAGAGATTAAATTCTACAGTACAAATCATAGTAATGCACTTAGCTAACAACAACAAAAAAATTCCACGTTACACTAATTGCCTATCATTTCAAGGGAGTAAATAGGATAGACTAGGAATTGGTCCAGGTGAGGCACATCTGGAGTGCTGTGTCCAGTTCTGGGCTCCTCGGGACAAGAGAGACATGGAGCTCCTGGAGCAGGTCCAGTGGAGGCTGCAAAGATGGGGAAGGGACTGGAGCATCTCTCTTCCAAGGCAAGGCTGAGGGAGCTGGGCCTGCTCAGCCTCAAGAAGAGATGACTCAGAGGAGACCTCATGAATGTACACAAGTCTCTGCAGGCTCAGAGGANAGGAGCGGGTTCTGCTCGGTGGTGCTGAGCAATAGCACAAGAGGCAACGGGCAGAAACTGATGCCCGGGAAGTTCCACCTGAACACGAGGAAGAACTTTACTGTGCAGGAGACCATGCACTGGAATAGATTGCTCAGAGAGTGTGTGGAGTCTCCCTCAGTGGATCGGATGATCCCTGTGGTCCCTTCCAACCTGACCCGTTCTGTGATTCTGCGTGACTGTGAGGTGCCAGTGTGGGGCAGCTGTGGAAAAAGGAAAATTCAGTAGCAGATTGCCGCATTCAAAATCTTTCCAGTAAAATTACCAGAGTGCCAGACCTCCATGAAAAATCCTATTACTCTGTGGGGGATTATATACACTCTGTAGGGACTTATATATTCCCGTCTAAGAAGCCAGTATTATTACAGGTGAAGCCTGAATTTGATGCTGATTTTGGACATTTTATATCATAGCATTTGCAGGGTTTTTTTATATCAACTATCATGTTAGATGCTATTAGAGCAGTAAAATAGTTAAATCCCTAGAATTCCTACTTACATGAGAAATAGAGGTGACCTGGAGTGCTTTGGCATTGGGATGAATAGTTTTTGATGCTTTTTAAACTTCCTTTTCTTTCTGAAAAATCACTTAACATTTCATGACTTCAGAATCTATAAATCAAAGTATAAAATTATAAATCATGTCACTTTTGAAAATTCATAATTAAGAACAATTAGTCTATTCTTTGTCTAGTGGATGATAAATATACTTTATTCCTTTGTCTTTGAGACTGACACCTTACTAATATTAGTTTTAATATTTTAAATAATTTTCATTATGTGTATTTCTATAGCATTATATAATAGCTTTGCTTTTCTTTTAAAATGAGTTAAAAGAGCTCGTTAGGAATGCAAGAATATATCTTTATAATTTGGTTATCTTAGAAAGGTATAAAGCTATTAATTGTAACTATAAACATAGTTTTCAAAATGTATTATTTTTAGACATCGAAAACTGGAGCATTAAGCAGTGGAATAGTCACAAGAGAGGATTTATGGACACTAACATCTGCTGTGTTATTTGTGTGTTATGGAAATACATTGCAGACTGCAAATAGAAATAATTGCACATTAATGGGAGAGACCCAGATTGAGTCTGTTCATTGATATATACCAACGTTTTGCTTTGTATAAAGCTGAATGCTAACAAGTCTAAATACATCATAATTTTATATCAGTGACAGTGGCTGAAGCCCATGTTGACCTCCTTCATGGTTCCTCAAGCCTTCTCATAGAAACTTTCTGGAAAAATTGAATTTTGTAACTTGCCAGTCATCAAACTTTTGGGTTAGCAAATACAGTGGCCGACAGAGGAAGGGCAATGACAAGGGGAAAGGGGAAGGTCTTCCAGAGATTTAACACATGGCCAAGCATATTCTACGTTAAAAAGGGAAGAGGAGCTTGCTATGGCTTAGGTTCTATGCCCCAAGTGAGCCCCTCTCGTGTCACTCGGGGCAGAAACTGCACTGTCCAACTGTTTCCTGGGCCTCTTTCTTCTCCAGTGCCACAATATTTTTCTGACTGTTAGAGGCTGAAATAGAGGATTTTTTTGTTGTTGTTTTTTGTTTTTTGTGCTTTTTAATTCACGATAGGCCCAGCATGAGTAGACAGGGAGAACTGTAGCAGCACTATTACCATATCATGTTTTATTTCAAGCTATTGACCTATCTGACAAATATTTACATGTTTATAAATGCACTGCTTTAAAAGATAGGATTTTCCAAAGACTTTTACTCTTTCAGACCCTTGGGCATATGTTTCTACTTTTGGATTTTCAGCTTGCTAAAATGGAAATGTTTCAGTTTAAGCCACATGATTTTATAAACAAAAAAGATGCGATGAGTTGCTGAGTTAGTCATGTTTTGTTCCCCTTGGACTTGCTGGAGATCTAGTCTATGAATGCAGTGAAAACTAAGATTTAATTAGCATCACCCTCAAGGAGATTTTTTCATGTGATCCGCTCCATAATGTTCTAAAATTGCCTGGTTTTCTTCAACTACAAACGGAGCAAGGCACATTCATAGTGGTTCAGTGAAATAATTCATTCATTTTCTTAGTTCACCACAAAATGGATAAAATAATTTTGAATAGCTTAATGTATCTTGCCTTGTACTTATAGCTTTAACAAATCTTCTGTTGGTGGGGATGAAGTCAGGATTTCAGTCCATTTGTGTTTGTGTACTGTCAGGTAAAGGGACTCTGGGGAAGCTGTTATGCAACAAATGCCAAATGTTCCTCATGGTCAGGCCAGGCTGGATGGGGATTTGAGCAGCCTGGTCTAGTGGAAAGTGTCCCTGCCCGTGGCAGAGAGCTTGGAACAAGTGACCTTTAACCATTTTATGATTCTATAGTCTATGAGAGATTTCTTAATGAGATGGGAAGGAATAAATACTGCTAACCCAAGAAACATGACTTTATCACTTATAGTACAGGAAAAATTATAGAAGGTAATTTTTTTGCTCAGCTGTCTCAGGTGGCCTAAGAGTCTCAGAGACTTCTGAATACCAGTGCCTCAGGTATCATCTACTACCAGTCTTGTGATCCGTGAGTTCAGGAAAGCTTGTCTGAAATACAAAAATATAAACTGTTTATAAACTTTTCCTAAGATGAACTTATAATTCTATGAAACGTATACAGTATTTTAAATTCTTCTTACTGAAGTTTTTACATTCTTGTAGCCTTGTATAATGTTTAGTACTTAATAAAATGTGCTGTTTTTCTATGCCTCAAAAGTTTTTAGTGGTTTGTAGAAAATTGGAAGCATTGGTTGGCATTTGAAGTTTTGTCTTGGCTTTTAATCTAGAGATAAAGGCATCACCAAAATTGATAGGATTTATTTTATTATTATTTTTCAATATTATCAATTGTGTCCAGTATTGTCAACCAGAAGAATCCAATCACAAGAATACAGTTTAAACTCTAGACTTGCTCCCCCAAAAGCAAGGTTTAAAAAAAATAAAATTAGTATTATCAGTAGGACATCAGAGAGAACTGCAATTTTTTGCCAGCTTAGGGATATGCAACAAATCAGCTTAATTCTTAATGCAACGTGTGCTTAGTTGAGATGTTTCTGTGGTGAAAGCGTTTTTTCCAACATCTGTAAGGATTCCTCCTGCCAAGTAGGATCTTTACAACTCTAAAGCCCCACTCTTTAGCAGCGATCTGAAAATACACTTCAAACATATGGGTGTTGAAGGATGAGAGTACGGGCCATCTGGTCATCATATGTCTTCTTTGCACGCTTGGATTGGTTTGTCAAGGGTCTCAGAACTGTTTCTGAAGGATTATTAAACCAGACAAAACCAGAGATTTCTGCAAAGCAGCGGAAGGTCTGGGCCCCCTCTGGCATCTCTGTTTTTACCTGTAAAGTAAGATGTGTGTGCTAACCAAGTGTGTCCCTGTCTGCCACTGAAAGGGTTCAGAACGTGTCCTTACGGGTTTTTGGCTCTGGTGTCCCCCAGACGTGCCCAGCCTCAGGGCCTGCCTGCGAGGGCTGGCACAGGTGGCGGGTGGCCCTGCTGGCACAGGGACAAGCGGGATCTGACGGGCACAGCCAGGAGCAGTGCCCGCTGCCTCTCCTCCAGCTCTGCCTCCCAAGTTTATGGCCTGTGCTTTGGCTACAGGCAGACTTCTCTATAACCTTCATCAAGTTTTTGCCTGCTCTGCGTGCCCCCTGACAATTCCATTTCTGTGGCAGTGGTATTCAATTTAGTATAGCTTTTTCACAGTTGAAGTATTTAAATGGGAAGGAAAAAAATACCCCGTTTTCTGCCTCAGGTAGGGAAAATTCTGTCTCTTGGTACTTAACGTGAGACTTAAAATGTCCACCCATTATTTTCAACTGTGATGAGAGGAAGTTTAGGTCTACAGTTATCTATTCTTTCTTTTAATTTCATATTTTTCCTTGTTTAGGAGAGAGGATCAGATACTGTAGAAGATCTGTTCCAGCAAAAAATGTTTTTCTTTCAATAGTTTACTGAAATTTTTAGTGCTATAATGAATTGCACAGTACTGTAGATCACTGAATTCTTTGTGGGAAGTGCTGTCTTAACAGGAGATATGTACCTGTCAAGATCCATGTAATCATCCACATTTTCTGGTATTCATTAAACCGGAAAGTTGATCAACAAGCAGAAAATTGCTTGGAATATTAATGAGAACAGTAGAAATGTGCTGCATTCTCATGGAAAGGTTTTAAATATTTTCCATTAAAACTGCATGACCAGTATACAGATAGGGATGTATAATTAATCAGGAAAATATTTTACTACATTGATATGTATCAGTAATAGAATTGCTATTTTTTAAAAAACTGGCAAGTAGAAAATATGGTGTTCAGAATATTGTGTAAATTATCATTGAATACTAATGTTGAGAATTTTATATAGCCTTTGTGCTTGTGCCTTTATCTTGCATGAGCAGTTTCCTTTTTTAGAAGAATATGTTCTATTAAATTTTTCCAAAAATATAACCCAACCAAAATTAAACTCATAGTGTTTTTGTTTGGTATAATTTTGCACATATATGTATCTATTTCTTCGTACTTCTGAACAACATAGATATTGTGAAGAAAAAGCTCTGAGTGTAGCTGTAGGATGAATTCCATTTCCTCTCAAGCTGATTTTCATCACTCATACAGAGCTCTGAAGCCAAGTTCCTGTAACTGAAGGGATCAGGGGAGTTTGCGGGCCCTTCTTTCTCTAACCTGTTGCTGAGATCCAAGTTGAGGCTGTGGTGTCAAGTCCCAGTAATCTGAACAAAGAAAAAGCAAACCTTTTTGACTGTGCAGGAATGTTTGAGATGTGATAGCCTTTGCTGTGATTGCAACCAGTCCTTGCAAATGTCTTGGCAAATGGTGAAGATATTTTAAATCATATTGTAAGTAAACTGAACAGTTTGGTAGACATAAAGTCCTAGTTACATTCTTAAAGTTCAGTTCTGCAGCATTTCTTCTCTTCAGTTGCACTAAGGGCCATACTTGTTAACATATTGCTAAAACAAAAAGAAGTGCAATTGCAATAATAGCAAACTATTTTGTTTCCTCTTTGGCTGCACCTCATTGTCTGTGCCTTTTTTATAACTGAACGCTACCCTTGATATCAAACACTTTGAGGAATGCAAATTACAGTTGTGCTTTATCTGCAGTATTATCCTCATTCTCTGTGTTGAGACCTAAATTGCTAAAATTTTAGAGGTTTATAGTTAGAGCATTTCTGCTAACACAGGCATCTGAGTATATTCTTGTGTATTTAAGTGCTTTTCAAAGGGACACGTAAGGATGAGTGAAAGGAGATGATAACAGCAAAAGCCTGCAGACTGAAATACTTGCTTCTGGACTCTTCAGGTTACACTAAATACAGAATTATTTTCTCTCCTCCCATAATTTCAGTTTGTAGCTTAGGTTCATCCACTGGAGTTAAACATGATGCTGATTGCTAAATTGTCTTATCCCCCAAGCATATTGTCAGTATTAACCCTGCACCTTTAATAACTTAAGACAGTCCTGCTTGTAAGTCTGCTTTCTCTTGTGATGTTGTACTGCCCCAGGCGAGCAGCTGTGCTTAGCTAAGGCGTGGATCAGAACTCCTCTTCACTGCACCCTGAGGGGCAACACAAACCTTTTCCATGAAGGGATTCAATGTGCTCATCTATATGCCCTGAAAATTCCCAGTAGCTTGTATTTCCTTGCTTTGAGGAAGAGAATCCCCGTTTGTCCATGCAGAAAAATCAGTCCCTTCCTTCTCCTCTGATGTTACCTCTTCTGTCCTGGGCTACATTAGCCATGGATGAGCAGCCTCCTGACCTTTCCTGCTGTCCTTACGGGGTAGCCAGTGGTCTGTTCCCCTGTCCTGTAACTTTTCCACTCTTCTGTGCACCTAAACAAGAAATTAATGAGAGGGTGCTTCTAGAAGCAGTAGAAAAGCAACTACTTTATCAAGAGACCCTGGTACCTTTTATAATATTTCTCTGGCTCGTGGCAGTCAGCTTTAATATTGGCAGTACAAGGCTATTTTTGATTCACTGTTCTGGCTAAAAATGGTTTCCGTTCAAGGCTTCCATTCAATGGGTAGCAATAATATAATGCGTTTTCCAAGTTCTGCTGCAATATGAAACTTCACCTGATGTACCTTCAAATATAATGCCAGCACCTCATGATACCAGAGCGAGAAAACTACATTTCCTTGGAAAAGTTAGAAGCCTCCTAGGAACTGGAAGGGTTGCATAGAGACATGAAAGACGTGAATATTTTATTTCCTGTTCTTTTCTTGTACTTTTCTGTATCCTATTCAAAATTTGGCAAAGCTGGAGGTTGCCAGATAATAGTTAAGCAGAGATAATTTGATACTTGTCCATGCTCAAGTCTGCTCTCTTATTTCATATGGTTTCTTGTTTACAGTTGTCAACCACACAAAGTATTGGATTTAAGAAAAAAAAAAAAAAAGAAAAAAGGAGGAACTAACTCTAAATTGCAAAAAAATGTCATTTCAGTTCCATTAGCGACACTAGATCAGGCGCACTCTGCTGCACTCTTTAAAATATAAATTTCTTAAAAGCAGGAACATAAAGAGATATTAAACCACATGCATAACCACAAAACAAAGGCTGAAGATGGGCATTATTTCAAGTGCTTTGAATGTTTAAAAAAAAAATCATAAAAATGATGGAGTAAAGAGATAAGTTTTAACTGCACGGCCATGGCCACTGGGCAAAATCTTACTTTAAAGGTTAGGTGACAGAAATTGCTTAAATTATATGTGAGAAGAAAAACAAATAGTTTTTATAAATGTATATAATTTTTTTTTCTTGGTCTATATAAGTACTAATTTGAGTATTGGAGTTTCATTTTAAAATAGGTGTGAATATTTTCCCACTTGTCTATAAAACAGGATAAGTTTTATCTAGGGAGTGATGTTTAGTGCTTGTTCCTAACCCCGTTGCTTGAGTCACTTCTCATGTTTGAAATGCCTCACAGTTTGGAAAGCGTCGGTACTCACCTGTTTGTTGAGCAACGTTTAGAAATGGGAAATACTCATCTGACCCATCACTTCATGAAGCTTTGTGCAGATGTCCAACTTCATAAACAGAACATTTCAGGTTCCCCAATTAATATATGTGAAAGGTCTGATGAGACCTTACTTTGGTGGTTTTTGTTTGTTTTTTTTTTTTTTTAGTCCTTTTTCTCTTATACAGTTCTGAGTAGGTTTTGAGTGACAGGGGAAAGGAAGAGTGAAGCCAAGAAAAGAGAAGGAAATACTTAGGGAGAGACACTTTGCTAGTTTCTCTAGGCTGGTTACAGTAGAAAATATTTTTCCTGGTGAATTGGGATCCTCAGTTCCATCTTGTAGTCTGACGTGTGAGCATGAACGGTCAGAGAGCGTGGGGCATGGCGGAGAGGGAGAAGGTACAGCAGAGATACTGCCTGGCTTCCAGGTTGTAGGTTATCAGTTGCCTGGTGACAAAAGAAACATTGTCCCTCACTGTCTGGGCCAATCTAAAGCAATCCATGAGGAACATAAATGGGTGGAAGTGCGTGATTAAATGTCCAAGTATCTTTGGAATGTCTGAACTGAAGTCTCAGTTTGGTTTGTTGTTGCTGTTTCTTGCTCGTCAGGCTTATGCACTAAGAGCCAGGAATCCAATGCATGTGTCAAGTGCTCAGTGTAAACATGCTCTCATCTCTGCAGAGACCTGATAATATTAAAAGGATGATTGATGCCTCTGGCATACAGAGAGAGAAATTAGAGATGGTAAGAATTGTCTTTACAAAGACTTTGTCTGTTAGCAGGGCTTTGTGTTTGCTTGCTCTAAATGGGCACAGCTCATGGGAAATTAAAAAGATTAGTAAAGTTCCTCAAGAGAGCCAGTCACGCCTGCATAGCAAATACTTTAATCTTTACAGTGACCCCCTTCCATTGCAGGGAACTTAAGCTGAAGTCCCTTCTCACGTAACTTAGATACAGGATGCTCTTCTGGGCCTTGTTCTACCTTTTGTAACTTCTGTCATTTTCTACACATTGTTCCAGCTGACAGTTTCTGAGGTTGAAGGAAATCTTTAAAAGTTTTCACAAAATATCACCCTTGTTTTCTGCTTAGCCCAATATCAAGGACTCGTTGGGTTGGTTGACTCACATATGTGCTGAAATAAATTTCCTCTGTAAAGAAGTTCCTGCTGGGGACTAATACCAAAAAATGGATTTTCTCTCTTGTAGCTAATCTTCTCTGCATGGTTCAATCTGAGATATTTGATTTGTGTTGGATGTGATGTAATTAATGTTCACGTGTTGTATTGCTTTCTCTTACCAGTCTTACAACACGTAGGACATAGCGTAGCACAAGCTTTGTGGAACGATAGTGGAACACAGGACATATTCTTTAATAAGTTTAAAAATGCATTTAATAAAACCCATTCAGAAAATCATCACAATTTATACCCTGATTATTGCTATAGAAGCATTAATAAGCATCTTTTAGACAAACCAGTGTTAAAGCAATACATTGAAAAAAAACATTTATGGTCATATTCACTCCAAAATTAATGGAAAAGTATTAAAGGTTCACAGCAGACTTCTGTTCATCAACAAGCAGAAATTAATTTTCTGGATGTAATGATCTAGACTGTTACGGATTGCAATTATAAATATGGTTTCCATTATCTGCAAAATTTGCTGTGCACTCTTGAGAAAGGCAAAGTGTTGACCTGAGGAGTAGTTTGGGCACTACAGTTCATCACTCAGATGCTCAACCTATAACAAGATTTCCAAACTGAATAAGAAGGAGGAGTCTTGTCTATTATCCACCATTTGAGTCCTCATAGAATGGTGAAGTAATGTGTCAAAATGATTCTAAGGTTAGGTACATTGTATACTGCTACATCTTGTGGGAAATTCACAAGGCCTTTGGGTTTTGTGTTGGAGGTTTTTCTGTGGTTCTTGGGGTTTTTTTGTGTTTATGGTTTGCCTTTTTTTTTGGTTATTTTTGTTGGGTTTTTTTGCTGTTGTTATTTATTTTATTTTTCTTGTCATTGGTTCATGTAGTTTTAGTCATGACATTATGAAAAACTTATGAGACAGGGATTTGGTGAGTACTAAGATACTCCCTTGGGTCACTTCGTGGATCAGAGGTAACATAGCGCAAATAAAAGGCTGGCTTCCTACAAACAAGATAAGTAGAAAAAATTGAGTTCTATTGTTGTCAGATTAATTATATGCTCTGGAATCAAAGTGATGGAGTTTACACAGCTGTATAAGAAGATAGATGTTAGCCTGGAATTAAAATGATTGAAAAAATTGGGCAGCTACTATCCCTTTGATAGGTCTGCTTATAATCTTTTGGTCTCCAAAAAAAAAAATCCAAGTTTTTGGTTAATAGAGCTCTGTTTCTATTCTGGTTTGCATTATGCTGATAGTTTTCCTTTTTAGGGCTGCAGCAGTTCCCATGCTGTGGTTTTATTGTTTGTGTCTGAAGGTGCACCAAGGCCCTCACAGCCCCTTCCAGTAAGCAAACTGCAAATCAGCATCCAAACGAGGAATTGCCCACCAGTCCTGGATTTAATTGCAAATATTGTTACGTTTGATGTTACACTACTAACTTTAGAGAGAGCCTGGCAAAGCATATAGCCACAAAATGTGTATGAGTGCATAGAGCCTGTTCAGTTGTTACTGAGCCTCATCTCCGAGCATGAGATCCAAAAGCCTCTTCCGATGTTGTCTTGCAGCTTGTGCCAGTTTGGGTGTGAATTACACCCTACTCGTGCCTTGCTGGAGCAGCACAGCGGGAGCCAGCCCGGGGCCGTACCTGCTGCTGCTTTATTGGCGGTGCCTGGGGAGGACAGGAAAGCCAGGATGGCCCCAACCAGCCATCACCACCTGTGCATCTCCTGAGGTCCCCAAAACCAACGGGAAATCTTTGTTTGCTGCCTTGAATTCTAGGCAACATCGATGAGGGATTTTTCTCATTTTAGTGAGATTTCCAAGATGTAGGGCTCCATTTTCTGCATGTGTCTACATGCACCACATCAAATCAGACCCTGACCCGAAGAAATGCTTTGGGAGGCCTTCAGAATAAAGATTATTTTCTACTTCCTTGCCTTATTTCAAACAAGCGTACATCAACCGACAGGATAACAAGGATATGCCTAAAACTGGATATTTTTCTGTTGTGGAATATTGCCCAGAATAAACTTCTGTGAATATGCATTCCATCACTTGCATTTTTATTTGTTTCTTGTACCGTAACTCTGTGTTGCTGCCTATTGCAATTTACTGGTTCCCATAGAAAAATTTAGCATTTAAAAGTGCATAGA
This sequence comes from Callaeas wilsoni, assembly GCA_013398955.1. Taxonomy (NCBI): domain Eukaryota; kingdom Metazoa; phylum Chordata; class Aves; order Passeriformes; family Callaeidae; genus Callaeas; species Callaeas wilsoni. Next base: position 59,888 of record VWPU01013061.1, on the reverse strand, counting down.
GTGTCTATAAATCAAAATTTGGTGAAGACATATTGTTCTTTTAATTTTCAACTGTGTTTTGGACAGGAATTTAAGGATAAAATAGTAAATGGAGTGAACACAGACGACTTTACCAGGTCAGTTTCCAGCTGTCATAATAAATAACAGGTTTATTTGAAAAATACTTGAATGCACTGAAGACAAGCAGAGGAACGCATACCAAAACTGAATGAAACATTTATGTTGTTAGAATTAGAGGGAGATAAGGATAATCTTCCTTGGAAAAAAATCATTGATACTGATGTAAGATACCTACATATATTGGGAGCTGCTTTGTTAGCTGATGTCATCTTTCATTTTGGTTTCAGAATCTATGAATGACTGTGTGAGAAATGCTATATGTGTAAGACTGGAAATTGAGTTATAGTGAAGCAAACTCCCCAGTTAAACTACCGTATTAATTATTCTGCTGATATTTCACAGCAGTTCCACTGACGTGGCTTAAAGTCTGCAGATTTACTGAGGTACAGCAGAGCATAAATTTTATCTCGATCAATTTTTTCATAAGAATAAGCTCTTCCCAGATCCATAGAATCCATGTGAGTTTTATTAATCCTGACCCAACTGTGAAAGAGTAAGGTTTTTTTGTGGTTTGTTTTGTTTGATTAAGTTTGTTGTTATATTTATCTCCAGAGAAAGGTAGTACATGCAAGTCACCATGTTGGGTTTGTGTAATGATTCCCAGAACTGCAGTTTCTGAGTTTGTAACTGTTAGTCTTGTAGGACAAAGTTCAGGAATGCCAGTATGAGGAACGGGAGGGAAAGGCTCACGTGTGAGCATGTCCAGCCTCCAGAGGGGAGACAGACTGCTGCACCTCCTGGGATGCTGAGGCAGAAATATGTCTCAGGCTGTAAATTCTTGTCTCTAAAGAGCAGTTCCACCAAGAGGGACTGGTCCTGCAACTCTTATTCTGCCACTCAATACACATTGTTTCAGAGTTCACAGCAGAGTCAGAAACACAGAGTAGATCCTGATAAGAGCAAGGTCTCCTTTGCTCCTCTGCTTTTCCTTCCTCTAGAAGGTGGAAATTATTTTCCTGCTTCCCATTCTACATCCTTTTGGTAAACGTTCTTGAAATGCTGGCATAACTTTTGAGAAATACAGCATTTTAAACAAGATAATGCAAAATTATTTGCTCAGGCAAAATGTAGTTTCTCTCTTCCTTGTGTGTTTTTCCCAAAATGAGAGTACCTGGAACAGAGAACCTACCTGTAAGCTGGTGCTTAAATTAAGGTTATAGTCACTTTAGACAAATGATAAGTTGCTAATATGTATGGATTTAATAGTCATAAAAACATTGGTGTTTGGATATGGAAAAAGATAAAGAAGTATTACTGAAATTATTTCTTCAGGCAGTAAAAAATGTTATGGTTGAGCCATAATTGTTCTTGTCAATCACTACTTGAAAGAAGGTTGAGCGGAGACACCTGACATCTACTTTCACACCTGTCTCACTGTGGGAAAAATTCACTAATTAATATAAACTCAGTTATTTGCAGTTAGGATGCCTCTTTCATTTCAAATCTGCACAGTTACATATATATTGTAAAAGTGACTGAGGCGATAAGATCTGAACTTCTTTTATTTGCTGTCTTATTTTTTCTTTAATTTGCAGCAGCTCCATTGAAATTGGGACCACTGTGCTTAATTTACTCATGCACTGAGTAACAGCCCAAAGTTATTCATCTTGTCCTTCGGTGGGATTTGGAACCACCAATGTATAAACCTTGAGCTGGTGCCTGGGAGCCTCTGTGTGTGCTGACATTGGCTGTGTGGCTTTAGCTGTCTGAGCAGGAAGAGTTTACACCCAGGCCAGTTCTGTATTTAATGGTTTCACCTGTGCATCTCTGCAGCACAAAACTGCTTTTCAGTTACCAGCAGCTTTTCCCCAGCATTATGGATGACTGTGATTGGGCTCACTACATATGGAAAAATGCAGACTGTGGTGGGTAAAGGTTCAGAGCCTGCATATGTATATGTAAAGTGGAGCTTTTCTAGCCAGAAGTCAGGACTCTTCCTGGAATTAAAAAGGTAATGTTTGAAGAGGTTTAGGTCTGCCAACTTTAGATGCTTTCTGATATGAATTAAATCAATAAAGTGGTTACTAAATCACTTTAGTAAAGATGTTAAGTCTGATTAAAGTTGCTGTACTTTGGGTCACACCAGAATAGATTATATTCAGCTTCCATTAAATAAAAACTGGATCTAAAATTTCTAGAAATTATCAGGGCTTTGGAGGAAAATTCATAGCTATAGATGAATAAATAAGAGAAATATGCTTTTATATGACTATTCTGGAGTAAAATTGTGAGTGCTGCTGAATGAGTATTGAATTCCAGGACACACCATTTTTTTGAAGATTTCAAGAGAAATGTTTTGGAAAAAAAGCAAGGGAGAAAATAATCTCCTGTGGGAAGTCCTGATTTAGAAGCAAAATGAAGCACACAAAAACTGAGGGTGGAAACCAGGTTCTTTTACATTGCACAATTATATTGACTAAATCCTTGCAAAAAATTACCCTGGCTTTTCCAGTTCTCCTGGGATCTTCCCTATAGGTAACACAGCTCTTGGCAATAGATAACTTTTAAAGATTAGTAGCAATTCAAACATGCAAATATTATACAAATAAAACAACACCCCTGTTGTACCTATTTGTACTTTGCAGCTGATTATTTTACAGCTTTCTTTAGTTTTAAGATTCAGTGTGCAATAGAATTTGAAGAGGAAAAATATTAAGCACTCTCTCAAGAAAAGCCTGTCATTTTTTGGGCCAAGTGACAGCTCAGGTTTCTGGTCCCATATTAGGTCTGGGAATTAGCAGGGATTTACAGCAGATGCAAAGGCTGGAAGTTTGATCATTAGGGAAACAATTAATTGACATTTGTATGATTCTATTTCAGCTAAGTCAAAGTTAGTATTTCAGGCTGTCTGAAATCTTGGAATGACGTTGATGCATTCTGTTGCATTTTTTTCCCTTTGGAAACATATTTTTAGCAATTAATAAGCTTTTGAAATCTCATTTCTCTCAACCCTAAATACTGTGGCATAAATTGTGCTGCTTCAGTTGATGCCTTGATGGGCTTACCTAAAAACAGAGGCCAGACCAAATTTAGGGAATAAAAAGCAGTTATAGTTATTGAAGGGGCTTCAGGTACGTTTGGGGCAGATGAAGCCCCCGCAGGGGCTACACCCAAAAAATGGATGACGGGTCATGGGTTTTCATACTTTTGTAAGTTTGGTCCATTTGCATATTGGGGGTTCATCTTCCAATTACAGCTCCAGTAATGAAGTCATTTACCCCAAGTTTGCGCCCTCCAACTCACTTTTGTTTACATTTCTCAGGGCCTGAGATGTAAGGTGTTCTTCATTCCCAGGCCTAGAGAGGAATTGTTGTGTCTGACCAAAATGGGAAAGCAGTAGCTAACACTCTATATGGAGTTTAGAGTTTTGCACTAAAGAATTACAGGATTACAAATATATGAAAATACAAAAGCTAAAAACCTAAGGCATCACAGTGAGCATGGAATATTGTCATTTGGGGAAAGCAAACTTAGAACTTGTGTTTCCTCAGTGACAAGTGGAATGAGATTTCAAAAGAAGTTTGCAAAATTTGCAACTGTTTCCATGTTTCTTTATGTTTAATTTGCTTTTACTTCCGAAGAGCTGACTTGTCTTTTCCAAAGCTCTTGTGTTGGAAGAACTCAGACTGGTGTGAACAGCAGAAGTAGGAAAATTCTTCTTCAAACTCAGATGATAATTCTGACAGCAACTGTGATAGCCTCTGTTTTGACAGCTGAAAAATGAACGCAAATCAGGAGAGATCTTTGAGATTCACTCTGTCAGACAGTGACTGAGCTGACTTGGGCTAGTGGGCTGTAGCTGCTGTGGAATGATATGCTCTAGTTCACATATGAGCTTGGCAGGTTGTGGAAAAAAAATGCTTTTTTTTGGTTTTTTGTTTTTTTTTTTTTTTGGAAGTTGATAACCATTAAGAATCTTTGGGTTCCCTTTGAACACAGAAATAAGAGAGGTTGGAAGGTATTTTTTTTATACAGTGTATGCTGGACTTACGTGAAGGGAGATGAGTGAGCCCTGCAGTAGTGCACAGACTGTGCAGTATCCAGTGCTGGCTACAGAAGCTAAATCCTAGTCTTAAGTTTTATCCCAGTCTCAGTTTTTCTCTAATATGTTCAGACTGCAAAGAAAGTAAGCTCTAGCCAGAGCTCCAGCTGAGCACAATGTTTGCAGTGAGCCAATATCATCTTACTTCTGCTCTGAGGTTTTTGGAACCACAGCTTTTGTGAGCTTCAAACTGTGTTCTCTAAAAGCACATAAATTTTAGCTTAAGTTTTTCAGCAGACTTCCTAAATCACCTCTTTGCCTGCAGAGCCCCATTTATCCTCTGGTGCTCTCTGACTGCATTTCTGGGGCTAGGTGGGCTGCAACTTCTGAGCTTTCAAATAGCACTGGGTAACTATCTGGAGACATTGCTTGATATAGTCTACAAACCTCCTTCGAAAACATCTTGTAGGGAGGTGGAACCAGGAGGTGGACCAATATTTCAGGGAGGCCATCTGGGATATGGAGGCAGCCCACAAAAGCAAATCTCGTACATATTGATTCCAAGTAAAAAGAAATGATATACAAACAGCCCAACACCCTGTGCAACTAGGAAGCATCAGTTAAAAGTTAGTGCAAAAGGTTCTGCTTATGAACTCAACTCAGAGCACTGGATAACTGATTTCTTTATATTTTAGTTCTTAATGAGTTGATCATAAAAGTCTTAAATGTCTGTAGGTTTTTCTTGAGTTTAATTTTCATCATATTTATACAATTTCGATCACAGCCTCCCTATTTTAGAAAGTGGGTAAATTTCTGGACATTCCTTCCAATGTCCAACATGTCATATTCTCGAAAATCAGATCTAATTTTCGTTTCTACCTGCCTCAGTCTCATACTGGTTACACGCCAGGGTGCCTGTGGATCTCATTATAAATATGCACATGTAGCAAAGCATCTGATCTCCTGCCTGACCTCAACTATTCACTTCACCTGTTTAAGCACCTTGCTTTCTTTGAGCCTGGAGGGGTTTGCCCTGTACACGTAGGAAATGAACAGTGGACACTCCTCTGTGCTCTTTCACTCCCATTATCTGTATACGAAATTGCAATGTCTGAAATTAAACTGACCTCCATCAGTGTTGCTGCAGCTTTATGACGCAGAAAGAAATTAAAGAGGATTGGACACAAACAAAGGAGCAGTAGGTGAAAGGAAATATTTTTAGTGAATGTGGTCAGTTTAGTTATGTGACACTGTGCCCTGTGATTTTGTAGGGTTTCTATGCAGTCCTTGGCTATTAAATGAAACAAAAAAAGCAAATGAAGCACAAGAAAACAAAACAAAAACCTGAGCTGTCGTTAATATAATAAAGGACTGAATAATCACTGAGTCTACGTTAGCTGTGCAACCTGAGGATTGACGTTTGCAGGTGACCTGTGCCTGACAGAGTTTGTGGGAGCTGCCTGTGGAGCAGGAGAGGTGCAGACAGCTGGGACAGGGGCTGAGAGCAGCTGGGTGTCCAGTGGTGAGTCTGGGGAGCAGAGGAGGCCCCGAGTTCTCCCCGAGGTTTTGTGTGTGAATCCTCCCTTCTCCAGGAGAGCTTTAGCCTGGACACTGTGCTGTACTCCGCTGCTGAGGAATTTGCTTTGCTTTCAGGAATCAATGACATCAATAATGTCTTTCATGTAGTAAAGAAACCAACTGGACCATATTCTAGCAAGATTTGAGGTTTCTTCAGTACAGTGTATTCTTAGCTCTGAGCTAAACTCCTTTTTATTCCTGGTTTACTGGATCATGAAGCAAGTCTTTTTCTTTGTGTTTTATTTAGTAGTGGGATTTTTCTTGTCCTTGTAGTCATTTTTAAGAATATTGACATGGAATGTGAGACATCTGAAAGACAGTATGTTAAAAATAATCGTGATTGCTTGAAGAACTTAAATTACGATAATCAGCTGGCAGGCAAAATTTATTTTGGGGTATAACTGTATATAACTAAAATACAGTACTAGTGAGAATTGACTTTTTCTTATATTATTACTTCTATAGAGTTTAGTAAATTAGCAGGTAACAGTGTACTGCTACCCCTTTCTCAGTGAAATGACAATCTAACCTACTTTTTTATTAAAAAAAAAAGTATTTTCATTAAGTTCTAAAAATGGCTATGTTATGAAAGTAAATGAAAAATAACTTTTATCTAAAGAAGATTTAAGATTTAGTAAGTTCTTATAAATACTGAAATCCATATTAATACTTGCAAAAGCAAGAAAACACCCATTTGAACAGAAAGACCTTTTGCTTGTGTTTAGAATGAGAAAATATCAGAATGTGATGTACAGAAAAAAGGTCTAAAGGAGGGAGGTGGGAAATTCTTTTTTAATCAATTGTCAGACAAAGTAAAATCCTATGTTATTCAGTCAGTAGCTCAAATAAATTTGGGATGGAATAAATAAACATTGCAATGACGTACAAAACTTGCAGCAATATTTCTGGCAAACGTGACCGTATCTGTATGTGACGCTGCATTCAAAATGTGAGGGGCACAGCTCAGTTGCAGGGGGAAAAAAGTAAGTTCATTAAAAAGGGCCATCTTGTCACAGATGACATTAATTAGCTCTGGCACAGTTTTCAGAAGAGCAGTAAGAAAGAGTAGCTCACAAAATCAGACATGCACTGGACTTAATTATTTCCCTTCTGCTTTTTGGTGTTGTCAGCTCCTCAAACTTGGGCAGCCCGTGCCGTGTCCTCTGGGGGTTATGGTCTTCTGACACAGAGACTGGAGGGAAAGGAGCTCATTGATTGTTTTAAGGCCTGATCCACGCCAAGGGTGCAGGAAGTGCTTGTTGAGGGTGGGGGACGGGTCTCAAAGCAGGGCAAGGTAACCGCAGCAAAGGGCACTCTGAGCTCTTGGGGTGGGTGGCCTGGGGTGACGGCATCTGGCTCTGTGCTGGGTCAGCGTCACCCTCACTGCCCATACACTGCTCCAAGGAAACTGATGGTTGGAAGGGCTCTTCTCTAAACAAACTGCTTATGTGCACAGTAATAAGAAATTCTAAAGTAGATTTGAAAGTGCAAATTTCTCGCCCTTCTACTGCAATGTCTTTCTGTGCAACAGTGAACATTACTATAAACCTCGATATTCCTACACCCTGGCTATCCAACCTCAAAGTTTTTTCAATGCCAGGGCAACATAAATGTTGAGTATAATAAACATTGGTGTATTTGCTTTTCTTCTGATCCCTGGAATGACTGCTGTGATGCTGAGAGTCTTCTGCTACATGGCTGACCTCAAGTCATTCTTTTCTATAATTAAGATTTCTTTTTTATTGTTTATTTTACAATTTGGCATTTTTCCTTCTCAGTTCTATCTCCAAATTCTCATAATTCCCTTTTCAGGAAATATTCATCCTGTTCATTCACTTCCTTCAGTAAATGCACTGGCAGAGGCACTGTAGATTTAGTCCCAACATCATCTTCTGTAAATGCACAATATTTCTGAACATTAGTTTATTAGAAGGACTGCAAGCTATAGGTCCTATCCCATCCAAACTACTCTTACTGTTTTGTTAATTAAATTTTAATTCAAAACTGTATTTTGAATAGTGAATAACAACAGAATACATCTGCACAAGTCTTCAGTCCTGTCAACATCAAGTTCCTTTAAACTGAGCTTGGTCTTTTGGGAGTCGTTTCTAGATGAGAACAGTGGGGTGGGATTCTGAGTATCTTATCTTTGCTCTAGACACTGCCACTGGCAAATAAATTACCTTGGATAGATCATTTTAGGCATTACGTAAATGCAAAGTTTTCAGCAGCATCAAGACAAACTTGAAGGCTCAGATGAGACTAAATGATATTGGAAGAACCAAGTGAAAATATAAACCAGCAAATGTAAAGCAAGATGACAGCTGGTTTGGTTTTTTTCATATTTTAGTTTATGAAAGCAGCAAGGTTTTATTTCTTTTTGATAAAGTATTTAGATAAGTTCTTAAGGGAAGGAGAGTTTCACTTTAGACTTATATTACTACAGTTTTCTAAAAAATAAAAAGTTTCAACAGAGCTTTAACATCAGAATACATTTGGAATATGCTTCTGATAATTCTGTAACTGAAACTGATAATCTGTAACACAGCAAAACAAAAAACCCTTGAAACTGGGTATATGAATTTAAAGCTTTGCCAGTTATTCAAGAAACAAAGGCAAACCTTGCGACTCAATGCTGGCATCTAAGGGAAGGACGATAGGCCATGAAATAAATCATCCAGGCTCTGGAGTTTGAAGATTTCCATTTTCCCTCTATACATCTCACGTATCTTCAGAGCGATGTACTGTGCCTCTGCCTTTGGAAAGTTAATGAAACTGAATGTCCATATCTGGCAGAGAAAAGGAGATTCTGAGCTGTGTAGTTTATAACCAGCCCCATGAAGATGATGAATCTTTGCATCTTAAGCTCCATTTGTCTTTGTCCTGCCTGTAAACTCTGTTCATGAATTTTTTTCATCCTGAATAGGAGTTTATGGGAGTTGATAATACCAAAGTGTGTTAATATTTGAAAGGCTGGAATTCTGAAGTATATTAGATTTTTTTTCTATGTGTAGTCAAGTTGTGATTATTCCACTGAAGAATGTTTGCTTTTAGAGTTTTTTCTTCTATTGTTCCACCTATATTTTCCTAAAACTGCTTAAATCTCCCTCAGAACTCCAGACATGCAGAAACATGGCCACAATCATGATGGCTCAGTAAGAACTGGGCTGGGAGCTTCCTTGCTGTGTGGGGCTCTTTCTTGTTGTTGTCTTGAGGTACAGGCTCTTCCTTCCTTGCTTTAGAACAAAAGCAGCTGATGAGTAGTTGATAATTAAATCTCAGGTATAGTAATTTGTGAATTATATCTAAATCTATTCATTTTCCTTGGAAGTTTGTAGTAAGTTGGTACATCCTAATGGTCTGGCCTAAAAATGTGTTGGTTTTTTTTCCTAAAATTGTTTCTCTAAGTTATACTAGCAAAAGAAGAAGAAGAAGAAAAAAAAGATATTTAAAAGATGTTTGGTTCATACCCACATGTTTGTAGTTATGAAGGAAATATTTATCCACAGGAAAAAAATTACAAAGTTATCTAGGTGATGTTTTAAGAAAATTCATCCTTACAGTAAAAAAAAAAATAAAATTGCATTTGTCTAATGGTATTTAAAAATAACCAACCCATTAGAGATGATTTAAGTAGGTAGGTGCAATTTAATGTCAAACTTTTGACTGGAGCATTTAAATTTAAGTGTAATCTATGAAGCAATAAATGCATCGCTAATTAGCATTAATGTAACATGATTACAAAATAAACATTTGATTAGTACATTTAAATTTCACTGTAATAAACTGCTGAACTAATTAGTAAATAAAGTCCTGTTAATGCCACCTTTAGAGCAGACATTTATGTGTTGCACATGGGGAAGGTGTTTGTAGTGAAAGCACAAAACAAACCTCTATCCTTACCAGTGCATATGGAGCCTAATGGCTTAGTAAATAAACAAAACTTTTGGAAATCACTTTCCAGCCCTCACTTGCATTTTCTTTTGATGCAAGTTTAGTAACAGCTTCAGAAGACACATGGCTTGGTAAATGCTGCAGACGAACACTGGAGCTGAGAGCAGGTGACTGCCCCAGATCCCTGCCTGTCCCCTGAAAGACCAGAGATAAACACAAAATCCTTACCTGACTAATCCGGTGATCATCCAAGTCTGCTCATCAGTGCTGACTGGGGGAAGCCTTTGGCTCCGACTAAAAAGCAAAGTACCAGTTTGGCACCCACATTATTGTCCAGGATGGTGGCTCTTCCACTTGACTGGTAAGTTTTTGAGAGGCCTAAAAACATGAAACCTGGATGAGCAACAGTGAGCTCTTGGCTTAGACAAATGGTGTTAAATCTGGACTTGGAGTCTTAAACAACACTGGTTATTCTTGGAAAGCCAAGGTGGATGTCATGTTAGTTTAAGTTTTGCCCAGGTTTCTTGCAGCCAGTGAATTTCATTTTTTTAATGGCCTTTTATTTTCGGATTTGCAATTTATGTGGAAGCTGGCTGAGGTTGCAGAGCAGGACAGTCCCAGCTCTGTAAGAAATATTCAATTACTGATTATCCAATGAAAGAAGATGAAAAATTCATGCCAGAGAAACAGTGAGTACTAGTGCAAATATTTAAAAACCCCTTCACTGGATACTGAGCAAAAAATAGAGACAGCGTTAATGAACCCAATGTCCTCCCATTCATGCGCAAGTCACCAAAGAAACATATAAAATGTCTGTAATAGACTTTTCCTTTTAACCCCATTTGCTTCCAAGATTCAGCCTTTAGGTCGTCAGTTGAGAGAATTGTTGTTTTCTTGGTATTTGGAAGTTCTCAAGACAATGCAGAGATGTTTTCTTTGAAAATCCCAAAATAATCTTGCTTTGCAATTGATGCTATTGCAGATAGGAGTAACATTTAAAAAACTATCATAATTATACTTCTGTACAGTATTTTCTAAGATTTTGGAGCCACATTTTTCTAAAACATAAGCTCCACAGAGCAAACCTAGAACTGAGCAGACAAAGGCAATTTGCACTTCTTCAGGCCTGCATTGACTGCCTGCTAAAAACATCTCATGAACAGCTCATATATCTTTCAAAACATAAAAAGCTTTCTTGGAAAGCTCTCTTACTCATTGTAATGATTTCTTTATTTCTTTTGGCATAAAAGGCATTCAGAAACTGTGAGAGAAGTCTTTGCTGTAGTCATTATTTCCTCACTAGTTCCTAGCACAGAATGCATCTCATTTTCTTGTTACAAGCCAAACTTCTTTGAGCCTTTTATTTTTTCAGTAAGATTTTAATCAGTTAACGGTAGCAGCTAATTTAATAGGGGAGAGCAATTCTTCCAAACAGCTTATCTGGGTTCCCTGTGTCATTTGCAGTATAAAGTGTAGCTATAAATAAATTAAAGCTCTCTTCAATGGAAAGTCAGTCCCGAGGGACATCATCTGTGTTGCTATGAAGTCTGATTTATTCTATAGTGACTTAAAAGCTGTAGCAAGAAATATATAATTAGCTGATATCAAGGATAGTTACAGCGGGATTGTTTTTCAGCCTAGGAACTTCTGGGATAGCTGCACTTATTTACATTGCATTAGAGTATAACTTGTGGACGTAAGGTTTTACATGTTGGTTGTAATAGGCTTTACAATAACTGCAAACACCCCCATGTGTTTTGAAAACAAAGGCTCTTATTTGAAGAAGAACATTAATTTGAGTGACAGATGGTAATTTTCACTTTCCATGTATTTGGAACTGACAGTGTTTCAAACGTGCCCGAAGTGGTGCTCACAGCCCGTGGCCATGTAACCCACAGTGCCCGGCTGTCCATTCCTGATGTTAGCGTGGAAACACATAATCACTGCATGATTATATGCAGGTGCTTTTATTGAAGAGCTCTGGGAATGAGGGGTACAGACAAACCCAAATCTGACTTCGACGTGGATTCGAGATGGACACATTTTATACTCTTTCTTTACATAATCATATGCTGATTATTAACTTGATATTGGTTTATTGTGTGTATTGTTTTTGCTTAAGCATGAATTTAAGCTCTCTCTCTCTACAGCATTTCTTATTTATTGCACGGGAGGGTACACAAGTGTGGGTTCGCAGGGTTCTAGTAAAGACAATGCTTGATATTTACCAAGTAATTATCGCATTTAACATTATCTACTATGTAGGTGGGTACGCAGGTGTAGGTTCGCAGGGTTCTAGTAAAGACAATGCTCACTCTCGTTTCCAAGGCCCATTTTAGCTACCATGATTTTAGGAACATTTTAATCCCATACTATCACTGAGCAGGACTTTCATTCCCTCGGTGAAACACTCTTCTGCAGCAGCAATTTTCCCACTCATTCTTCAGATCAGTGCTAAGTGTCCTGTGAGTGAATTGCACTGTACCACCACCCTCTTCCTTCTCCACTCCCATTTTAAGTAAAATCATTGAAATATTTCCCTCCCTCATCTGAAATCCCTCTCTGATTTGGAAATATCACTAAATATCTTGGTGTTTGCATATTCTTGCATCTGGAAAGATGAAAAATTTAATTTCACTGTTATTCTGATGTGATTAAGATTTCTTGGCAGGCAAAACTCTACTTCTTGGGGATTGGATAAAAGCAAAATCTTAAATATGTGCCTTTTGAGAATTTCATTTTTCTTTCCTAACGCAAATTTTATATTGGGGTCATAAAATCATAGTCATCACTATAGAATACCACTCTTCTTGTGGAGAGAACATCTGAACTTTTCTTCAGCTTTCCAGTATGGTGTACACTGTTTTGAGCTTGTAATTTGTGGAGCAATGACAAACACAGTGTAGAGAGGAAATTGTTTAAAACCAAAAGGGGATGCTTTAATAGGTACAAACAAAATATCTGTTGTACCCATTGGTTCAATACAAATAAAATGTAAAATTCAGGAGCCGGTGAGGGACTCATAGTAGAGATGACATCTGAAATGATGATATTTTCTTGTGGTCAAAGACTGATTTGGTCACCTTTTCTACAGTCATAGAGGGGCTCAGTGTTATGATAATGTCAGAAGCGGGCTCATGTGTGGATTAATAGGAAAAAAAATATTGATTTCTTTGTTCTTAAAGGAAAGAGAAAAACATTGATCTTCCAGTGAAGACACCAATTATAATTTGCTCTTTTCATTGCATGGTAATATTAATAAGTTTTAATATTTTTAAGAAAAATGGTTTTTATAGAAGTGCATAATCTGATTCCCACTGGTAAGGTTTGCAGCGGCTGAAAATACAACTCTATTGAGAGGAACCATTTTAACTGGATTTTCATTTTTAAATGTAAATGTTCTGGCAAAATTCTATTAAAGTATAGTGCAGGGAAAGCTGGAGAGGAATCAAAATAAAGATTCAATGCATATAGTGAAGCTGGGTGATTTATATTCACAGTTTGGGATTTCTCATTCCAATTTGCTGAAAAGCATGTATGTGCTTGTTACTGGATGTGTTCATTGCTGCAGTATCTTTCTTTGGGCACCCTTATAACATATATTTTTAAAAACAATTTTGTAAGTTCAGGAAAAGGTATTTGGTTACTACCTTAAAAGAAAAATGTAAAATCATCCCCATGTTTAATTCTAATGCTATATAATATAGAAGGAATCCATATGCTTTGAGCATTCAGCACCATATAGCGTTAAAAAATAAAGCAAGCCTCTCTTAGAAATAAATTTTAGCATTTTTTAAGTAACTTTATATTTATGTTTCTGAGGCAGAAACAAAGAAAAGTTGATGATTTAAGCATGGAGAATAATACGAAGTATTATAGCTCACCACAGAGGTCTGTGTGTTGTGAGTGAAATTAAGCAAGATTATTATATCACATGGATACATTATAAGTTGATTTATAAGCAAGGAATATTCAGTGGTTTTACAGTATCAGTGTTTTTTGAGGTTCTTTTTGCTTAAAATATATTGGTAAATTTACGTGTGAAAATATAACTGCAAATGAAGGAAACTTTTCATGCAAAATCCTGGTAGGAACCTTATATAAACAGAAGGTAGAAGCATGGAACACTGAAAGTTTAGCAGGTTCAAGCATCACTGCGGCTTAAAATGTTACCAGTAAAAGGCAGTTTTTAACATAATTTGAAGTGGTTACTTGCTTGATTCTTTCACTGGCCAGAAGGTAACTCTATCTTACTGAACTGAATGAAAAAAGATCCCAATTTCAGTAAGGCTGGGTTTCTTCCTTTCATACTTACAGTGTGTAACTACCAGGCTCTCCTCCCCTAATACAACTTGTGCAAGTGGAAATCCTACATATTGAAAACTCAGGCAGTGATAATGGGTATGTTGTTTGTGACAAGAAAATGCATTGGATGGCTGATGTTCAAGGGTGCATACTTGGCTCTCATCCTATAACCAGTCACTTTTATATTTATCTAGTTTATCTACTGCCAATCTAACCATGCCAACTAATTTTCCCGATATTTAATTTATATATGCCTTATGCCCCTGCTGTTAGGACAAGGGTGTTTTATTAACATTCCCTCTTAATGCAACCAGTCCAGACCACTTGAGCAGATTCTGAAGGGTGAAAACTTATGCTTGAAACACAGGAATTGTTAATTTGCACGCTAAGTCCTGGGTTGATGACTTAGGTTGCTTTTCCTTTAGTGGCTTTTGAACACTCTTGCTTAAAAGCAAAGTCCAGTGGATGTAGCAAATTCTGTTAAAGACAAACACGGGCCCTCTGGAGGGAGCATGACTGTGCCTGGTATGTCTGCTGTGCTACTTGGTGAAAATTATCTTCATTCTGCATGCTGGAAGATGATTCTTTCTGTTTTTACTGGTATTTTTGTGTTCTTCTGAACATCATCTCTGGTTAAAGAAATAAGAATCAAAGTATAAATTTAGAGAAAGTATTTCCATGATCTGTAGTTTGGTCATAAAAGCTTACCTGTGTTTTTCCGAGCCTTCACAAAATGAAAGTCTCCCTTTAACATGCAATATTGCAATCTTGTAATAGTGCTTCAGATATCAAGATCCTTCAGACTTCAAATCCCACTTAGACATAATTTTATTCAGTCATGCTCAAGATACAGCTGCATATTTGTCTTGAAATCTCCGGTTCTTACATTTTGAACAAATTAGAGCCTTATCCATATCTGGGAAATCAATAGAGCTAGACAAAATGTTTTTTTCTTCATCCCTCCTTTAGCATTATAGAAGAAAGCAAGTGATACATCTTTTAAAAAAAAAATAAAGAACAGAAAAAAAGGTGTTGATGATGGTGCTGCAAAACACCTACCAAGAACATGATCTGAGTCACTCTAGTGACATTTCTCCAAACTGTTCTTCACTCCACAGTGGAAAGAAGGTATCTGTGTCATATTGACATTTTCTATGAACTAATTACATTCAAATTTAAAAGATAGTACAGATAACATCCTTGTATGATGAAATAAAGTGCACTTAGATGGAAACTTTAATGCCATTTTTTCTGAAATAAAGTGTTCAAAAAGTAGTATATAACAAGAGGTGCTTCACATAACTTGCTAGTAGACATTTCATGTGGAAAATGGAATCAAGCCCAAGAAACAGAATAAAAGAAAACAGCTGGAATTTTAAAACTGCTTTTAAAACGTTTTCACAGATCATGAAAAGGGCAGCGGTGGATTTGGTAACTCATGGGTTAACTGGCACTAATTGAAGAGCAGTTCTTGAGGGCAGGACAGAGTAAGACTTGAACAAAAGCTAAACTTGCTGTTGAGTGTCTGTACCCTATTGCCAGACATGCGATAGTGACCCAGAACACAGTATTTTCCAGTTAAAGAAGCCAAAGTTCTTTATAAACTTGAGTGAATTGGCTATCGATGCCATCGTGGAGAGAAGATTTCACTACAAGAGTTGGTCTGGGAGTGTTCCTGCCCCCACACAAGATATTTGTGAGCTTGGCCTCAGGATGAAAATGGAGTAAGGAATGATCAAAGCTATGAGTTTCACTTTCTGAGTAATCTGCAGTAGTGGGTTGAGTTTTGGCTGTTTTCCCTTTTAGATTTCTTTCCAGAGTGGCAAAATAATTTTTTTTTTGTCTTTGCTTCATTTCCTAGATGCTGAACAGGGAAAAAACCCAAACAAACAACAAAATCACAATCTTATTTCTTCTGTTCACCTCCTAACTTTTCCCTAATCACAACTCCTTTTTTAACTTGCTTTAAGTAGTCTTCACATGAGTGCCTGTTCCTCAGCTGCCCAGCCAGTCCTTCAGGTGCAGTTACTGCGGAGTGGTTGCAGTGCTGGGGTGATGGTACAGTTCTGTCAGCACATTTTCGCTTTCTGCAGTTTTCACTGCCAGATCCTCCTCCTCTGGCTGCAATTAACCTCTGGTTTCTGGTGTGTTGGCAGTAAGTCAATCAGCTTGTTGGTATAAATTAATTACCAATGTAGAGATTTCTGTCAAGGTTAGCTCCTCAAAGGCCTGTCTCAGCCCTTTTTTTTGCCATACAGCTTTGGGACATGCCTAAATTCAAAATCCAGCTGTATCTGCAGCACTTTGTCACAAAGGGATAGTCACCATCTCTCATCCTCCTCACTCCCTGCTGTCCTTCTCTGGCTTTGCTAAGCTGTGACTCCCAAGGACACGTGGAACAAGGTTACTCCTTAGGGTCAAGCGTTGAGGCAGTGAAGAAGGACAGAGCAGCCGCTGGGCATGAGCAGTTCATGTGAACAGGGCACAGGGGATGTGCAAGGAAGAGGAGGATTAACACCATCACTTGGCAGGTTTTCTGCTTGTAGCTGTGGGTGGGCAATTTCCACAATGTGTATAGCCAGAGGAAGAACCTGTGCCAAGACTATGACTCGCTTGCATGGCTTCATCAGTCAAATCAAAAGATGCTTGAGATGATGGCAGCCAGTTCTCACTGCTTTCAGCAGCACATCTTCCTTTGTGTTGAACCTTTTAGAAATAGTCTCTCCATCAGTATATTGAAATCTTAACATCAAGTAACCATCTCCCAAGCAGCCACAAGAGAAAAATATGCCTAGGCTGGAAATGGAGAGTTAGCTGCAGACAACATGCTGATATAGTTATTTTTAAATTTTTCTTTTTTACCTCTGCAATTTCACTGATGTGAAATGTTATCTAAAGGCTGCATTCGACACACCTGTAGCTCATATGAAAACAACCTCAGCAACTGATTTCTTTTACATTCAGTAAATCCCAACCAATTAGATGTTTAGAATTTGAGTTGTTACTCAGATACTGATCTAGAAGCCTTCCAGATGACAGCATTTGCATGTATTAGTGCAGGTAAAGTGGCTACAACTTCAGCTCCATATTGTTGCCATTAGTTTTGCTTGAGACAGCTTGAAATAATTAGATTAGAATCCAGTAGTTAATGAAAAAAAAGCAAATATAAAGTTTATTTATGACGGAACAGCACATAGTAAAACTTGAGTGGTCTTTGTCATTTAGTCTCAGAGTAGAAGTTTCATTTTTTTAATGCTTTTATTACTAAATGGAACATCATAACACTTCATCTCTAAGAGAAGGTTTGTTAACTAAAGCAATAAGCGGAATTGATTAGTTGTTATTTTTGTATCCTGATCTGCTTTTTAAATTTTTCCTTACCAGGTTCTTCTGAGCCCTCCATTAGTGCTGTTTGCACCTTGTAATATATATCTTGCTATTGAGGTAAGTAATTTATACATATAGACTTCCAGTATTTGGTGATACTCAGATTTATGTATCACTTGAGTGGAGTATTGATCCTTCTACCTCTATTTTTATAGCCTAGTTGTTTAGGACATAAAAATGGGTGCAACACAATTTTCTGTAGTTAAATGCAAAGTAAATAGTATTTCTTAGTGGTAAACTATTCTTGGATTTTAAGGAATAGGTAAATAGAAATATATCTTTTGCATATGGATTCGCCAGCAAATTGAGTCAAAATAGATAAAAATCCAAGTGATTCATATTTTCCACTTTATATTCATAAATAAATTCATACTCATGCTTTTGAGTTTCTGTATAATAATTTAAAATATATATAGCTACTTTAGACTTGAATAAGCTTTGATAATTTTGAAGATTTCTATTCATATTCTAGTATTCTCAAAACCAGTATCTTTTAATTTGGTTAATTATTCCCAAAAAGTGAAAATGTGTCTATATTTTTAACCTAGGGCTTCTTCTACCCTTATGAAGAATATTAAGTTGAAGGGAAAATAAGGCTAATTTCTACATAATTAAAAATAAAAGAGGAATTTTAAAATAAGTAAAATTAAACAAGGAAAAGGTTTTGTTGTCTTTGCACACCAAGTAGAAAGCATTGCAGTGCCTGCACATTTATCAAATCATTCATCTAAGTTTGGCCCTTGCTGCGGAGCTGACACCTGCAGCACTGGGAAAGCAGGCAGTGGATAGGCTTACTTGATGTAAATTCAGGAGAATGCTCTATGATAGCACAATATATCAAACAAAATAGATAGGAATGAAGACAAAGGGTGGCCCTTTGGAAAATACCTATGAATAGGCTGATCATATCTTCAAAGACGGTTTCAAACCAAACCCCTTCCCTTTTTATTCCAGGTAAACTTCCTTCATTTTTGTTGTGTGTCAGCCATTTTGTTAATTATTTTTCAGTCTACTTGCCATATCTTCATTTAACTTATGTGGAAACACTTGTAATGTCAGTGAGATTTTAAGTCAAACTGTTCAATCACATCTCTTCCGGAGATGCTGCTTCATTAAAAGGGTAAATTGTGTGTCCATCCAGGTGACTGTACTGGGCTCCCTCTCAAAAGGAGCTCGTTATTTCCATGAACAAACTATAGTTGGGAAGGGTCAAAGCTGTGATTCAAATGCTTTTCCACTCTTGTTTTCCTTCATGTTTAAAATAACAAAGCAAACTCTGCTCTCCTTCTGATGAGGCTGGGGATCTTGACTGGTTATTCTGTACCAGTTTGTCATATGGAATAGCTTTCAATGCTGGTTCTGCACAGGCACAGAGGGGGAAATATTCAGCAGAGCTCTGCAGTTTGGTGGGAAGGAGAGTGTTCCCCTAGAAACAGAATTAGAGAAAGATATCACAGCCAGGAGTACTGAGAAAACTCAGTATTCATGAAAATTCTACATATTAAGGGAAATTAGTGTTTAGCAACACAATAGACTCCCTCTGCTAAGGGCTAAGTAATATAAAATAAAGGTATTGTCGGTAGAAATGTTATTAAAGTTATGGAGCTAAATTGAGCAGCATCCTGGAACATGCTCATGGCTATTTTATTATATTCTGCTTTGGGAAGTTCAGCTTCTTTTGTGGCATCTGACTGGGCAGGGAAAATTGGAGCCTGACATTCCTGGTGTTTCCAGCCTCCTTCACTGAAAGGAGGTAAGAATTGTTGCTCTCAAGTCACCAGTCAGCTATCCCTGACAGACACCTGCTTTCAGCCCCTCGAGCTCTGTGTCAGCAGCCAGGTCCTCTCTGCACCCTTAAGGACAGCAGCACAGAAGCTGGACCGTTGGCCAGGTCTGTTCCTTGGATTCGATCTCTTCTCTGATCACATCACCCCAGGACAAGCAAGCACACTGTCACCGAGCTCCACAGAAACATGCCACACACCTGAAAAGAGAATGTATTCAAATCTGCCTCAAACACCAACCAGTGAGCTCACAAATACACAGCAGAGGTGTCATCTTTCAGGAAGGAGCTTGGAATCGTTGACAGCCGCATGTCAGTGTGCTGGCTTATGAATATATATAGAAAAGGCCAGATTCATACAGCCTGACTGTGGCACAAATTCAGTGCCCTGTGTTCCCTGCTGCCCAAAACCAGTTAGAGAGAAAGTGAGGTGACAGCCATACTGTGTATTAAATGCACAATCAATACTGTAAATTTATGCTTAATGTAGATGATGCTGTTCCAGCTCACTGATCACAAGGAAAGGTCAAAATACTTGTATATGTCTTTAAAGAATGTCACCAAACTTTTGCACTTAAAAAATTAGAAGATACTAAGGGGTTAGACAAAGCAATTACCAACAGTTTATAACAGCAATCATAAGAATAGGGGCTGTCTGCCTTTTGTAAAGATCACTCCACCTGTGTGCAAATCTAGCTGAATCCAGGTGGAAGATGAGAAAGTAAACCCCAAGGATGAGGCAAGAGGCTTCCAGTACTTGTATGCACACATGTGGGTGCTCAGCAGAGAAATGGTTTGGGCTCCATTTCTGGGATGTGTGTGATGCTACCGGAGTGTGTGCACGGAGGTGCTGCAGACTGTGCTTGTAAGGTGGTTCTGAGCCTGAGCTCGGCTCCCTGGAGGATCCTCTTCAGTGCCCTTTGCTTGCTGCTCAGCTGCCCCCCAAGAATAGATTGAGAAGGTTTGTTGGAAGGAAAAATCCATAGTGAAGTCAAAGAAAGCTATGAAAGGAAGAACATGCCATACCAAAGATGAATTGAGTACTGCTTATGACTAATGGGTCTTAAGGTTTTATTAGGTTTGGTTTAAATCATTTCTTATTGATCGATAAATTATTGTTATCATTATCCTTCATATAATTGACCATCTTCATAAAGATTTAAGGTTTGAGGTTTATGTATGATAAAAGTTTGGAGCATTTTGAGAAATCTCAGAGTATATGTAATTCTTTGTTTTATTTTCCATAGTATTGTAACTTAATTCTGAATGCCTGTGTCACTTTGCAATACTTTCAAGTACAGCTTGACCCAGTGTGTTTTTGTGGCATACAAGAAAGTGGACAGAATTTAAAAAACTAAAAAAGGAGCCCCTAACAGTATTTTATTAAGGTAGTACTTCAGCTGTGATGGCCTTGATTTTGAAAGCAAGATACTTTAAAAATGTAGCTTTCTATTCTGTTGATTCCTATTTTTTCCATAACAATGCTTTACTTTGGAATTTTTTTGAAGGCTCGCTCTTGCTGTGCATTATTCCTCCTCTTCCTAAACAGCCTTACCTTGAGACAGTTATTGGCAGCAGTACAAATTATCTGGCTGCTGTAACGATCCATTAGAAGAAGAGTATGAGAAACCAGTGCAAATTAGCAATAAAAAACACTAAAGGTATAGATCACTGGCAACAATTTAGGAATAATATCTCTGCCTGAAGCAAATTCTGGTGATTCACTGGTAATTTGCTAGAAGCCTTTTAACTTGGTTCTCATTTGTAAAGTTAATAGTAGGTTATTTTGCATTGTGACTGAAAGACTTGAAATCTTAGTTATTATTTAAGACTATTGATTTCTCCAAATGGAAATTCACCCATATATTAAAGATCTTTCTGTCATAAATGATAAAGGCAATAATAAGAATATTGTTTCCACATATTTTAAAATGCTACTCTGGTGTAGACACTACCTTTGCTTGGGCATGAGGTTTGCCTGCTGATTGGCAAATAAAGTAATTTCTCAGTTTAGGCAGCTGCATTTATGACAAACATAAGAGCCAGCAAGTTTTGCAGTGAAGAATAAGGGATCCTGTTGTGATTCAAAGGGCTTGTGGGATTTCTGCAATCAGGGCAAACAAAGGAGGCAGCTGCCTGGAATGGCTGCATGGGACACCAACATGAACAATTCGAGCTGGGGATGCAGCTCTCTCACTTCTGTGCTGCTGCTGGAGAGGTCCCTGAGGGTAGGAGGAGGTTTGCTCTGCACAGCCACTGCCTCTCTCACTCTTTGCTGGGCACCACAGAAACCAAAGCTCTGGGGCTGCTTCCTGGCTAATTATCCAGGATGAAATGGCATCCCTCATTCCCACAGCTGGGCTGGAGCAATCCCAGCCCCGAGCTTTAGCCTGTAGTGACCAAGAGCCTCGGGCTGGTTCTGTGCTGATCATGCTCTGTATCTTTGGGGAGGATACAGAAGGGTGCTGGCACCAGTAAAACTGAGCATCCTGCAGCACTGGGAGAACTGGAAGTCAGAGGCTTTCCCTAGCTCTGATGGGCACAATGCAATTTAATATTAATATACTATACTGCCCATGAGAGGAATGCCTGTCCTTTTAGATCCTCACACAGCTCTTCAAGCCTAATCAGAAGGACCATAGGATATAGATTTTAACATAATTATTTTACAGGAAGTCACACAAATATAACAGGCAGGGCATAATTTTTACACAAATATATATCAAATCTTTAGTATTAATCTAATGATATTGTGTTGAACGCAATGTAACAGGAATATCTTCTTTCATTTTAGACAGGAATTTTTGACTTGGTACTGATTTTCTGTTTTAGATCACTTCCAAAAACTCATGCCCTGTGTGTGGCTTCTGAGGCTTTATTGCCATGTGGGTGTGTAAAGGTGGGAACACACACAGGTGAGACGCCACTGTGAGGGTGGCCAGATTAAATCCTGGGGCACAGGAAGGTCTGCAGGGGACAGAGGCTCATTAAGCAAAAGCAGAGGGACACTGGATCACACCAGAGAGAGCTGTACAAATGGCTGGGTCCTGAGTTTGCTTCTTTCCAAAGGCTACAGCAACAAAATAATATAAATGGTAGGAGGAAAAATGCAGAGCTGTTTTCAGAGGCCAAATCTACTATACCAGCTGCCTTCTTTAATTCTGCCCGTTACTCACAGTATAAAAGCAGTTGTAGTTGATTGCAGTGTAGTAGCATAATAAAGTTTATTTGTGGTACAAAAGAAGGCTCATAATACTTAACATTTACGAACTATATCTCCATGACATGTCCTTTTCATTTGATTTGCATTTGCTACAGTTGTAGGCATGCACTTCCCTTTAGGGGTCATTGAATAGCCTGTGTGTGTTTTTCTTAAATGGCATTAACGGCACACCGGGAATTTAATCAACTTCCTGCTGAAATTCACTCTGAATTCTTTTTTCCACGGGAAGTCATCAAGCTCAGTTCTGTGTGTGCAGTGTAATTCACCTAAAAGTACTTCACTGAAGGCCTCCTGTTGTAGAAAAGGAACCTTTCCATAATGAGGCATTTTTGAGGAAATAGCATTTCAGGCTCCATTCCTGGTTAGACACTGCTGCGTGCTCAGAAAAATACTTAGCAGAATTTTGCCTTCTCTTACACAATGATAGCTGACAGTGGAATTCCTTGCACTGGCATCCAGTCAGTCGAGGGAAAGATGCCAACTGCTGTGAGTTATGCTTGTATGTCTTTACTCTTGATTTCCTTATTTTGGTCCTTGCTAGTAGAAAATTTGCAGATGTATTTGGTAATACTTTGGAGGAAATCCTGGCTTCAGTGAGGCCAAGACTTTACTCCTAATTGCAAGATGGCAAATCAGGAGAATGTTTGCCTTTGTTCCAAATGTTTTGCTTTTATTAGCCACGTGTTTATACTGCTTTAAAACCTGTCCATCCCTGTCAACATTATGAATGAGAAGAGTTTATACAACAGAACACATCAGTGTTCAGGCCTTTTCTACCTTGGGAGCAGAAGATACTTTTCAGTGTTAACAGATCCTGACAAACCACCATCTTCTTTGCTGTGAGAAATAAAGTGCAATGCAAGTGCTAAAGCTGAATATGTAAATTACTATTAACATTAGGAATGGGGCATAAAAGTGAGTCGGTGTCTTGGAGGATGCTGCACACACTTGTGACACCTCAGTTCCTATAGGCTGTTTGGTCTGTGCTCTGTATGGTACAGGTTTGTGGCAGATGTTTTGCTGAATGAGGGAAAACACAAGTGGTGGGTTATTTGATTTTAGTCTTTTTTCAAAGAAAAAACATAAAAATCTTTTAGAGAATAATCATGTGTCTAAAGTCTGCTTAAATGAACATCTATGCCCTTTACAATGGAAAATATAATTAGAGAACTCATTTAACATGCAGCAAAAAATGGAGCATTTTTTCCATCACTGCTGATTTCTATGTTGCAAAAAAAAGTATGTGGGTTTATTTTTCATGCTTCCATCTCTTGCATGCAATTCTCTTCACAGGCAAATTTCTTGTCATAGTTTAATTTCAAATATGGGCCTTGTGCAATCTATTATTTAAAAACTTTAGGAATATAGAAGCTCTTTCTTTTCTTTTTTTTCCTTCCTTTTTCTAAAATAGGAAATTTAGTTAATAAGCAGTTTAAATGTACAGTCTTCTGAGGTAATGCTGCTTAGTGTCTGTGGTTTCTTTTAAGTAAATATTCCATTGCCAGATGATGTTTGTATAACACAAAAGGAAAGTGTCATTCTCCCTCTAGACATCCAAGTTTCAGGAAAATTTAGCAAATCTAGGAAGAAGATAAAATCTCTGAGATCAGTTTATAATAGTTTACCTTTGATTGTTGCAATGTTTTCCCACTGAAAGTGGCTTCTTAAGCATCACAGATGGTATCAGGAAAAAAAAATTATCAGGATCTGGTCTGAGACTCAGGAGAGCCGGATTTTAATTCTGTTCGTCATCTGTTTGCCATAGGCAAGTTACTTTGCCTCCAGTTATGTCACCTGAGACCTCTGGGTCTGATTGTGATACAGACAAGTCAGTCATAACTGCTGTATTGATTTAACAGCAATAACAAACTCGGGCTGGCCCATCGGCTCCCTCATCCATTGTGCATCCATTACTGCTCCTGTGACAATGTTCTGTTTTCATGTCTAAGCTTCACTGCTAATGGAAATTAAAAGCATTATGCTTTTGAGTAGAAGATCCACCACTCCCTACACTACTTAGTTTGATGGGGTTTTGTTGGGTGGCTGTGGGGTTTTGTACTTGGATTTTTGTAGCAGACCATAGGCTCTCAGAGTTGGCCCCACTCCAGCAACCTGAAAGCTTTAATCACTCCTTTGGAGAATCTGTGCTCCTAAACAGAGGATTTCAGCAGATGCCAGAGAAATAAATCTTCCTGAGATGAAAAGACATTTATTTTGTGTCTCCTCAATAAGTGGACTTGTTTGTGAAAGGAAATGGAAAGGAACTAGAACTGGAGGCTGAAATTCTTTGGCTTTTAGACTGGTGAAACAGGTAGCAGCTGTTCAGACTGATAGGCACCTTCTCCTGCAACACCAACCTGCAGCACCTGGCAGGGCAGGGATGGTCTGCAGCTCCTCCTCCTCCCTGGGAGACCTCTGCTTAGCAAGGACACAGATTAACAGCAGGAGATTTGGAGCTTTCAGAACAGGCATTATAGCAGAGCTGATGTAAAGCCCGAAGAGCTCGTGGCAACAACTTCTATTCACTGCCTTCTGACTTAAATTGAGACTGGCATCTGGTGTGAGGGTCTGGGCTCCAGTCAAGCAGATGGTGTTGAGTGTCGCTTGTACATTACGCTGTAGCTCACACACGAGGAGCTGGGTGAAAAGATGAGCAGATAAAATGATGCTGGGTAATAATCTCTTGTCTGCCTGTTAACTTCAGTGGGGCAGGCTCAGAAAGCCCTTCTAGTCTCTGTGTAAAGTGAATTAAAATGTAACCTTCCCTGCTCTCTGTGCCAATGTACGTGACCCTGTTCACTGCATTTATGCTGAATGGTCCTTATTTTCATCATTAGAAGACCAGCAAATTTTCATTGATAAGTTTTAGACATTTTTACAAAATTTTAATGAAAAATAGAGGATTTTCAGTCAGTACTTGTGACGTCTGACAGCTGGCCTGACGGCCTCACACGGGAAAGTAGCTTTGACCTTGACCAGATCCCACTGTACCCTTGAAAGAGTCACGTAAACATCCCATGAGACCAGATCTGTGGGAAAAGAGGGTGTGAGGACTGCAGGAGGGAGCTGGCTAACTGTGTAACAACGATGTGTGCAGGGGGAAGATAGCCAGTGAGAACCGTGATAGTTAGTGTTGTAATCAGGAGCTGTGAGACACGATGATATGCAAACAACAGATATGTGTGTTATGCTGGAGCTGGGAATAAAGGAGGAGAAGCTTTTTACTGATTATTCAGTGGCCTGTCCATCTCCACACCTGATAATCGCTACAAGTACTGGTCCCTCAAGCAGAATAAGGACCCAGCAGGTTTTATTTTTATAATTCTGAGGGATTTCTAACTCTTTTCTTCTTGGCATCTGTGTTTCACCTTTGGTCTGTACCCTCTGGTAGAGGAAGCACCTGGTGAAACTCACCCAACTTCCCCTCCTGCTAGGAAAGTCCTGATATTTCACTGGAGATCAGAGCAGCTTTTTAGATATCCATATCTGCTCAGTGTGAATCCAGGTTTCTCAGAACATGAGAGTCAGGAGGACTGACAAAGGGAAGCTGTCCTCCCTTAATGGGAAAATGCTAGGTCTCCCAGCAAAAATACCAGTCTCTGATTTCGTATGACTTATGCATGTGATTAAACTTAAGCATATGAAATATCCTGCTGTAGCCTCTTAGAGTAACCCTTTGCATAATTAAAACTTAGAAAAACATCATTATTTTGTCTTGGAGAGGATGATTTAAAAGCTGTGTCACTGTGATTAAAATTGCTAATTTTGTCTTGTAAGGGCAACTGCTGATTGAGATGAAATAAGATGGCTAGAATATTATTATTGTTCTCATTTTTCACATTAGTGGTTTCCAGCTCTCAGAATGTAGCCACACACAATTAGTATTCACATAACTGCAGGGTGGGAATGAGTAGCAGGGGATAAAGTGGCAGGGGGAGAGAGAGAAGAACTCAATGTTTCTTCCAACACAGATGAAGCAAATTTCCCTTCCATCTGCTTGAGGAGGTGCTGAGGTTTCCTGGCCATATTCCTGCTACCTTTGCCACCAACAACCTCATCCTCTATGGGTTGTGCTAAAGGTCGAGAAGTTTTTGTGTGGCTGAGCACCAACTGGGAAATTACATGTGGTACGTGCAGGGTCAAGAAGAAGAGGCTGAAACAGGAAGCTCCTTTAAAGAACAAAGACCTAAACTGATAATTGTTCATGAAAAGCAAACTCAGCAAATAGGTTATAATCAGTAGTCATGTGAACTGCGATCAGGTTATGGTGCTCTCTCCAGAGCAACAGTGACATTTTCATTTTTCCCCATCAAGATATTACTATGAATGTAGCTGCTGAATTGTATCTCTGTATTTAGTATTTTGCTGTCTTCTTTTTTACCGCAGCAGGCACATTTCAAATGGTCAGCTACCTTATATAAAGTAGCTTTTGTTCTAATATAGATGAAGATTCACCAATTTTAAGAGAATCCTTAAAATTAGCCTTGCATCTCACAAGACTTGAGGAAATGTTTCTTTTCTGGTGGCTAATTTTCAGCGCCTGCCTCTTAATTTGCACAAATAATTGACAGCTCATTAACGACTTGGTAGGAACTCTGAAAAACAACTGAGAAAAACAACTTGAGTACAACAGGGGGAGCAAAGTATCTGCTTTTCAGTTGTGCTCCAATCAGATTTAAAATGAGGTTGGAAAATAAGGATAAATTACACAGGAAGATTATGCTTGCATAGACAGCTCCTGAAAGCTTTCACCAGCCTGTGTGGGGCAGCTCATTTGAAGTGTGTGGATGCTCGTGGCTCCAGGGATGTCTGTGCTGGGAGTTCTGTGGTCCTTCTGGGCTGACCCTGCCAAGGCAGGGCAAAGACACTTTGCTTTAAACATTTGCTATGCCTTTTCTTGGATTTTACTCCAAGTTTTGACAAATTAGTTAACACTATTGGTTTTATCTGTATATTTAAGCTACAGGATAATTTTTTTTTTTCCTTTAATTAAGTGCTGGGCTTGGGGAGGTCTTCTTGTGGAAGTTGGAAAAGTGGTGCCCCATAATGAGGACAAAACCTGTATCAACAGAGCCAGTGGCCAGTTTTACTTCCAAATCCACTGGTTTCTCTTCTGAAGTAAAAATTGTTGGCGATTTAGACTGGTCACTAGAAGAGTGAGAAAAGTGTCCAGATGGAAAAGGTACCAGAGTAGCTTTCTGAAAACAAGTTACCATCTTTGTCTAAAGAACCAAATTAATATTTCATATCTGGCCTCATGTCAACATTCTCCCCGTTGTTTGTCTGATATAAGGAATAAAGGGGTAACATTTGAGAACATCAAAAGTTCCACAGAGTGCTTTCTAATCTGGTAAAGAGCCTAATTACTGATAGTTCTGAGGAGCTGCAACTCTAGTCACAGTGTTATTTTAGGAATATAGCACGCCTACAAAACTTGGTCTGGGACATTTAGCTCAGATCACCAGAGTGTAACGGTGAGGCAAATGCACGAACACAAAATTGGAATTGGGGAAAGGTAGTTTTTCTCTTTCCTTTTTTTTTGGAAGTGTTCTAGCTATTAAATACTGTTCTTGAAATAATTTATTTCCTTGGGAATCAGATTAAGATTGTATCAGCATGTGGTTTTAGCCATGGTAAATGGATAAAACTCTAGTTAATGATTTTATCAATATTTTATGACCTTGCTCTTTAATGTGTAATTGGTGATCCACCAGGCACTGAGTAAAGCTGTTCCCATAAGTAAATATTTTGATAAATCCAAAAGCCTACACAGAATAAAAAGAAATACTACTTGGAAACATAACTATTGACAGTATTTTTCCTCTTGGTGTATCAATATTATTTGGTTTTCTGTGGTATTTGAAATAATAAAAAAAAATTCAAAAGAAACTGCAGAAGTCAGGAAAAGGCTACTTTGCATGTAGAAGTGATTTTTGAGAGGAAGGCAAAGGCAAAAAAAAAAAAAAGCATAGTTTAGAGTATAGCAATGGGACAATGGGATTCAGGAAGTAATTAAACCAGGGTAATGGTGCTGCCATAGTATAACATAAATTGGGTAGTGTTCCCAGTGTAGATACTTCTGTGTTGCAAATTGTGGTTGAGGGTACAACCTTTAGTCATCAAATTGTGTATGCACACACATCCCCTGAAGCTGCCAGCGCTGCTCAGCACTGTTTCGGGGCACAAAGCATACGCTGCCCGTGCATGCGCGACGTGCCGGGCTGGGCGGGCACACACGGGTGGAAGGCTCGGCTCACGGTGAGCTGAGCGAGCTGGCAGCTGGATAGATCCAAACCACACAACTGGCAGCTGCATAGATCCAAACCACACAACTGGCAGCTGCATAGATCCAAACCACACCATGGGAGCCAAACGTGTGGCACACTGGGCTCAGGAAAGGACCTACCCGCTGCCACCTCTGACTCCTTCGCCAGCAGCAGAGGTGCGCTCTCAAGGCCAGGGTTCTGACAGACATTGTAGTGGAGACTTCCAGTGTTACTTCCCTGCATTTTGATGGCTTCGTAAACAAAGAATTTGCTGCTTCCAAAGCTGTCGGTAGAATAGTTTTGAATTTCTCATTTGCAGCTATTTTCTAAGCGAAGACCAAACAGATCTTCACACAATTCTGTTTTTTACAGGAAAGTCTGGGCCTGTTTTGGTTACTTCACTTTGTATTCTGTGCTCCTTTCTCTACTGCTCACTGGGCGAGTAGCAGTTTCTTTGTTATTTTTGGTTTTCAGTCTTGCATTATTCACAAACTTCTGTTTTGAATCCCAAAAGATGGAAAAACTTCATCATGCATTCAAATCCACACATATATTATAAGAACATCCGCTGGTGATGAGCGTCATTGGCAGCTTTCACAAGCTAACATTAATTATGCACATAACGAAAAAGCACCATGACTGGGAATCATCATTTCTAATAAAAACACTGACTTCTAGTCATGGATCATTTTATCTCTCCTTGGGGCTATAAATCACTCATGTCACTAGGATATATGCTTTTCCTCCTTTTGCTTTATTCTTTATAGAAAGCTGCTGCTGGTGTGGTGAGGGGATGAAGAGGAAAGTGTCTCGCTTTGTCTTTTTGAATAAACATCTCCCTCATCCACAGTGAGATGCCAGGGCAGATTCTGTGGCTGTGGGGGAACACAGAAGAGTAAATGCTGAGCCTGAGTGCCATGAACAAGGCAAAGCCAGGGGTAGATTCTGTGCAGTTGCTATGCTCCACCATCTCATGGTGAATCTTAGATGAGAGTTACATCTTCAGCATTTAAGGCTGTCGTATCCCTTTCTTTCTCCTCTTAGGTAAACAGGACAGAAAAAGGCATAGAAACTTTTCCAAAGCAAGGTGTTGGTATTTCAGAGAGGTGATTAGGTACAGGATTAATCACTGTAGGCTGAGAGCCTGGTCTGTTGTGTGAGCCGGTAAAACCCTTCCCTTGGTTTTTGTGATCCTTAACGTTGTAATGTATTTTATTTCATAAAGTGACCTCATTTAATTAATCACATGTGCAGTGAGACAACAATGGGGGGAGAGAGAGAAAGCAATTCTAAATTCCCTCCAGAACATCAATCAGGTTCTTTTTCTGTATATTTCTTATCTAATATTTGTTTCCTTACTTTCCTATGAATTTTTAGATTGGGCATATGGACAAGTTGTTAAAGTATTTCTCAAGTTGTCAAAAGAGGGGAATACTAAGAATCCTGTTTATTTTTTATTCACACAGCCTTTGGGAAAATGTTTCAGAAATGCTGTTGCCTGCAAATTAAAACCAAAAGTAATACTGGAGCCATTGATGTGCAAAGTGATGTAGGTTCTGGTCACAAACATTGCACAGACCCTAACTAAGGGTATGAAATAAGGAAATTTAAATTGTTTCGCAGATGAAGCAATGGGACCTAGAAAAACAGGTAACCTGTCATGGATTCTGTCTGGTCAGAATTGTGCTGCCTGAATCTTATTTTAATTACACTGGTTGAGTCAAAATATTTCATTTCAACTGAAGTTATATTTATTTCAATTTCCTTAAAATACAGACTTTAGAAAAAAAGTTAATTTCCTTCAAGATGGACTGAGCTGATATAACTAGTTTTTTGTTTCAGCCACAAAACTGAAAACTTGCCACCTTATTTCAGGCTTTCTTTCTTCCTGCCTGTCACTGATGGCAAGGTCGTTTCTGTCTACTTTTGTGTTTGCCATCTCTTGTAGCCTGCTTGGCATTTGGATCTGCAAATACTTTGGAATTATAGATGTACATGAACAGAGGAAGCCAGGTAAGGAGAGCTTGTCAAGATTACATCTCCTGCTTGAAAGTTCTTGTCAATATTAAAATACATTTGAGAGCAGTGAGATTTCCTGTGGAAGCAGCTAATACTTTTACAAAGAATTTCTGAAACACTGAAGAAATGTCAACTTGTCTTGCAAGTTATTTTTAAAACCATTTGCTCAATTCTTCTAGAGTGGCTCCACACAAAATGGAAAGGTAATAGATCCAGTGCTCAGACTGGCAGATGACAGTGAACCCATATATATAGATTTGCCTGGGAAGAGCATGGCCACCATTTTGTGCTGCAGCACCTGCAATGCAAAGGTTTCAAATATAGAAATGTTATACTCTGTTCAAAAAGCAAGCTATTTGGGAACTGTGTCAGGTTCTTAAATAGAATGTTATATTCTATATCTTGTTAATGTAGGAACCACAGTGGAATCTGTGGTTTATACTTTTTTTATGCTTCTTGGTTTCCTTTTGTACTTCTCTCTTCTCAGGGCTTGGTGGCTGTTTAGGGTGCGTCAGTGTGAAAAAAGAAGCAACTGGTGAAACACGGAGTTTCTAGAACAACCATTTTCCTGTGAACAGCAAAAAAAGATTTTAGTCAGGAGTATGAAAGGATAGAGTAAAACTTTTCAAAGTTTATTTTCTAAGAATAAGACGTAACAAGTCATTTTTTTCTTATTTCCTCTTTTAAGGCTGGAAGCTTCCATTTGCCATCTGAAACTTTTTCCTAAAATGTTTTTTTAAGATCTGCAAGCCCTCTTATGCAATATGTGTTGATATGATGTATGGTTAGAGAAGCTGCCTATTTTAACTTCACATTTCTCAAGTGTGAAGACATCAGATGAGGACCACAGTTTTGTTTTAGCTTCCAGAAAGATTAACACATATTAATATGAGTATGCCTTGCATTACAGCACTTTTCAAGCTGTGAACACACATTAATTGACTTTGACTGGAGCAATTGAAAGAGTGGTGCTATGAACAGTACTTTCCACAAATATATTTCTTGTTACAAGCATAGCTGAGGGTTTATGAGAATGTTGCCTGTTTAAACATCAGAATTTTGAAACAAATTGAATCAGTTTTAATTATTTAAAAAATGAAATGTAAAAACTTTCAGAGTTTATAAGCCCTAGGGTAGCTTAATTAAAATTGAAGAGAAATTAAAATCATCAGAATTTAGGGCAACAGGAAAAGAAATGATAGGTAGGAACTTCCAGGCTATAATAAGAAAAGAAATAACTTTAAGTCACTTGGCAATTGTACAATACAACTTCTCTAATATGCTGGCTCAAGCTATTAACTGACCTAAATCTTTTTAAACCATCTATGCTTTATCCTAAAATAAAGCATTTATGTATTGATAGTTCTACAGTAAAGTGAATTTACATCAGTTAGTTATCATGTTAATGAAAATAAACTATTGATAATTTACCATAAACTTACAGATTAAACTACTTGTAGATTACAAATGAATCCATAATTTAAACTCAAATTGGTTTCAGTATGAATGCTGCAAATGGGATTTCATCAGTCTGTAATATTCCTGACAATGAGTGGGGCCCACTTTTGAAAGATTCCTTTGCAGTCCATTTGCTCAGGAAGATCTGTTGCGACAGCACTGAGAATCAAAGGCTCTCTATTGCTATGAAATGTTCTGTATATAATCCCTTCCTGAGCCAGATGCTTCAGGTTATCCTGCAAAACTTGATGCATCTTCTTAAATCAGGGGTTCAGAGTGCTATTTGTATTTGTTTCTTGGTTTTGCAAACATTGGTGTAAGGAGATTTCTGCAGGCAGGTGTCAGGAGCGACACGGTGGCAAAGGGGGCCAAGCACTGTGGGGTGGGGGGGACACAAGCTTTTGTTGATGAAGTTCTTTGAGAAAATGATTGATCTCCTTTGCTCCTGAGGCATTTTCTTTCCTGGAGTCCATGGTGTGTCACGGTCTGCATGTGCATTTGTCCGATTTTAGATGCCAAAGCTTAAGCTGCCATTAGAATATTTTATCTGCCACAAGGTCCATGCAAACCTTCTTCAATATCCACCTGGACTTGAATATTGGGATCCATCCTTTTGTCATGTCTTTTACACTGTTCTTATTTATTATGCTAATACTTAGAGGCTAGTAAAGACCAGGTTTCCATTACTAAGTGTTAGCATCAGATAGGAAGAAGAGGATGAAACTTTCTTTGTTTTCAAGATGTCATCTTGCTTTTTATGATTAGAAAATAAATTCAGCACGTACTCAATGAAAAGCCAAACAGCAGTAGCAAATCCAGGCACATCATAGCATGGCATCGAGCTATCATTCAAAGTTTGTAATCCAAAGGTTTGAAAAAACATGGTATCAGATGACAGACTGCAGTTCATTGTTGGATCTGAGTTAACACAGTAGTAATAAGTAATTTCTGTAATAAAATCATAGCCAATAGATAATTCTGTCTGCTGCAGATGACAATTCAGTGTACAACAGCAGCTTAATATTGCATGAAGACATTTTTCTGACGTAATTTTTATCACTCAGAACTCTCAGAGAACTTATGCACATGCTTCCACCTACCCTTTCTTCTCTTCTTATTTAGCTCTCTACCCTTCTTAAAGAATGGTGAGTTGATCTCTGACCCTTCAGAATAAGGATGATTTATCTAAAATGTCTAGATAATGTGATACAAGTTCCTTTCCTACTTATTTTTGGAAAATAAAAAGAGCAGTGTAGAGAAAATGACTGCTGAAAACTTCACATGTGATTGCTCTGCCTTTTCAGACTACCCTGTGTTAATTAGATATGATTAAAGATGGTGTATTGCATATCTTTATTTTAAGTTTACAATTATGTTGCATGACAGATGAATGAACACTACTGTCTCTGATTTTACACTACAACATGAGAAGTATTCAACTTGAAGAAGTCATTCAGGGACGAGGCTGGTGTGCTTTCCGGGATTTTCTCTAGTGGCAATTTTGCAGAGATATCCAGGAAAATTTCTCAGTGTGAAGTTTGTGTTACATCAGAGGTAGGTGGCTGTAGGTAACACCAGGTGGGTGCAGGCTCAGGCAAGCCTGGGTGGGGCAGATGGACAAGAAATGGCAAGGAGTGAGTCTGGCCACTGCTACAAGGGTAGTGAGCAGCTCTGTACCGTGCACACCGCTCTGCCATGGTGCCTGTAGCTGGGACTAACACATCAAAAGCTTCCTGAAAAAAGAATAGCTTCCAGACCTGCCTTGATCTCGGCAAAGTGCAAAATGGTTTCAGCCACTCCTTTCCCCTGGGCTGTGAATTCTGTCCTTCTCCAGGCACTGCCACAGTCCCAGGCTGTGGATCCCTGGGTGGCTGAGCCGTGCTCCGCTCCCTTCTGGTTTTTGATATCACAGAGACCAGTTGGGGGCATTCGTTGTTATTTCTTTAAATCTATGGCATTGTTTTTGGACATTTTTCATTTGGTTGGTTTTGGTTTTCTTTTTTAGCGTCTTAAATGGATTTATAGGGCAGAATCAGGTGTTTCATTTATTCACAGCAAAAAAGAAGGCAATAGTATTTCTGCCTACTCTCTCTCAGTAATAGCTCCTCTCTAAGCTGAGGAAAAAAGGCAGTTCGGAGGCCATTACCATTTTGTTGAGTCTTCATTAAGGGTGCAGTTTGTGATCTGGATTTTCTTGCCTGTCATATGTATTCCCTTGTAACCCGCCGGTTCTTAATTACCCCAAGGTATTTCAGGCCTATCTTCTTTAGACAAGTGCACAGCTGTGTATTTTCTGGGGGATTACTATTTGAGCCCTAGTCTGAGCATTATTTAGATTATAAAGTATAAATTTAGACGTGTCAGGCTTATGTATTTTTCATAAGGGATGTGCAGTGGTTGGTAGGTACTAGGAGTTTCAGAGGAATTAATCTACTGCACAATAGCAGGGCTGATTGTGTGAATCATCCCTGTACATTCAGTTCAGATTCAGGCATTTTATAGCACCCTGCTTATGGTTTTAAACACTCAGTATTCATATTCTTCACATATGAAATATTCACATATTTTGAGGACCCTTTGGGGGAAAAAAAGCATTTAAAATACAAATGTGTTTGTGTGAACAAATTTGCCTGTCTGTATCTGGATTACCAAATGCTTCAGTTCTGATATAAACTATTCAAAAAGGCCTCATATCTCACATGATGTGCTTTCTGTTGTTACCTTTAAAAAAGATTTCAATCAAAATACACTTGTGGCCAAAACTAAAAAGAATAGCTGTCCTGTTGATTAATTTACATAAAACTATAACCAACATGTTCAGCAAAATGCTTGAAATGGAACCTTTCTGTTGGTTTCAGGAAACCTGCCTGTTCTGCGCAGTTCTAGCAAGGAAAATAATGAATAATATATTATAATTCTAAATTTTAGAACAAAAAATTAAATATTGCAAAAGTGTGGTAAAACTACTGAATCTTTTTTTCCTTTCTAAAAAAAGAGATCATTTTCCTTTGAGAAAGAAAATTCTGTTTTAAAAATGTCCCCAAACGCTGCTTTTGTTTACAGAGAGAGATGCAAAGTGAGCACTAAGCTTATTTTTAACTAAGAAAGAACCTGACTTCTTTGTTAAAACTAACATAGAATATTAATACAGTTGCAGGGAAAAAAAAAAAAAAACCAAACCAACGAAAATTTTATTTTTTAATGGCAAGAGGGAAGATAGCGGTTCCTTAGCGAAGCGAGCCGTGCGGTTTTCAGTTGCCCCAGTGTTTGTTAGTACCAGTCTCATGTGACGCTGGTAGCGGCACGGCCAGGCCGCAGAGAGCAGAGTGCGAGCATCCCGACTGGCAGCCAGGAAAGGCGCGGAGGGCAGGGCGCGGCCGCAGGGGCTCTGCCAGCGCTGGCAGCAGGCTGGGGCAGCGCTGCGGGGCGGCCGAGAGCCCGGCCGGGCATGCGGCACTCGGGCAGCGCTGC
Source organism: Callaeas wilsoni (assembly GCA_013398955.1). NCBI lineage: Eukaryota > Metazoa > Chordata > Aves > Passeriformes > Callaeidae > Callaeas > Callaeas wilsoni. The sequence goes on along the minus strand of VWPU01013061.1, from coordinate 24,402 downwards.
GGGGCGGTGCGGTGACCGAGAGCCCGGCCCGGGGAANCAGGGCGGTGCGGTTACCGAGAGCCCGGCCGGGCATGCGGCACTCGGGCAGCGCTGCAGGGCGGTGCGGTTACCGAGAGCCCGGCCGGGCATGCGGCACTCGGGCAGCGCTGCAGGGCGGTGCGGTTACCGAGAGCCCGGCCGGGCATGCGGCACTCGGGCAGCGCTGCAGGGCGGTGCGGTTACCGAGAGCCCGGCCGGGCATGCGGCACTCGGGCAGCGCTGCAGGGCGGTGCGGTTACCGAGAGCCCGGCCGGGCATGCGGCACTCGGGCAGCGCTGCAGGGCGGTGCGGTTACCGAGAGCCCGGCCGGGCATGCGGCACTCGGGCAGCGCTGCAGGGCGGTGCGGTTACCGAGAGCCCGGCCGGGCATGCGGCACTCGGGCAGCGCTGCAGGGCGGTGCGGTTACCGAGAGCCCGGCCCGGACATGGGGCACTCGGGCAGCGCTGCGGGGTGACCGAGAGCCCGGCCCGGACATGCAGCACCCGGGCAGCGCTGCAGGGTGACCGAGAGCCCGGCCCGGAGATGCGGCACCCGGGCAGCACCGCCGGGCCCCGGCACCGACACGGCTGCGATGGGCACCTCCGCATGGCACTGATGCTCCACTGCGGCCCCAACCTGGGTTTTCCTTTTTCTGGTTAGCAAAAGGTTCAGGTTTTGTTGCCTCAGGTGGTGCCCTTGGATATTCAGTGGTGCTTCAGCGACGTGGCATGTGAACAAACTCACCGAGATCCCCTGCCAGCTGGATAAATAATAACTCAATATCGCTTAAATATTATTACATATTATTGTTAAATTTTTATCTCCAACTTTTTGATATCCCAGCCCCTGTATGAATGGGATAAAAGGACCAACGGTCTGACGAGTCCTCACCTCATCTTTTTCTGGCTCTCTTCATAGTAGAGAGAAAAAGTGTCTCAAAAGGATACTGTTTCTCTTACAGATAATAGCCTGTGTTTAGCACAAGCCTCTGAATGTTCCAGGTGGCTTAATCATGTGAGTGCAAGACTCTGCTGCTGAGCTTTTGTTCTCTGCCCATAGCTGGTGCCTTCCTTATTTAATTGCTGTGAACATCTTCAGTTTGATGACAAGATGTGTAATAAGGCATCCAGCTCTCTGTGCATCTCTGGACACAGGAACCTCAAGAAGGGAACAAACGACACTACATCTTAGTAGGAGATTTATAATTAGCCTAGTTCTATACCTATCTGTGGGTATACTCAGTGTTTTTTTAATTAAAGTATACTCCTCATTCTGCTTTTAATCGAAATGTAGAATACTTTTCTATCTTACCAAGAATATATTAAATACTAAGGCATCGTGCAAACTGAGATATTTGCTAACGATAATAAATAATAATAAATATTAATTTATACTTGGCAAACTCTCTATTTCCACATGTTCTTTTATGTACCTCTTCCTTGGATTTCTTAAAAATGCAATCTTCACATGTCTTGCAATTAGTATTTTCTATAAATTTCATTATCTGGTTGGGGTTTTTAAATATTTTTTCTGCCCAAAATGGCAGAATATAGCAAAGTGTCCAGTGAAATAACATCAACACACATTTATAGAAGATTCTTTTATAAAATATTATGTTTTTAAAATATTTTGTGTAAAAAGTCTGAGTATTTCCATTTCTGAATTCTTCTAGCTCTAGAATTGTAGATGAAAAGGGAAATGTAGTGAGAAGATCTTCAAGGGGCTACCTAGCTTGGAGAGTATTTGCTTTAATATCTGTGATTGTTGACTGTTATTTTGTAAAGCGATGAAAATGAACGCCCTCCTTTCCTCCTGCCCTCCTCAGATTACAAATTCTTGATGAGGGTTGTTACTATGCATTAGGCCAGAAACAGACTGGACATCATTCCAGGGTTCTGTGGACCGCCAAATTGCAAATAATAGTAATGATTTTACCTTAAGAAAGTTAGTGTTGGTTTGTTTTTTTTTTTTCTGCTTAGCATGCACTACTACAACTTTATTCTTCGTAACTGAAAATAAGCAGACTTTGTTTAGTCTACTGCCAGAAAAGAAATTAAATCATTGTTAGACACTCTTTTCCTGTTTTTACTTATCACAGGTTCAAAAATTATCTTTCTTAAAGCCAATTTCAAAATATTCTTCATTTTTATTGCTCTCTTTTTCCACCTAGAGTCTATCTGTTTTATGTTCCAGAAGTAATTTATTTCTTTTATCTTTTCTTTTTTGGTGTTGTGTCCTTGTGAGGAATTAAAATATCTTGCATAATTAAGATCTGTATGCAATACAAAGTAGAATTGATTAACTAACAACAAAACTCTTATTTCTTTTAGTTTGGGTTACTGCAGCTGCTCTAATTGTTAAAGGCAAAATTATAAAAAAAGGAAGAGAAGAGAACACCATAATCAGTCTTATAGCTACCAGAATAGTAAGGGGGTTTAATTGCCTTGGTTGGCTGTGTCACTAATGAGTACAGTTTCATTAAAAGTTCCATAGCTTGTCTAATTATAGCTGGAAACTTGCAGTTCTCTCTTTTGCAAAGGAGTGCATTTCCTTGGTGCACTTCCCTGGTGAAAACTGTATGCCAGACCCAAGGCTGCTTTCCTTGGGAATCCTCAGGAGGTCAGGGCACAAATCCCATCCTGTGTCTTGGTGAACATTTTATACTGACTACGGCAAAACAAACTCTCCTCCCATTTTGATGAGCAGGACATTGCTCAACAATGTACACTTTATTGCACAGTTTTCAAGAGCTTCAGGTTTGGGAAACAATTGTAGGTTAAGGGAGGACTTCGTGTCTGTCTTAAAATTTGGGGGTCTTTGGTTTTGGTTTTTATTTCTTTTTCCTCATTTTGTACTTATCCTCTGCAAAATGTCAGAATTCAGCAGGTCTGCACATATAAAATAATATTTGGCTTTTGTCTTTTAACTCGTTTTGGATGAAGAAAATAGCAAACTTAGAAAATTTGATATAGCTTATCAAATGGTACAGATCTATTGCCCCAAAATAAACTGAAAATAAAAGTGAATACATTTGAAAGGAGATCTTAGTATGCAGGGAGTAGGAAAGCAGAATCCTCCAATCATCCCAAAACTAGTTTATCATTAGAACTAAGGAGACTAATTAAAACATGAATCCTTTTTGATCTTCCCTTAAAATATTAATTTCCTCCCCCATCCTACCAAGTAAGGTCATTCTTGTTTTTTTCTTTCCATGTGACTAAGTGGACTTATGAAATGGATAGGGGACTTTTTTTTCAAATGATAGTTTCAGCAACAAGGCATCTGGCGTAGCTGCATTTATGAGAAAAAACAATGATAAGGTTAAGATTTTGACGAAATCTCCCCACATTCCCCACAGTTGCCTGCCATCAGCAAGTATCTAAATCTTCTTTGAGGAGCAGCTTCTAGAGCTGAAGCACTTAAAGAGAAAATGGTAGTGGGCGTTATTGGGAATCTTAGAATGGGTTATGAGAACCTGAAAGCTGTCTGTGTGCACCCGCTGCGTGCAGTGGCTGGGTACGGTCACAGCCTTTCACAGCCTTTGCCCATGCTAGCAACGATTAGGAGAAGGATTGTCTTCTGTGAGCAGCAATTCTCCTCATGTCCAGCTACTTCCATGCTGATGCCAAAGCCTTGTTTGTACAACTTTTCTGTTGCTGGTGGCTGAAAGCTGGGGGCAGCCAGCGAGGGAGCTCTCGAGGAAGAGGGTCTGGGGGCAAGAGGGGTTGTTTAGCAGCAGATCCAGGCTGATGGTGAGTGGGATTGCAGAAGGGCGAGGTGGTTAAGCCATGGATTTACCAGGAGTCTGGCATTTGTACAATATATCTATTGCTATTAAAAACTCAGATTCTGTGGTCCACATCCTGCTGCTCTCGTGCAGCCCAGGGTGAGTCTCGGTTGCTGGCGGTGGCCATATCCAGTAGGAGATCCCAGGCTGTGCTTCCCTCTGTCTTGCAATACAGCTGTCTTTGATTCCATTACATTTTAGTCCACAGCTAGCTGTAGCCCCCGAGGACTGCTGCGCTCATCTCTGTGTTAAGATTCAGATTCGTAAGCCTTTAAATTTGATAGATCATTTTCTTTTATGTTACGTTAAAAGGGCTGTAAGGAACACCCAGTGATAATTTATTGAAAAGACTATTAACAATGAGGTTAATGACAGTGATACATCTCAGCTGTGATTCAACCTGGCAAAATAATTAGTACTTTCAGAAACACACGTGGTCTTTTCTTTTTCTTTTTCCACATGAAAGAATTAAATACATAACTTTTATTGCAATCTTGTGGGCTCATCGTTTTCCTTTATTCTTTAGCACAAAGGTTAAGATTTTTCCATTTCAAAGTTTTATGTATGAATTCCCCACTCACAAACTCTACTGCACTACCAGCAAGGCTCTCATTCCTGCGCTACAGCAGTGCTTCAGAGAGATTCCAAAAGGCTCTGTGCATTTCCTCTGGTATCATAAGCAACACAACAGAAGGCATGACTGTGTTACCCTGCGAGTCCAGCATCATCTTAACACCACACTCCTCATATTAGTCATTGCCAAACCAGGAAAAATATGCTTCTGCTTCAGTGGTTCAGAGGCACCATGGGCAAGGAGAGTTAATGGAATTAGTGCACATAATCAGTTTTTTCCTGTCATCCCAAGACATATTTGTAGCTACAACTGAAGACATTCTTTGTTACCATTCCTGCCTTTGCTAACGATCTCTTATACACTTTCTTTGAAATTTAAGCTGCACATTTAGGATCTAAGAGTATTTTGGTAAATTTGTTTTTGTTTAGTAAGAAGTTTAAATTATATTTGTGAAACAGTGCAACACTAGTGTCCAGTTTGAAGTTTGAATATGGTTTGAGTTCTTTTCTAGTTAGGAAAGACATGCAGAGGCAAAGGCAGGTGGCATTCAGTAATAAGTTTTATGACATATGAAGATCATATCCATATCTCATATTAAAAAGTGGAGTAAGTTAATTTTCCAAGCAAAATGCATTTATGTATACAACACACTTCTGTATGATGAATGTATTAAATTCATCAAAGCATGAATTTTCGTTCAAGGGATGTAGCATTTTCACTGTTTGAGCGTATCTTTGAGTTGTTTTGACATTAATAGTGACATATTTAATAGATAAGAGGTGCATCATTTGTGACAGTTTCATTGCAGCTGAACTTTTGAAGAATTCATTTCTCCTTCCTTACACATGTTCAACCTCCCAAGCCATATGCTCTGTGTTCCTCAAGATGTTTTGCATCAGATCAGCCAACTAAGCGCATCAAAACATGAGTTATCCCAGAAATGAAAGACAGGCTAGAGACTGAAGTATACAGCTAATTTTTTTTCTCCTGAGAAATCTTTGTCTCCTGATTACATCATACCCTCAGCTTGTGTGGTAGATGCAAGTAAAAAACTAATATTCCAGCAGTAATTCGCTGCATTGCAAACTATCTCCCTATTAACTGGCAAGTATTTAGTTTCTGTTACCTGCTGTAAATGCAGGATGCTGATCCCTGTGGAATCTCGAATTGATACGAAATTTTAAGAAAATAGAAATGTTTTCTTGTTGTTGTTGCTGACATTGAGGTGAATTGAATGTCCAAAAGTGAATTATTTTCAGTTTTGGGGTCCCAGCCTGCATATAATGCATTTTCTTATACTTCTTAGGTGTTTATTTTAGTGCAGAGAAGGCTGACATGTACTTTTTAGTATGTGAGCCACTTCAGTGTAAAAAAATCCAATGTAAGGAAGATATCACCTCTGTATTTAGATGTCTTACCTTTCCTGCTTATACTTCACTTTATGTTGTTGATGATTAAAATGGTGGAATGTTATCTGTGAATTCCATACTTTCAATTTGAAAAATCTACAAATTTGCAATATCTAGCATGAGCCTTATAACATAGGCATTTTTTTCCAGGACTGTCCACTTCCCTGTCTGTCCTTCATGTGTGTCTGCAACATTTCCACCACCATTTCACCTTGTAAGGCTATGGCTGCAATCCACTGAAATTCCATGAGTCTGTTGCAAAACCTGGACATTCTTTGTGGTTGTCTCCAAGTACAACAATTTCTAACACATGCTCCAAGGCCAAATGGTTGAATTACTTATGTCAGGTATTCCTTGCTCCTTTTCTGAATAGTCGGACACTTGGAAACCAGCCAGATGGTCAGGAATGGCTTCACATTCCTCTTCCATTCACGTGGGCAGAAGTGATTTGGCAAACACTTTGTGCAAGGGCCACCTTCTTATTACCTGTTTCAGCTTTTACACCTTTCAGTCTCCCATTACAGGCGAGATGAACTTTTGAGAACCACCCCGTTTCGCCCTCGTGGCCAGGTGCAGTGTGCCAGCCCTGTGTCTGGATGAGCTGGCTGCTGTCCCTGTGTTCAGAGCCAGCTGCTTTGGCCTCAGCCTGAGCATCCCTGGTGCGCTCTCTCTGTTGAGCTGGAGCTCAGCCATGAGTGCAAGCACTGGGGAGAAGAGAACCCCCATACACAAGGGAGAAGAGAAGCCCCACAAGCATGGCTGGTATTACAACAAGCAACTTTGTGAAGGTCCTCATGTCTACGGTTGCCTTGACATCTCTTGCTGACCCCTGAAGCAGAGGAGAGGAGATTGACCAATATGTGTAGGACTACAAGGAAGCTTCTCTAAGATCTATAACATTTCTGCAGTAAGTACAGGATGGCAAAATATTACTTCTTGATATTTCTCCTCTTTTTTCTGTTTTGCATGCTCTGAGTGCAATCCCAACAAAATGGTTATCCAACATGTCCCTTCCAAAGCCTTTTACATTTCTCCTCAGCTTATTTGGCCAAAACCAAACTTGTCAGAGTAATGCCGGCATTGGAAATCCTCTTGGCTTAGAATGGTGATAATACAGAAACCAGCAAGCTTCCTGAGTGAAACAAAGCTTCCAAGTGTCTCTTTCAGAAGTTCTCTCTTGTACTGTTTGAAAGGATGCTCATTGCATTTTCACATCATAGGGTTTCTAATTATATCTCCCTTACCATCTTGATATACTTACTGAGATATTTTTTCCTTAAGCAAGCTGCAGGAAGGTGTGTTCAATTAACCACCAGGAATATATTGTATTAAAGAAGCCAGATCTTTCTGGAGTGAAGGGGGTTTGGGAAGAGATTTCACCTTAGTATTCAAATGTATTCCTCATATTTTCTGTCTTTTCCCCCAGAATACATCAAGCACAGGCAGTTCATTTTAACTGCTGTTTACAATACCTGTTATGCTCGCTCGCTTAACCTCAAGACAGAAAGAAATGACAAAAACTGTGCTGTTGAGTAAGAATAATCTCAGTTGCATGATCTCTTCTCAAACGCCTATTTGTCTATTTTATGGCACTGTGAAGGATTATGTTTGGGGGGTGACTTTGGTTTGTTTTGGTTTTCTTTTTTTTTTTTTTTCATTATACTGTTAATCCAGATGATTCCCAGCCTGTTATCAACAATGATGTTATGTAGCTATTATGTTATAAGGCTTAACCTGATTTGATTGACAGTTTTACAACCACAGCAAGGAGTGATAAGACATAGCCTTTGTGTGGGATAAGATGTTTATTTTTTTCTCAAAAAAGAATCTTGTGTTAAATATTTCTATAAAACTTTAGATGTCATGTTGTTGTTGCTGGTGGTTTTTCCCCCCTATAGGAATTCTATATCCCAATAATAGTGGCACAGTTAGCACATTCTGGCACATGCTGTCCTTGATAGCAGGGGTTACAACACCTGAACTGCAGGGCAGGTGGGTCTCCTGTCCTGTGGATGGGTGCTGTACCCCATTTGTTCAGATGGGAAACCCTACCGGAAATGACCATGGGCTGCTGCCCACCTTGAATTTTCTCTCCAAGGAGGACCTAGTGTGGTGTCAGTGCCTGCTAATGGGTGTGGAGAGAAACAGGGGAAAAAGAAGTCCTTTGCTGGAGAGCTTTCAGTGTTATAGAGAGGATCTGGCCGCAGAATGCAGCCAGACTGCTCCAGAATTTGGTAAAATGGATACAACCATTCAGATTCAAGAGTGAGCTTGGGCTTGATTTTGATCTCTTTGCAGGATCAAAACCAAGGTAAGACAGCCCTCAGACTGCTGTTAGTGGAAAGGAAAGGTGCAGATTTCAGGCAAAGACAGAAAAGGTAACAGACTGCCCAAGGATCCTGCTGTCAATGGGCTTGCTGAGGAACCTGGGGGAAAACAGTGAGCCTGCTTCTCTGACAGCCACAGAAGACAATACCCTCAGGTGGAATAAACTGATGGTTTTCCATCAAAAATGGTTCTGAGAATGAGTCAAGCACTGCCTGACAGAAAGATTACTTTTTAAAGGCCGTTCTGTGCAGCAGCAGATGGCTCGCTCCACTCCTGAAGTTTGCCTCGTGCAAGTGAGAAGGTCTAAATATGTCCTAAACTGCTGCTACTATTAAACTTCACAGATAATCCTTCCTACCTCTTGCAGACACTTCTGTCAAATTTAGATTAACATCTTTCCTTCAGTGTAGGTGAGGGCACTCCTGAATCGTACTGACAAGCAGAGCATTTTACATAACACGCAGAACTCGGCAATTCTGTGTTTGTTTTCCTATCCAAGTGACTCTATGTGACAATGTGTGAAGTATGCACAGATGGCAAGAACAGTTATGTTATCAAGTTTGTTTCCTCTGCCAATGCTTACTGAAAAATAATTTCAGCTCCCCATCTAAAAGTATAAATAAACGATGAAACAAAATATCTTTTCCTTCCACTGGCAGAATAGACACTTCAAAGTTTTTTCTCAGAGCAGCTATATATGATTAAATGGGACAAGAAATCTTCTGAAGATGACAGTTCTTCTCATTCATATACCTTTCAAAGTACATAATCTGTTTAGCCCCTAATTAGGTGTCTCATTATATTTGTTGTTAGTTATTTGCATAGCCTGTAAGCTGATGGAGATACAAAAAACGAGATGATTAATGAAGGGAAGCTTCATTTCACTGCACATCTGGATCTAACCATGGGTCCTGAGGACATTTGGTATGCCATAACCAGCTAGAAAACCTTGTTTTTTTGCAGTTATCCAGGAAATGTTTTGGTTTTGTGCAGCTGAGAATGCTTAGTTTGCTGTGAAAAACTGAAAAGCCCAGATGCAAGAAACTTTCCAAATTAGTTGAAAACCCTAACCCCTTTCCATCAAAAGCAAGATGTTTGACTATGATTTCAGTTTTCCTTCTAACGAAAAATGAAATAGTTTGTCAAATAAAGAAATTTGACAATGGTGTAAGTGCAGCCATATTGGAGAGTTTTCAAAAAAAAAAGGAAAATGAAAAAAACTTGTGAGTCTAGAAGGTCAAAACTATGAAACATTTTTATTACAGAAAGAAAAGGAACAGAAGAAAGAAAAATAGCATTTCAGGATTCTTTTCTTTTTCTGAATACTATTCCTTGGAAAGAAAATGCTATTTCTTGCCTTTTTTAATGGCTGAGTTGTCATCTGTACCTTTACATAGGTTTTGTTTGGGTGGAATTGCTTTTTGTTAGTATTTTCACATTTAAAGCATCACAGCTGAAGAATAATCTTTTTAAAAATATGAAGGCAGAGAATAAAAATATAAGGAAGCAGGATTTTTCTTTTTGTGGTGTTGCAGTAAATGCATAAAATGAATTCTAAATTCCTTCATTTGTACTACTCTTTGCTTTTACCTCCTTCAACTTACAAATGTTCGTTTTCTTTATGTTCAAGATGATACTTATCAGTTCTTTCATGAATGCAACAAAACATTTATTTTAAATTCTGTATATACAGGCAAGCACTGAAAAATTAATGGTTATTGTGAGGTATTGAACTGGAGAGATTAAAATTTTCAACTTCTGTGGTGGTATTCAAGTGTGATTCAGTAAACATCTGCAGTATTTTTCACGTAATTCATAAAACAAGAATATTTCATTTATGTAAAACATGGTGAAAGTGAAATCTCTTTGTCAGTTATAGATAATTAAAAATGTAAATAAGTGAATTAGAAATTGTTTCTTAAAAACGGACATCGATATAATTGAAAAAATAATTCAGTTAGTCCAGGAGAGTCCATTGAGTTATTCACTGACACATTGCTGGCTCCACTTTAACACATTTTATTTTTGACATTTGCATGTCTTTGACCTTGGGTCAGTTTAAATGCTTGAGATATGATCCCTCCAGTCAGCTGATGCAACAGAAATAAGGATGCAGGATGTCATCACCTTGTCAAGCCCCGAAGCCATCTCTAAGAGGTCAGCCATTCACTTCCAGCTTCTGGTGGAAAATTCTCTCCCGAGACATTGTCTGTCAGTGGAGGGATCAGGAGGTTCCCGAGGTGCGAGGGGATGGAGGTGACACGTGTGCACTGCTGCTCCAGCAGCAAACGGAGAGCAGGGACAGCTTCGTGCACTAGGGAAACTTTCTCACCCTGGAAATTTTGCAGCATATTTTATAGCGGTCTCATGATTGATTTCCAGTTTAATCCCTGCATGGGCTGCCTAGTGCGGGACCCTGCACTGCCGGGCAGGGCAGTCTGTCTGCAGAGGGAACCCTATTGCTGTCAGCAGAGAATCGGGTGCTTTAGACCAAAGCTAGGAGCAGTCAGGATGCTATAGCATGTGCTGTTCAAATGTGGATTCTGATTTTCTTTAGCACTCAGAGTAACAGTAAAAATTTATTTCCTCTGGAACTTTTAACTACTGCAAAATTTAAATTTTGATCTTGCACTTTTTCTGATAGTTACACATGCCTGAAAGATGCTTAAGTAATGTAAATCAAGTGAATATCGTTGGAGAAAATCTCTGTTTGAAATATTAATTCTACAAGTTAGAAACTGAAAGAGAGAGAATCCAAGATGACTGGTACAAAGTAGAGCTTTCCTTTTCTCGTGTACAGATACATTCCAGAAGAAGGAGTTCCAATTCTAGTTAAAACCACCAGTGGCAATAATTTGAAAAGCTGTTCATGATAATGCATTTCCTGGCAACTGCCCATCATGCCCCTTAAATATATGTACAGTAAGGTTGTGTTAGTTTGGTCTCCTAGAGGGAGAAAAAAACCCACTCATCAAACACACATCAGGGACTATAAATAGGGAATATTGGTGTTTGGTCTTTAAAAGGAATTGTATAAAGAGCTTTAAGTTTGAGACAAAGTGAAATTGTGAGGCTGCCTACAGGGATTGTGTTTTCATTTACAACGAGTAGCACGCAGGAAAAAGCTGCTAATTTTAGTCAAATAAGGGCCATTTCCCCAGAATGTACAAATATGCACATGAACCTGATATCACTCCACTGCAGTAGGGACCAGTGTGTATTTTCCATTATTTTTCATGAAAGAGTAAGATGACCCCTTCCTCCTAAGGATTGTTTTAAACACTACCTTTGATGTAGTGAGTAACCATGCACTTTATAACTCTTGAGTGGATTTTTGAAATTGCTTTCATTTTAACTAACTTTCTTTTGTCCACTGGGAATTAGAAGTCTGCCTTTTAAAGCAGCAGAGCTAAATCGCCACTGGATGCTCTTGATATTTCCAATTTATATTCTTATATTTTATAGCTAAAAATAGGATGTGAATCATGAGTGTAGGTAACGTGCATGTACTGGAGTTGATTTGCAAGGTTTAGTATCCCTGCAAAGAACTACAAGCAGTGAAAATTCGATTTGTAATCCAGTGTGCCTAACTTTTACCACAGGACAAACACCACAAAGCATTTTGTTTGTGCTAACAGCCTGCACTGACTTTAGCTGAATCAATGCGGCAAACGTGAAATAGTTTATGAGCTAAAACTCCTAGATTTGCTCCACTCCGACCTACTTTTCTCCCTGTGTGAAAACAGAAATGACTTTTTATAAAGGTAGTGGAACTATCCCACTAAGTTTTGTCTTGAGGTGTTTTTTTTTTCCAGCATCACTGTTGATACGTTCTTATGTTCTACTCACTTTTTGTCCTCTCCTAAGGCAAGATGAACTTTATAGCTAGTCATACTTTTCTTGGCCCTACTTGCAGCTACTTGCTTATATTTTAAGAGGTTTTAAGTGGGATTCCCACTCTAATGGGATTTTTATTCCATTATTTCCTGTAATCGATGGATAAAGGATAAAGAATTGCAGATATGTTTTCAAGTTATTCCTGTGTTTTCCAGTATGATATATTGGTGTTTAGGCTTTTGATATAAGCTAGTATTTAACCATGATTTTTTGCCTAACTTTCATAAAGAGGGAGGTAAGTAATTACAGCAGAGTAACTTTGACAAATAGAGTTTAAAAGACAGTTAAATAAACAGCAAAATAATTAAATTTGCTGTGTGAGCTTTATATTATGGAGGAAAACATAAATTCATCCAAAGTTAAACAACAAATTCTACTATAATGAAAAACACTTTTTGCTCAAATTAGAAAATTAATCTTAATGAAGAGTCTAAAATTCCAAAGGATCCATATATGTAAATGGGTAAAATAAGTTAATATAGAAAATAAATGGTTGAAGAACTGCTTGTTATACAAATTTTTGGTAATGTGTGTTAAATCAAAATGTTATGTGCATTGGAACACAGCGCTCTTCTAGCAGGATAAGCAGACCCCTAAAGCAATCTTGTTCAGTCAGTTGGTCAATGTGCTTGTACTTACTTTAGAAAAACCCAAATAAACAGTTTGGTGTATGCTTGGAAATGGTACAACTAAAAATAATTGAAAGAGCTCCATACCTGTGGGTATATTCTCCCTACAGGAGTTCTTTAAACTGCTTTCTATTTGGTATTTCCTCCTTTGGCAGCATGCTCTGAAAGGCGCCCTGTCCCTCTGGAGCAGTGTGCAGTAATTCACTGAGGCACGGCCTCTCCGTGTCTCGCTGGGGAGAGGCAGGTGGGGCTGGCTCCTCTGGGGCAGGGGCACGGCGGGCACGGCGGGCACAGAGGGCACAGCGGGCACAGCGGGCACAGCGGGCTCGGGGCTGGCTGGCTCCCGGCTGCACCTGAGGCTGCCCCGGGACGGGCGAGGGGACAGTGTTGGCCTGGCCTTCGGAGGCCAAGGGGAGAGTCCTTGGTTATGGCACCACCTGCAATATTGAGTATTATTGTCCTGGTTGAGGCAGAGAGCTGGCACTTCTGTGTCAGTGTGGGAGGAGAGGGCACCAGATGTCCAAGTTTTCCAGAAGAATTTGATGTGGCTTTATTTTAGAGGTTAAGTGCTTTCTGAAATAGGTGGTATTTTTTTTCTGTGCAATTCTGTCTGTGCAGGTAGATAAATACATGTAAATGAAAAAAAATCAAGTGTATTAGCTTAGGATCTGGAAACAACTATTCATAGGAAATGCAGGAAGGAAGCCTAGGATATTTGCTAGAGAGAATGAACCTTTCTTAAGGTAACCATTTTAATTTACTTTATTTGTTATTCTTAATTGCTTGAAAATATCTTGGCATCATGTGTTGAGCATTGCACCATATTTTAATCTCTTCCATGCTTCATTTTTATTTTTTAAAAAAACTCTTATCATTTAAAAAAAACCAAATCTGTGAGTTTCTATTGAACCAGTCAGGAGCTATAGAAGATATTACTTCTGCATTAACTCTGTAATGATATGACATCTTGATATGATGCACAATCAACTTTAAAAATTATGTTTAATATAGATTAAATGGCTTCTGGAAGGTTAAATAATATACAGCTAGGGAAAAACAAAAGTGGTGGGGGTTTGTCTTAAAGAAAAAAAGAAACTAAAAACTCCTGTCTAAATTATGAATATTTGAATTGATGAATCCCTTAAAATGTCCTCCTATTCACTATTATATTGTTTTAGTTAGGGGAGATGCAGAGAACACTGCAAAGCAATGATAATTACTTGAGATTAAACACTACCACCAGAGAATCGAAACAAAGGCTGATTTACCAGATCGAACCCACCAGCCTTTATTGTAGAAAACAATGCAGTCCTCTGTCTTTGTCTTACAGCTCACTTTTCTTTCAAGCAGATTAGACAATTCCTTCTCAGAGTCTTTCAATTCTAATCACATCCATTTTCCATTTCTCCCTTTTCATGTGCTCTTTCTGAGAAAACTGACTATAAATGATCTGACTTTACCCCAGCCCTTGGCTTGCCTTCCCTTCCCCTCTCACAACCCTGCCTTTTATCTCTTGGCACTGGATGCAGAAGTTTCTTGCCTGCACAGTGTCTGATCTTATCCTCACCAATACCCCAGTGACCTTCACTTAATTCATCTCCAGATCTCTCCTGTGTCCCTGACTTTCCCTCCCTTATCATTCTTCTGAAGCTCTCTGCTTTTATTTTTTTGCCACCATCAGTGCAATGAGGATGCTGTTAAGTAAAACCTCATGGCCCATGCAATTATCCAAAATTCATCTTTTATTACTAAGCTTCTCCAGCATTCCCATTCTCATTTGTCTGGAGACTGTGAAGCCAGTTCCTGTGTCTCGATTTCACCAAAACCTCTAAATAGAAGAACTAGTTACAAAGCTTCATTCATGCAGATTCAGCTGGTTTTCTGACTGCTTTTCTCCTTTTACATATCACCTCTGGCTGAGCACAAGGTCATCTGCTGTCCTTACCTGGGTTGTTGGCAGACCCACTGCTGTACGTGCTTGTCTCCATCTGCCCACCTGCAGTTGGTGTTCATTCAGTACAGTCACCCAGGACTCTTCTTCCTTAACATCAGAGTCTCATTTCCATGATTTCCCTTTTGGTTGCCAAGAAACCCCTGCCTTGTGTTGGTGTTTTAGGCCACATTGTGCATATCATCCCTCGTCTTCTCTGACCTGCAAAATCCAGGCCCTGTACATGTTCCCTGTCCATTGCCGAAGCCAATCCACTGCATCTGTCCATGGGTGTGCAAACACCAAATTCATTGCTTGTATTTGCTTTTGGTGCCACTTTCCTCTACAAAGATCTTTCTCCTGTCTTGTTCCAGCCAGTTCCTGTTAGCCCCTTTCTGTGGAAACATTTCCTCCCAAGCAACCTGATTTTCCACAGCTTAACCACGTGCCCTCTCGGCTGCTTTTGAACTATCAACTCTCGTTTTGTTAGCCCAGGTTATTCCTTGTTAAAACCCTCAAACACGTATTTTTCTTCTTGCCATGCTTCCTCATATTCTTGGAATATTAATATGCAAAATACCTCATTAATTCCTTTCAGATGCTACTGTAAAGCTACATGATTTTACTGTCCTGATTAAAATAGTTTTGACAGCGTTGAATACAGAAGTGTGCCAAGGCTGCTTCTTGTAACTAAACACTTTTTGTCTTTGTGTTTTTCTTTCAGTTTTTCTTAAAATTGGACTGAAAGCTGTTTAAACCGGATCTCCATTTTTTTTAATGAACTAATTCACAGCAGAAGTTTGTGGGATTTTTTTGTACTTGGAAAGAGAACTCTTTGTAGTAGAATTCTTTTCAATTGTCTTGCAAGACCACCATCTCCTTCCCCCACTCCCTCACTCTTTCCTTATAAGCAAGAGCTTAACTTTCACATCTGCATTTCTCATTAAGACCTGACTGTTCCCATGAGAAGCTCAGAATCTCTATTTCTGTTAGATTAGAAATCTGGCAGATGTAATTATAAAGCAGATGATAATAAACTGTTTGATGTCAAAGCCTTTGAAATTGTTTTATTTCCAGCCATCCTTACATTCAGTTTCTTATTCCCTTTTTCTAAAATGCATTTTCCTGAAGTAAGGATATTTTCTTGTCACTGTAAGGCAGATACCCAGAAGTTGAACATAATGTGTTTATCTTTCTCTGAGTTTCAGCAGGCAGACAGTTTAAAAAAATCAAATTTGAAGCCTGTAATTTCTCGGAGGTCTTTAATTTTGTTTTTAGCAGTCTGCTTCATTTCTAATTTCCATTATTATTTCCCTCTGGTGATGCCTCCACAGACCTACAAAAGCAGAATATAAGAGATGAGTTGAATATGGAAGATCTCCAGTGCCTTTGGAAAAACAAGCATAATTCTCTCTCCAACAGCCTCAAATAAACAGTGGCACACTGTTTAGGTATGATTAGGTATAGCTTGACAATATTTCTGTGTGAAAGAAAACAGCTAAAAAAGAACTATAAGCAGTTTGGATTAATCATAGTACAGTTTTTGTGTCTGTAAAGACAAATGTGCCAATTTTCTGCTGTTTCTTAGATCTCATTTCTAGTACATTTTAAGAAGTTACTACTGTGTACCATATCCTTGAAAGAAATGTGTGGGGAAGCTCTGGCTGCTTTATTCTAGTTATCTGAAGTTAATTTTTCTCTCTTTATGAGGAGAAAAAACCCTGATGCCTAGTCTTTAGCAAATAGTGTTGGTAACCTTTGAATTGTGAAGAGTTCATTCCAGTATAAACTTATATTGAAAGACAGCCCATGGGATGAACTTTCAGGATTTTTTAAATTTTTTTTTACCACAGAGGCTTCAGAATATACAATATCTGTGCTTTGGTTTTAAGAAAGAGAACACCCTGGTGAAATTATAACAGAAAATCTATTATTTCCTAGATGCAAAACTTGCACCCTCAGAAAGCACATTCGACTGCTAACTGGTCTTAAAGTCTCCAATTTGGATGCTTCCCCAAAAGAATTTGCTAGGTCCATCCCGGGCTGCACACATCCCAGCTTGCACAACAGTTTGGGCCCCATGTCTGCATTCTCATGGCTCTGCACTGTCAGCTCTTGGGTAAAAGAGGGAGAACAAAAATGTCTATACATGAACCTCACTTAAAAACAGTTCCAGACTCTGGAATTATGCTGTATTTTGTGTCTTGAGCTTGGGCCAGAAATCAGTGAAAGCGTCAGCATTTCCTAACACTATTTATGTTGCCCCAGATATCAACTGGCTTTTCTTTCAGGTTGCCGAAGTGGTGAGCTCAGCCCCATATCTTACAGCTCGTGTTCTGTTCAGAAGACTATTCATTCTGTTTCAAAAAGGTTTTTGTGCCTACAAGGTGTTTCTTCCCCTGCATGATGCGTATTAGCCTAATGGAGATTAAACCTCTGCCCCCAGATTTTGCCTCACTTGAGGCACATACCCAAAGGGCACCATGGCCATGACAACAGTCCTGACAGATCTGCAAAGTTGCTGTGTATGGAGCAGGTAATTGACAGGTGCAACTTTACCAAAACTCGAAGCATATGTGAGTGAAGTGCTTTCACTCTTGCAGAGACCGCGGTAATAAATACCGTTTCGAAGAACCCAGGGCTCTGTCTGCAGAGTAGGTTTTCTAATCCAGCTCAAAAATTTGGCCGTATAAGGAGTCAGTGCCTTGCAGTGCCTTGTCAGGGAAAAGCTCTCAGAATACGCATGCACTAACAAGGTTCTCAAGTTTAAAAGAAAGACTTTGTGCGGCCCATGATCTGAATGAGTTAAGTATGTATGAACATAAATAATTCAGGTAGGAACAGTTTTCTAACATTTTTGAGAACGCAAGGCCTCTTGGAATATCTCACAATATAGAAAAATGCCTATAGCAGAGTGTGTTGACTTGGCACGGCCTGTTTTTTTGGTAGCGAGGTGGTGCACAGGGGTAGTTTCTGTGAGAAGCTGCTAGAAGCATCCACCATGTCCAACAGTCATCCTCTGATGACTCTGAGGATGGACAGGCTGCTGGCCCAATTAGAGAGGTTGGTGACGCCTCCCTGACGACATATTTAAGATGAAAATCAAAAGAGTTCAAGCGCAGTTTTTTCCAGGGGGCGGCGAGGCGCCCCTGCCTGGGGCCGGCCCGAGGCAGCGCGCGGCGATGGGCCGCGGCCACCGCCATCAGCGAGCCTTGCCTGCCTGGCCGCCCCAGCCAGCCAGAGAGACAGCCCCTGCTTCCAGAGACAGAGGTAGAGGGCCCGTGCTTCCAAAGCAGAGCAGCCTATCCTTAGAAGACTGCCCCCCGTGCACGAGTGACCCATGGCACGACAGTTTTGGGAAGCCTGCCCGAGGGAGGGACCCCACGGCATAGCCGAGGAAAGGCTCCTCTCCCTGAGCGAACGGAAAGGATCTCAAATGATGGACTGACCAAAACCCCCACGCCCCATTTCCCTGTGCTGTTGGTGGGAAGAACAGAGGCGCTGGGGGGAAAAGATGTGTTTTGAAGTCTTGCTTTACTTCTCATTATCCTCCTGTGACTCTGTTAATGATAAATTTAATTCTTACCTTTAAATTTGAACCTGTTTTGCCCTTAGAGTATTTTCTCCCAGTTCTCATCTCAACTCATACGCCCTTCATTAATTTTTTTTTTTCTTTTTCCCTCTCCTCTACCCAAGCTGAGAGCAAGAGAGGGGGAGCAAACAGCTTTCGTGGGTGCCTGGCATTTGGCCAGTGTTAAACCATGACACAGTGCAATGAAAGTATGTTTCTTGCCCAAATTATCTTAAATGTACTTTCCAAAAGCAGGTTGTTGTCCAATTTATGGCTAGGAAACTTGCTTTTTGGTGTGCTTATTAGGAATTTTTATTTGCATATATGTGTTATATGATCTATAGAACAACACCTCAAATACCAATTACGTGAAATAAACATTTTTTTTTTTTTTATTCCTGGCTTAAAATGCACCCTCATTCACCTTTCCCTCAAGATGTGACATTAATTATTTCTATAAAGGCCTGTCATACAAGTTTCGTTTTAAATGGGGTGTATATAATTTCTTTAACAGGGAAAAAACTGTTACTTGTGAAAATGATGTTTAATGTAAGTTGGCTGAGCTGCAGATTTAATGAATTAACATATCCATTAAAATCTAGTCTAAGTGCAAGATTTACTTTAGGGTGATTTCATTGACCTAAGAGGATTTTATGTCTAATTTGGCTTCTCTGAGGTTTTGACACTATTGCCTGAGCTCTTAAAATATAAAAAATAGGCTGGACTTCTGATACCTCTTTTAATTAAATTCAGTGGCATCCACAGTATGATGAAATTGTTAATACAGACCCAGAACGTGAAGGCCTGGGGCTGTATTCCCAGCAACTCAATCTGCAGCCTTTTTTCTGCTTGCTGAGGACACAGACCTTTCCTCTCAAAGGATCTGGCTTCAAGAGCTCTGGCTCCTGATGCTGTGTGGGCCAGCACAGACAGTTAAGTCTTCTGCAGTTCCTATTTATATAGACTTTGCCACAGCCAAATGCTAAAATGTCAACATCTGTTATCGTTTTTGCTTACTCATGATTTTGACCTCTACTTTTGGGAACAGAAAGATTCAGATGATTTGGGGTTTTGTTGAAACAACTCTATGCTTAGAGTGAAAAATACATCAAAACATTGGAGACACATTTTCTTTAATAGCTTCTGAGGGCATCAGTTTGCTTGTTTGTTTATTTATGGGCCTCTTGAGAGGCACAGTGGCCTGATTCAGAAGGATGAGGAGGAAGCAGACACAGACACAGAACTTCCTTTGCCCTGCCTTGCCACTGAGTGTGCTACAGTGCATCAGTATAAATGAGCGAGATGTGAATCTTTGCATGTTTTCTGTTGGGAGCAGAGCTATACTTCGGAATATTTTCCAAAGTTCCTCATAAGCCAACTTAAAATATTCCATGTGTAGAATATCTATGAAATAGTTGTACAAACCCCTGTGTTTCACTGGTCCATCATGCAGTTTTCTTCACCTGTTGGGCTCACTGAGCTGCTGCCGGTGTTGGATACAAGCAAAAGGATTTTCTGCGCTGCAAATGCTGAGCACTTGCCTGAAGGAGATGGGAGCTTTTGAAAGCCACCCAAAAGAAAACAGAAGGGCCACAACAGGGTTCAAACAAGCCAGCAGGCTTTTCCAGCCTCAAGCTGACGATACCAGTTGGTAGCATATACTGAATGATGGCATAGCTATGGAGGCTTTAAAGAGAACCATAAATTTCCTAGTAGTTTTAAAATCAGGTCTGTAAGAAACAGCATGTTGTCGTGTTGTAGCATGAAGAGAGATTTCAGCTGCTCCTTAGGTAGATGCTGCTCTTTTACACACAACCCCAGCAGAGTGGAAAATGCCCTTTTCCAAAGTCTTGTGCTCAGATGAAATTCTGAGGTTTGTGTGAAAATCCTTTAGTTGGCCAGGTGTTTTGGTTACTGGCAGTTCAAGCCAGAATCTTTTACACTTGACTGTTCAGGTATGAAGTTTTTGGAATAGATGAAACATCATTTTAAATGCAGTCTAGCATTTTTCTCCTTAGGAATATGTTGGAATTGACAAAGGGTGGATATATTTGAATAACAACTATCTAAAAAAAGCTTCTTCTTCAAATGAGGGCAAACTTTTCAACTGATTCTTTGTCTTACATGACTCTGTTGGCTTTGGTTGGTTATTTCTCTTTTACTGTAGTTGCACCTTCTTATGGCTGGATGTGTTCTGAAGAAATAAGTGGTCAGATTTCCTGGTTTCTGCTGTGGTCTTATTCAGTGAAAGACATAGTGGTTATAGTGTAACTATCAAATTTAAATCCCTGGACTGATTCTCAGAGAACTTTATGGTGCATAGATTCTTTCTCAGTGAGGAGGAAATATAATAAGGTTGCTCTTTTCTCATTCCTAGAAGTAAGATGAGGTATTTTGAAATTAAGACTTTTGTATTACGCTTAGGTAATACAAAGGTAATGTGACATTAACGGTGAAAAATGAGGGGAAAAGTTCCTTTATCAAATTATCAGGAGAATCATCTATTTTATGGCAAAATAATTTCCTCTCACGGGTGCATATAAGAAACCGACGCAATTTTATTAATTACTTTTATTTTACTTTTGTTATTTTAAGTTCTGATAATGTGGTTTCCATATTTATTCAAATACTGAATAATGTATATTGACTGGCAAATTTTTTTCTGCTCCTCTGCAGTATTTCTAAGGATGAAATTGAGTGGCGAAATTTGGAATCAGCGTTCCTTAATGCTAGGGGTTTGGCTTTGCTCACATTTTTCAGTGTGAGTTTCTGGTTCAATTGTTTTCCTTAGTGAGGTATTATTTAAATTCTTATTTTAAAAGTGACGGGTGGAATGTGTTCTTTTTGTAACCAACTTTATGGACATGAAATGCAGTAGCTTGGAAGTAGAAGGCACCTGTAGTTGTATGTATAGCCCTACACTGAAACGCTTTTCAAAACAAATTTTTTGAAAACACTGAAGGATACACTAATTGAAATAGTGTTTCTGAGAGTTTTGGTTAAACAGATTGGTTTACTGATTCCAAGTTAAATCAACATCTGTCCGTACATGGGATTGTATTCATATGAATTTTAAAAGTTACATCATATAAGCAGCTGCTCAATTCAAATACACACATAAAATTTAAAATCTGTTTGTTTATTCTTCTGTTACAAATCATATTATGATTATGACACATTTGATGTTACTCAGGCAAAGTCTAATAGAAATTTTTTTGAGAAGTTCTTTCTGCATTTTTCACAGTGGCTAGGTACATAAGAGATGATATTTTTTTCATTCAGAATATGTTGGAATTGACAAAGGGTGGATATATTTGAATAACAACTATCTAAAAAAGCTTTTTCTTCAAATGAGAGCAAACTTTTCAACTGTTTCTTTGTCTGATACCTTTTGTGTGGCAATGAATTCAGTTTGTCATCTACTTGTCTACTTATTTTAAAAAAGAGATTAAAAGAAGGACCTATGTAAAAGAAAAGATGAAATTGTAAGTCATTTACTTAGTTTTACAGTGTGGGAGAGTATCTATCTGTGATGATCATGTGCATGGTTTTCAATACAGAATGGATTTAGGATTGACCTTGTTTATTATTTCAGAGTAATAACATTGCTTCTTGTAGCAAAATAAGTATAGCAATTAATCACCTGAGACAAGGTAGGGCTACCCCAGCACCCATATATCATCTATGGGTTGCTCTAAAATTAATTTAAAGTACTGTCATATGGCTCATAAATTCAGTGGTAAAATTATTGAGAAGTGGAGAATTACTGAGCAAGCAATTTTAAAGAGCAGTGACTATCTTTTGTACTCCCACTGATCCTGAAAGCAGAAGGATCTCTCTTCAGTACTGATCTCCCCTCCCTACAGTGAGGGTAGTCAAGATGCCTTGGCTGCTACACAAAATCCTGAAAAACTCTTTCTCTCATGGTTCAAGTGGTGTGAGACCCTAAAAGTTGCACTTTCTTTTCCTCTAGCCCATATATTGAAGGGACTTATGTGTAATGAAAAGCGGCACTTGATGCAAGAAACTCTTTGGTTTCTCATCTAGACTGTCAGGATACCTAAACTGGAACTGTTCAGAAAATATTCTGGTTAAAAAAATATATTTGCAGGCTAACATTCACTGGTGAAACAGAAGCTTTGCACAGGAGCATACCATTCAAAAGCCTTTTGGTTTAGTCCGACCTCCATAATGGAGTTGTGGTTTAATTCAGGGTGATATCTTTCTTGATTAAACTTGTGTTGAGGAGTTGGCATCTGATGCTGCAAAATCTTTGAGTGCACACCTTGTGTTAAGCTGCTGTCCCTCAGATTCGTGAATATGGCCAGTTGTGCTTTTCCATTGAGCGGATTTGATTTTCACCCAGCACAAAGCCGAACTCCATAGCTAGTGCTCACAGGGCATGCTGAACCAACGTTCACCGCTTGCTTCTTTCTTGTCTGTTTGCAGCAAGACCACAGTAATGGGAATTATTCGTATCTGGAAAACAAAAGACATTCTTGTTTCAGGTACTGGGTAACGGCAGCATAAAGATTTCATTTCAGGAATTAGATGAAGATTAGTGTTTTAAGACCAGAGCAGGTATTTTCCTGTCTAGAATTTGGAAATGTCTTGTTTTCACACTCATGCTGAGGGGAGATTTTTTTTTCATATGTAACAGTGGTTTTCAATGTGGGACAATGGTTTCCCATTCAGCTTTATGTTCTGCTCCTGGCAGGACTGTGTGTGTTTGGGATTCTGTCACAAAAGTTTGTATTACCTTCTGTGACCTTCAGTTTCTAGGGTACATAAAAAAATATTTAAATGAATTTTTATGGGATTTGATGCATCAATTTCTACATGGAAAACATGTTTTGTGAAGCAGCATCACTGTAGAAGCTGATCCTTTAAGACTGTGTGCTAAGCATTCAAAGAAAAAATACTTTTTGGGAAAGAGTAGGCTGCTCTGCTAAATCTCATTTAGACACTGTTAGGTTTTCTTTGTGCTTTGATAAAATACCATAAACTTTTATATATTCAAGCTATGATCTTGCCTTCTCTACAGAGTCAATTAAACCTGTCGAATGGTATCCTCAATAACATAAGCATAAAAAAGGGATAAGCAGCAGTACCGGACTAGCCCTAACTCATCTTGCAATCAATGGACATGTTTATAGTTTTATTCAGCGGCAGATCAGTTTTAATAAAAACACATATTTCAGATACCAATAAAACTGGGTATTTGGTGGAATTTGAAAGAAGAGTAATAGAATTGAAAATTTTTCTAGCAGCAGCTAGTAAATCTTTGATACATACATAAGCGTCTGCCATTTACGTCCTTGTCTTATTCAAATCTAGATTTATCATATTTGCAGCCTAATATAGAAGTCTGCCAACATTAACTTGGTAACCTGAGCTAATTTGATTCTTCCATCTGCTTTCAAATAAGGAAAGACATCTAAATATTTTCTCACAGCATATAGAGAATCTGATCATCTCTCTAAAGAATATTTTCCATCATCAACAGCCAAAATGCTTTATTGATAGTGGGTTCTCATTCACATCAAAAAATTCCTTAATAGCAGTTTAATGGAGATTGTTCCAGTCCATCTGATGGTACGGAAACCTTTCCAACAGCAGGGGAAAGCAGGCAGATGGTTTTGGACTATGAGAACACTTTAGGAAGTCAAATGTTACCCAATAATTTGTCTCTAAAAACTACATCCAAGGCAACTTCTGGAATAATTTAGGACATGCAGAATGAAGTTGCATACTTTGAAATTTTCAAGGATATAGTTAATAAAATTGTAAAGTTCTTCATTCAATTCTTCCCTCTTTTCTTACTGCCTTTGCACTCTGTGTTAAGCAAAACTGCTCTTAAGTCCCTTGTGTTTGAAGATATTGAGCTGAAATATTGCCTCAGCCTGATTGATTGTCCCATGAGATTTGATGAAACAAAACAAAAAACTATGTGTGGATGCCACAAGAAAGCATCCACAGACTTCAAGTTTTCTTTTGCTGCTGTTATTTCCACTGTATAAATTGCACTCTGAGCTTTAGAATAAGAATTGAGCTTAGTGAACAGGGATATGCAAATATATACAGGTCTTGCAAAGTACCTTGTTGGATGGCTGAGTTAAATCTATGAAGTCATAAGCCCGTAAACTTTTCAGAAAGACTGCTGAAGGAAATGTAAACATGTGCAAAACCAATGCATTTTACAGGGAATTTGTGATCATATGAACGAACTGTGTAACCATTTGTATTGGTTTGGCACGG